>CM031240.1:936903873-937402909 GCA_018340775.1 Taxus wallichiana var. yunnanensis | reverse complement strand
CGTATTGCTAAAAATACCAAAAATATTTATATTCACCACCTGAGATAGGTTATGGTAGGGGATGGTCGGGCTAACCTTGGGAGACCCCATGTCTCGAAGTGCTGCCTCATGGCCCATTGCAAGCAGGAAGGGCCTCGGACCGATGTAGTTCTCACTTAGGATGAGAGGGTGGTGGAAGCAATTGGTATGGTTTAGGCAATTTGTAGTTTGGTAAAGGCTGATGTTGGTAGGGTAATGGTGTTGGTCTTGGTAGGATAATGTTGTTGGTGTAGGTATAGGTAAAAGCCAAGGTTAAGCATACCAAAGTAGTAGGGAATAGTGTCTTGATTAAGATCAACACACAATTCTAGATGGAGGTAGCAAAGGGGAAGAGTGCTCCATGGTGAAAAGAGCTAAACAACCACCACACAGCGTAGAAGCAGGCACGAAGCCACTAGAGTGCCGTATAGAGCGAGAAGTCCATAGTTGAAAAGAGTTGTATGATCCACGATGATATCAGGGTGTACATTACGTCGCTTGAGTTGAAACAAATGGTGAGGTGATGTGATGATATGGCTGAGTACTGAAAAGAACTTGTTACAAACGAAGAGAACCTACCCTAAATAGACAAGTCCATGACCCAAAAGTTCTTTTTGCATGAGGCTTTTTATTTTACCCGAAGATAAGAAGCGATCAATGCGGAAGTCTATAAGGGATATGTGATTGTATATTCTTGAGGTCTTCACTGTTTGATCAATGCGAGAAGCTTACGATAAAAGGCTGACCTGTAGTAATGTATAGCTGTCCTTGGAGAACAAATCATTTATAGTAACAGCGATGATTTTAGTGCATAGGCAGATCCTTCGTGGAGGCGATCCTATTTATATTACTTGCAGTGATAGTTTGGCATATAGTGTTGTCCTTCGAGGAGCGATCTATATTTAATTTTAGATAACTAGATGTTCTTTTAGCGTGAAGCATCTAGTTTAGTAGGAAGATTTGACTAAGAAAATCCCATAAGAATATGGCTTATTTTAATACTTTGAAGTCATGGACTAGACTAAGAAGAGAAGGCATCGTAAGGAGGTGAGAAATGAGCTTGATTTTATTTCGAGATGTAAGAGACAAGTGTATGTGGTGGTATGTGAGCTCGAAAGGGACGAGCAAAAGAGGTGGATAAAGTGATATAACCTAATTTGTGAACAGTAGAATGGCCGAAGATGCAAGGCATTAGAGGTTGAACTCAGTTTACCATTAAGTGAAGGCTGAACGATAAGTGCTGATCCATAGGTGTGAGTGATTATATAAGGCCCAATCGGTGGGAGCAAATTTTCGCGTTTGCTCTTTTCTAGGATTTGGTTACATGTTGATTCTCTTTGAGGACGAGATCACCAACCTTAAAGGTACGCTCATGAAGTGCGCTTATCGCAAGCACGCGATCAATGCGTTTTGATAGATTGGTGAAGGTGATCAAGAGGAGTCAGTGTAAGGCGGCGTTGCGTCAGAAGCTCCAATTGGGCTAACACTACTCTTGGCGGAAATCATCGTTAGTGAGAATATCACGAAGAGATATTCTAAGGGAGATATTTGTATTTCAGAGGCAAAAGCATTACTTCGGTGCTGTGTATACCTAAAGAAAATTAGTAAGTCACACAAGGTGTGGCATTAGTAGAAGTATAGAATGCTGGTACGATAATTACGAAAGGCAAAGGGAATGTGATCGTGCCAATTTCTTCCAGTTGATTGTGACTTTCATGAGGATTTTGGTTGAGTGTTTTATTAGAAGACTCGAAACTTGCCCATTGGCTTGTGGATAGTAAGGTGACGAGAAACTAAGTTTGATACCAAAGTTGTCACAAAGGTCTCGCAATGACTTGTTTTTGAAAGATTTTCCATTATACATTATCGGGCGATGAGGAACACCAAGATGCGACGAGATAACGTGGTGGTTAATAGACTACCTCGCAATTTTTCTTTTTGATTGAAATGTGTAGAATAGCCTCCGCCCACATTTTGTGTACTATTCGATTCATTTGTGAGTATCAGCCGGTGACGTTGTGAAGAGGTTGGGTGAATCTCACCAATAAGGTCTAAACCCCATTGTGAGAAAGGCCAAGATCTCGACCGATGCGGAGCGGGTGGCTAGGAGTATGTTGAAGGTTGGCATGTTGTGACACATAACTGGCAACGCTTAACATACTCGTAGGATCGTTATGTGAGAGTAGGCGAATAATAACCAAGGCGAAGAAATTCGTTTGCCAAGGCGAGCCAGCTAAAATGTCCACCACAAATACCGTCATGGACCTGTTGGATGGTATGAGTGGCCTCCATGCTAGTTAGACAGCGAAGGAGGATACCATCAAAGCCACGTTTATAGAGGAGTCCCCCCATGACAACATAACGCGAAACACTTTTAAGAAAAGCACGTTTGCCGTTACTAGTAAGATCAGGTGGGAGGACAGAGATTGTAAGGTAGTCATGAAATTGGTGGTACTAGGTATCCTGAGAATTAGTAGACACAATATTTATCATACAAACTCACCTAGGGTTGAATAGGATGGGGCAAAAGTTGTTGGACCACGACGAATAATTGAGTCGGTTGGCGCGGCGGGAATTTGCGAGGCTAAGCAAGCCATAGTATCCATAAATTTGTTAGTGGAGCGGGAATGGTTTGTATAGAATAGTGGGTAAATAAAGCTAGAAGTGAATCCACATAGTGTTTGTATTTTGAAGTTCCTCATTTTGCATTGGTAGACGCCCATAGCAGTTGACTACCAACTTGAGAGTCGCGAAAATGTTGATAGATTTGATACCTAAGTGTAACGTAACCAGAGACCTAGAAACGAGGGCCTCGTATTCCGCATTGTATTATTAGTGCAAGGAAATCAAGTGGAATGAAAGAGCATAGGTTCAAGCGTTGAGAGGAATGAGAACAACGCGGCTCCTCGCGCCGCTACCGGCATTTAGATCCATCGAAGAAGAGGGTCATTGGGTACGACTCCTCTGTGAGGGAAAGAAGTAGCGATGAGTTCGTCGGGAAATGTGAAATTGTAAATTATTCCCTGATGCGGGAGCGTCCGCCCCAAGTTGGTCCGATGGTTTGTCCTTTGATTGATTTCTGGTGGATAAACTCGAGATCGAGAGTCGGCGAAAGCATGAGCCATCTAGCGATGCGTTGGTTCGAGATGAGGTTTGGCGTACATGTAATGGATGGGGAGTCTGTATTGGTGATGTGAAAGTCTTGTGATTTAGAAGGTAGTGTCGGAGTTTGGTGGCAACGAATGATAGGGCAAGGCACAATTTTCTCCTACATGTGTGTACCTAGTCTCATAGTCACACCAAAGTAAGACTTATATAATAAACGGCTTGTTCGTGATTCTCGAGTCACGATGTCTGAGCATGGCTCCTACTGAGCGTGGTCGGTGGCGGAAGGTAAAGGTAGAAAGGGCGGTTATCTTGGGGTGGGATAAGCACGGGTGGCTGTAAGAGATAAGATTTGAGAGCTTCGAAGGCTTGGTGACATTCTTCGCTCCATTGGAATGCAATATCCTTTTTAAGGAGGTGGTGGAAAGGTTGACACCGATCCGAGAGTTAGGAGATGAAACGTCGGATAGATTGGAGCTTACCTTGTAAACTCACTGCAATTGTTTGAGATTTTGGGTGGGGGCATTTCTAGGATAGCTTTGACTTTTGATGGAGTCGACCTCAATGCCACGCAAAGAGGCGATAAAGCCAGAAGTTTTCCCGAAAGAACACCAAAACACATTTCTTCGGTTGAAGGCGGACGAATATTGTAGCAGGCGATCAAAATAATGGTTAAAACATCGAGATGTTCACTCGATGTTTGGACTTGCCGAGAAGATCGTCGACATAGTCTTGAAGGATAGTGTGCATAATGTCATGAAAAATGTAGGTCATAGCCCGCCCGATAGGTAGCACCAAGCATTCTTAAGGCCAAATGGCATGACACGATAACAAAGGTTCCCCAAGGAGTTATGAAGGTAGTCTTGTGTTGATCGGCGAACCAAAAAATTTGGTTGTATCTGAAAAGCCATCCATGAGAGAAATCATTTCATGACCGCCGAGTGAGATCAACAAGTTGATCAATACTTGAGGAGGAAGTCATCCTTAGGGCAAGCGAGGTTAAGATCCCGGAAATCTGCGTGCATGCTCAGAAGTCCCCGTCGCTTTAAGATAGCGACGATGTTAGAAATCCATGAGGATAGTCAATAGGCAGTGAGAATGAAGGAAGCAGAAAGGAGTCGATTGGAGTTCCTCTTTGACCAAGAGAGCAATGCGTGGATGCATTTTTCTCAATTTTGTTTGACTGGTTTGGAATCGGGGTTTAGGGTGATGTTATGGATGGCGATGGTAGGATCAATTCTGGCATGTCGGCGTAAGACCATGCAAAGCTTGGTTGAAAGCACGGAGAAAGGTAGTAAAGGCGGCTTGTTCTCGATGTGTTAAGGATTGTCCAATCTTCACTATGTGAGGATCTTCCTCCGTGTGGATGTTGATTTCTATAGTAGATTCGTTCAACATAGTTTGGGTTTCAGATGGTAAGGCACGTTGAATATAAGAATCATCCGCGCCGAGGTAAGTGAGGATGGAGTCGTCATCCCGGCATTCAACAACATTAATCAAAGCGAATCCTCTTCGATCATGCAGGATACTATTGAAGGGGAAGAGAAGATGGGTCCTCATTATCGCGTTGATAAGTGAGAGGACCTATGAAGATAGCATTTATGAAAAAAAAAAGTTAGGAGGGATAAATTCAGGGTCCATCGATTCTGTGGGAGATGATGGCAAAGTGGGTGATGATGTTTCGGTAGGGCAACGTCTTCCTCTTCCGAGATACTGACGAGAGGTGTCTCTTGTGTAGGTGTTTGGAAAAACCGAGACCACTGCGATCATTATGTTTGCGTGTAGTCACGGGAATAAGTGTATGTCGGCCTTGTTCGTAAAGGCCAAAACCAAAACCTTTCCACGCAGCCAGTCGAGAGGTGAGGCGAACGCGATTTGTCAAGTATTGAAAATCGGATTGGAAGGAACCACACCAAGAGGAGGTTCGGGGTAATGGAGGATGCGTCAACACCCCCATACGTTAGGTTAGTGCGACAATGGGGTGGTCCATAAGAGATTACCTCCCCCACGCGACGGTCGTAGGTGGGATGCGCATGTAATTGTCCGTACTCCTGCGGGGTAGGGAAAGAACTAACGTTATATAGGCGGTACTCCCCCAGCGTGAGGCGATGAAAAACATCTACTAAGGGTGGAGGTTGGGATGTTAGCTGCGGGAAGAGAAGTGGTTTGTGCGACGGTGGTTTCATCGGTTGAAGGCGTAGGTGCGGTTGAGGTGGATGGTTGAGTACATTTGAAGAGGATGGTTGGGTTGAATGTATGGGTGTCTTAATTGGTATAAGCACATCGTTTGGGGCGGTATAACATATTGCAAGTTTTGAAGGGGAGGATCAGCTTTTACCGTGTAGGACTTCCCTCGTACTCAAATTTTATACATCGATGTAATGTTGAGGAACGCATCCCATGGCCTGGATCCAAGGGCGACCCAAAGCAATATATTATATTGGAACTCTCCTTCAAGGACATAGAAGAGTTCGGGAAAGTAATGCGGGGCCTACGCAATGTTGAGGATCACGGTGCCTAAGGTAGAATAATAGCGTCATTGAATGATCGCAACATGATGGGGTTGCTTTTATGCAACTAGAAGGGATGTTCATTTGTTGGAAGGCTTTTGAAGAGATGATGTTTAGGCTAATGCGCCCGTCGATCATAACCCGGCGTACTCGAATGTCTCGACGTAAGCGGAAATGAAAAGGGCGAGGTCGGAGTCTTCTGTACATGCAAAGTCGATAATTTCATCTTGAGAAACTAACATGGCGGCTTGTTGTTTTGAGACGAAGTGGTGGGGAGATAGATTGTTTGGTGAGAGAAGCAACGTGATTGGGTGTTAGAATGGAGGTAGCAGGCGGGGTTTCGTTGGTAAAACCTCTATCCCTTGAAGGATCTCAATGAGAGCTTGTCGATGAGATTGAGAGTCGAATGAGATCATATAGTGTCATTTTTACAGGCGATTGATGAAGTGTTTGATCATGGTTCGGTGGGCAACTCCATTAGAGGCGGATAGGCGGGTCCACGAATAACCACTTTAGGTGGTGGTGTAATAGGGATGGTTGAAGGAGAAAGAGATGCCGCAGTGTGTGTTTCTTTCGCTTTCCCATTGTTTTTCTGTCCTCGAGTAGCGACACTAATCATATTAATCTAAGTAGATCTGAGATGAGGAAGATGGTTGGATAATTCATGGTCTTTAAGAGGTGGGGTTGTAATAATGATCGATCTTGGTGAGGCGGGGACAGATGGTATAGTAGAGGAATTGACGCTAGAGGTTTCTCCTTCGTAAGTTGTCTTTCTTAACCTTTGTATCCAGGAAGAGGTGTGGCGAAGGATGGTTTTTAGAGCTTTGCATCCTTCTACATCATGTCCAGTGTGCGGTGATAGCGCGCAGATTTTAGACTCATCATAATCCACAGTTCGGGGCTTAGACGGGTCATAAGGTCTAAGTGGAGGTAGGGAGATGGTCGCATTCTCCACCAACATAGCAAGGATTTTGGCGTAAGATCCTTTGAGTGGGTCAAAATCAGAAGAAGATGAGGGTATTGATTGTGTGGGTTGTGGTAATGTTTGGGCGTGTTTAGTTCGTATGGGTGGTGGTTTAGCCGAGGGGTGCTGACACATGTTTTTCACTAAACGTGGTTTCTTAGACACAGAAGTTACGTTCAGCTGGTTAGATGATGAGGCTACAGATGGCATGGTAGCAGGAAACAACCACGGAGAAAGGAGTGAGCGAGAAAATAAATCCTTTGATGATGGGATTGGTTTAGGGTTGATAGGTGGACCGGATACGTGGGGTAACGATGTTGTGATACCCTTTGATCTCTGTATAGGTGTAAAAGGCGTAGGTCGTTTTGCAGAAAACAACGGAGGTATGATATATTGGTGTAATGTGGAGGGATGAGGTCCCAATATGGAAGGTGGGTGTGACGATGAGGGTTTTAATTGTGATAGAGGCCCGGATTGCGTTCGTCTCCTAGGTGGCGGAACGGATTTATTTTTGGATAGATCGAGTCGCTTAGGCGGGTGTGTTAGGCCCATGGGCATTGGTGAGGTCCCAAGCGTAGGGAAGATCTGGTTAAGTTGATAGAAGTGGACGGGCGTTTGGTAGAGGTGAGGGGGTGAAGGCGAGAGCAGGGGCATTTTAAGTTTCGCAAGCACTTCGGGTAAATGGTGGAGACATCGGGATCAGTCATTTGCATTTGAGTAGAAAGCAGTACTCAAGCGTTCCCATAGGGCTGTCTATCTTACGTGGAATGGCAGTCTCGGTGTGATTTGTAATTTTGAGTACGAGAGGAAAAGTGAGTTGTAATTCCGGTCCATTGCGGGTGTGACACGGGGAGGCGAATGAGGCAACGTATCAATAGATGTCGGGAGGTCAACCTGGTCGTTGAAAAGATTTAGGCGATGAGGGACTAATAGGTAGGAGGGCGTGTTCGAGGAGATCTGTCATGTTAAAAGAATGTGGTGATGTTAGTGTAAGAGATTTCTCGTCTAAGGATGTCAAAAGGAGTGGTGAGCCTTCCTCTTGTGCAGCAAGAGTGGTAGAAGGGGACGTTTGGGAAATAGATAAATTAGATAGCATCCGCTCACAGTCTTGTAGGGATGTGGTGTAAGAAGACTCATTGATGGGAAGGGAAGCCTGGGCAGTTAACTCTTCTATGAGTAAAGGAACGATTTCGCTTTGGCTTGATGGTGGTAAAGGAGGTTCGGGCTCCTGTGTTAGTGAAGAGGCTTGATTCAAAATTTTCTCGATAGAGGCTTTTGGCTGAGAATCGAAGACTGCATGGATCTCATGAACACTCTCCTCAGCTAAGATATCTTGGTTTACGTTGCTGCTGGACGAGTGATTCGGGAATGGCTTGTTGAAAATTTTCAGATTTCGGTTAGCAGGGGCGTTAGGATTATCGAGTGTTATATCCCCTGCATCAACCATTTCCTGCACTATGTTTTTCAACATCTTGCAGTTTTCATGACTATGTCCTTTTACGCGGTGAAAGTTACAAAAGTCATTTTCTTTGTACCAGGAAGGTATTGCGCGGGTGGAGTCAAACCCAGAGTGAGGTTTTACAGGGGGCAAGGTGATAGCCCCAGCTTTGAGCAATTTCTCTAGGATGACGCCATAAGTTTCTCCCAAGGGAGTGTAATTGGTGGGCTCAGCTTTGTATTTATAGGTGGTTTTTGGTGGAGTATTGGACGGTGATTGGGATTTGACCATCACCGCGTGGACAGCTCCTTTTGATTTAGAAGAGGTGGACGCGTGAGGAGTGGTGGTATTTGGTTTATTGGTAGAATCAGGAGTTCGGAAAGTGGAGTTCTTGTTGCGCAACCGCAGTTTCTCTTCCTCTAAGGCTCGAATTTCTAATTTTCGAGCCATAGTAAAGGCCTCGTCGAATGTACGGAAAGTTTGAATTTGGAGGGTAGGGGAGAGATGTGCTTGCCAGCGCGCAGCCCGTGTAAACAGATTCGATAAGTTCGGTTTGAGGCAAGGCATACGTAAGTTGGTTGATAAGGCCCGCCATCGTCCAACGAAATCTGCGATAGATTCGTCTTGAATTGTCGGATGGCATAAGGTCGGTGATAGATACTTTCTTGGCAATGTTAATGGAGAAATGATCCAAGAAAGATTGGGCTAGTTGGTTAAAAGAGAAGATTGAGTCTTTGGGTTAAAGCACTATACCACTCAAAGGTAGGCCCTGATAAGGACATGGGAAAGGTGCGAGTAACAAGGCATCATCATGGGCAATCAAATAACAAGCATGTCTAAATGATCGCAGTGTTGTTGAGGATCCTCTTTACTTGTTAAAACGAGTAAACTTTGGCAACTCCCATTGAGGAGGATATGAATGAAGGGGAGAGAGGGGTGAATGGGCTCCCAACAAACTTGCTCGTATGTCAGCGCGCTACGACTTCTGAAAGCGGAAGCCTCCGTGGTTTTGCATTTTGTCCATCATTTGCTTGATGAAATCGTGGTTGGATGAGATGATGGTGCCACAGAATAGGGATGTCCCACATAAGGTGTTGAGGTTCTTTGATACGTATATGGGAATGAAAAGGTAGGCGGAGCTTGAGAAGGAAAGCTCGTTTGAATAGGTGGCAGAGAGTAAGTCATGAATGGAGTGGTGCAAAGAGAGATGAGATAGGGCGGTTGGTGGTGGCGATACATGGGGTCCAAGATTAACAAGGGAAAGCTAATCGGGTCGTATGAACCTCTGCCCATTTGTCGGATTGGGAGACGGGGCTAGTGATGCGGGAAGTAAGGTATTGTTATCGGGAGGAGTAGGAGCTAAATGAGCAGCTATACTAATAGGCATGCCCATAAGGAGCCGACCATCAAAGCGTGACGGTCGGGGTATGAGACAAATAGTATTGCATGCAGTGGCTACCGGGATTAGCATCAGTAAATTTGGCAAAGTCCTTGTCTCCTCACAGAATTTGGGGATCTCACCGGTGTCCGTAGGGTTTCTATAGAATGTGAAGGGGGTGATTCAGAAAAGAAAGCAGAGCAAGCGTGTGAAACCATGGCAGCTTCTCTTCCGAGTGATGACAACCATGACCCAGAACACACAGAAAGTTTCAATCTATCAAGAACAAAAACAACCTCGGAATGGTGAATTTGGCAAGTTCTTTGGTTTGTCGAAGTGAGAGAGACAAAGAACGATATCGGTTTACTAACAGTGTCGTCAAAGGGTAAGCAGCGTCGGTCCCTTAACCGATGTGGTGTCGAAAAAAAAAAAAAAAATCTAGGATAAGAAGATACAAAGGGGCCGCTAATTTGATTTTTAGCAACGTTGAGTAGTTTTATCAACTTATTGATCACGAAAGACAAAGTATGACGGAGAAAAGCAGGATAGACAAACAAGCGAGATGCACACAATCCGGATTAACCTTAGGGTTAATTTTAATTATCAGGGCTTATGCCTTTATACGTAAGATGATGTCGAATCCTAAACAACAAGACTTAGGGGAAATGTCAAGTTTGTTTTGGCTTATAAGGTTACCTCAATCGGGCGGAGGAATACATGGAAAAGGGGGATGTTTGAGATGTTGTGTTAATTGTGAAGTGATTCGGTATGTGTTGTGCGGTGAAACTAAGGTTAATTTCTGTCAATACCGTGGATATCACCCCACGTGTGCGACTGTTACTTAATCTATGTTCACTAGAATTGAAAAACAACAAGCAGAATGTAATGCATGTGTTTTAAAACCCAAATCGAAAGTGATATTCGATGAAGCAAAGAGATGACTTTTACTAATGCAAGATGCAAAAACAAAGCAAGTTCTTTTACGAGATAATAAAATACCTGTGAATATCTCTAGAAGAAGAAAACAGCAAGTATGCTCCTATAATAAAAGCAAGCAAGAAATAAAGAAAAACCCAAAAACGGGTCCCACTGCAGTGGTGCCAAAATGTTTCACTCGAAATGCTTCGTTCCTTATAGAAGCAGATAAGGTTAGGGTTAGGAGGAATACACTGTAGAATGTCGAGATGATGTGCGCGTATAGATCGTAGAGAAAGATCGGGTGATGCGAAGAACTCCTTTTTATCTCTGGGAAGGACTACCTGCAAATAAGAACACAAGACCACAAGATTTTGATTAGATAATAAATGAGGAAACTGCCTTGGGCCCAGGAAATGTAAGACTTCCTTTCGAAGGTGGTCAGTTTCCCTGCTAATATGAGTTAACACAAAATATTGTAAAATACCAATCAAATTGCTTGGCTGAACTGGGTAGGGGAAAGGCTGTTTTTCCTGGTTTTGATCAAAGGAACCGATGCCGGTTACCTATAACCGATGGCGGTTACTGATAACCGATACCGGTGGGTTCTAGGATCTTCTGGGCTGGTTGTGGAGTTTGTAATGGCTGATTTTTGGATGGTATTGGGAAATGGGATGGTTAGAAGCTAAGGAATGATAGTTCGATGCAATGGCACGTTGGGTAGTGGATTCAGGGATGGATTTATGAGGACTGTGGTTCCAAAGGCAAGAGAAATGTTATAATGGAGGACATGCAAGATGTAACTTACTGGATTTGATGAAGGTGCCAGTTGATCTCCTTGGCTGCCAACTCTTCTGGTTTCTTCACTCGTCTCTGCTTGGTCAAGTGAAGTTCTGGACTCTGCTAATCGCTTTGGACTCTCCTTTGATTCAAAATCCTTCGACTGATCTCCAAAATGAAATTCCGATCCGTTGTTTTGGTTTGGGAGCCCATTTACTGAGGAACCGATGGCGGTTGCGTAACCGACGGCGGTCGAGTAGAACCAGGCATCGGTTAGGAAAAAGTAGGCTATTTTTAGTAAAATAGCCCACCTTCCCTGCTTTTCTCCCGAGAGATCAGTTGCGGGCTTGGTCAAGTGGCTAGAAGGTCGGCTTTGGGTGCGAGTAAGGAGGCATTAGTTATGGATGTGAGTCTAGACCAAGTCACAGGTCTTAATTAGGTTAGTTTAGGGTTAGGGCTAGGTCATGATGAGGTGGCAAAGTGAGGTGGCGGATAAGGTGATGTGGATTTATCAATTACAAGGTAATTAATAAATAATTGTGTGAAGTTTAGGTAATGAGGTTAGGTTGCGAAATGGGATGCGGGTCACAAGGGGTCGTGAGACACGAATTTGGTGTCTACAAAGTGTCATCTTATTATAATAACCCTAAAGAGGGACTTGGTACCTTTGTGCACTTTGGGTGAGTGCTCGAGTCTAGGTAATTGAGTGATGTGCCAATGTGACTAGGGTATTATCTTACAAATTATAGGCTAAATCATCATGTCAATATGGTTACAAGTGTATAACCATTGACAACCTCTCGAGATTGTTAAAGAAACTCTCCAATACTTGATGAATCTAATGAAACTTGAAATGAATTTTTTGATCATAAGAACAATTGTGTTTTCTTTTTTCGAATGTTTTCAAATAGTTTTTCTTGTTCTTGTTGCAATATTATGTTGAAATCCCTCTAAATCACACAAGATCTTATCCCTATGGTAGTATTCTGGCATTTGTAATTTCATTGTGAGAAGAGATTTCATCTTGTAATGAAATAAACAATTTAAAATCACTTTACTTTCACTAGGTTGACAAAGATTGTTTGTAAGTCTATGAGTGTATCTTAGGCATGACGAATCAGGGACTTTCAACATTTAATTGAGTCTTTAGCATGAGCCTTTATGTTGAATTATTGAAGAGTGTATGAAACCGTGCATCTATAGGCTTCCATTGATACACACCTTCTAGTTGAAGGAATATTTTGGCTATTTTGAAGCATTTTGTCTGTGATTTTTCAAATATTTGTAAATGTTCTCAAAGATCTGGTATAATTAACTTTATGTTTCTTAACTTCCCACCAAAAACTTCTCAAATGATAAATCCTACATGAAATACCCCTATTTGTATTGGGTATCCACAAAGATTTAACATATTTCACTACTCAAATATGTAGAGATAATCAAGTTTCAATTATTGTCTTTAGTAACATGAACCTTGTCCAGGAAACATCTCCACTCTCTAGTGTGACAACTCGTGAGAGTTATATTTTGTTGTATTGATCATATTTTTTCAAGGTTCTCATGAAAATTGTGCAAAGAAGGATCTCTTGATATCCTTCAAGAACACGGTTACTGAATGCAGTTCCTCTCACCATGATTGAAGGCATGACCTAAAGTAGTGAGGGTATATCAAACCCTCAATAAGGTGTTATCCATTTCTCCAATGCCTGAGTGACAAAGAGTCAACTGAATCCCCTCCCTGGCTACAAATGACTCATATCATGATTTGTCTATCTCTAAGCATCCTACCAGTTTCGTGATGCTTCTTAGCCCTCATAAGAGAATCAATTTGAATACCAACACCAAAGCAAAGGTTTAATAATTTCCAATGCCAAAATATGTAGAAACAATCAGGATTCAATTATTGTCTTTAGTAACCCGAACCTTGTCTAGGAAACATCTCCACTCTCTAGTGTGATAACTCGTGAGAGTTAGATTGTGTTGTATTGATCATATTTTCTCAAGGTTCTCATGAAAATTGTGCAATGAAGGATATCTTGATATCGTTCACCCATATGGGTTACAGAATGGGTCCTCTCACCCTAGTTGAAGGCACGACCTAAATTAGTGAGGGTATATTAAACCCTTGATAAGGTGCTATCCATTTCTCAAATGCCTGTGTGACAAAGAGTCAGCTAAATACCCTCCCCGGCTACAAAATGACTCATATCATGATTCATCTATCTCTAAGTATCCTTCCAGTTTTGTGATGTTGCTCAGCCCTTGTAGAAGAATCAATTTGGATACCAACAGCTACATTTTCCAATTATGTTTCATGAAATTGATGGTTTAAATGTGTTTTGGTTTGTGCTACATGAGGCTAGCCTTCCTTCATTTTCACTGATAATGTATAGTGTTCAATCCTCTTTTTCTTGTGTTATCACCTTCCTTAGTTTAGTTTTTTATTTTCATGTTATTTTTCTATCCTCGGTCCCTTGGATTGTTAACTTATATTTCCATTTCAGATTAGGAGTAGCACTAGTGGTAGAAATAGATAGAGGAACTAACCTTTTCTGGAGGTCTTTCTCAAATGCACAGGGTCTCACAATTAGAGATAACCCCATTGTTGAATCAAACAACTTGGTTCATACAAATTTGAGACGCAGTGTAAGTTTGAACAACCAACACATACCTTACATAATTTTCAAAAGGTGATCACCCATAATGTATTTTTCCCAAAGAATACATTCCCAATCTTCTTTTCATGTTTTTGTAACCTTCTTGATTCACATAAATTTATTTCATTAGGAACACTACCTACAAACACAACCAGTACCTCCTTTCTAGCATGACTAGACATCATAAATTACCTAATAACTTCTCTTCATGCTTTAATCATATTCCCTCTTCCTCCGAGACTTCATTTCGACTTGGACCATACTTATTTTAGTTACGAGTACCTCATTTCACACTCATATACCCTATAAGCTTACACATCTTATGAACATGCTTCCCTTTTCTTCAACATACCTTACCTTTGCACCTCACATCTCCAAACAGTCTTTCATGGTGATATAACATCTCTTGGTAACTTGAATGAACATCCAGATTCCTTCATCTTTGCACACAAACTTGTAGATCATATATTAAGGCATATTGATCACCTAAAAACATTCATAAGGATGATGTAACCTTTATTGACTTCAAATGCACTTGGAGTCTCATAAACCATGAAAAACCATCAATATGTTTCATTCTACATACCGAGACACCATAGAAGCACTTGTCCTCCTTCTTGGAGAACTAAATCTATTCTTAAGACATACAAATGAAACTATCTAATCCTTTCTACAATGCATTAATCAATATGCTTTAAATAATACACACAAATTGCCTTTGTTACTTAAATATTCAAACTTAATATACCTATAGTATCACAATATATAGATATAATCTACCACGTGGACTCTTTCTTGGACATGTATATGACAATTTTTGTCTTCACAGCCTCTTGTAAACCTTAAAAAATAAATTTGTACATACAAATACCTTCACACTCTATTTTCTATCAAATCATGGTATGAGATACTCCAAACTACTCTTGACACTTCTTAACATCAATTATGGGAAAGATAAGGATTTATTTTGACATATCGAACTCAAAAATTTCATGTCTTGGGAACTCAAGGCATACTAAGACTTCAATTTACCATACTAATTCATCTTGAACAAATGTGACAAATAAGACTAAAAATTCCTCATAAGCTCAGACTCATATTATCATTTCTTGATATATTGGATACCCTTTTAGACTAGACATAGTTAGTACTCTACACCATTGATATAACCTAAAGCACATAGGAAGCCTTAATAAAACATTAAAATCCCTCATACTTCCTTTTGATATAATTTAGACTTTTATACTTTAACACGGACTTAGTCAACAAACTTACAATTGTAGACTTGATAATATTGCTTAACACTCTTTGACTTAGACTATGCATATTCATAAACATAGTATTACAATACCAAACTTAAGATCCCTTCTATCATACAAAACCAATTTTTGTAGCATTAAGATATTTTCATGTCTTGAACCATTGTAGTACATATATTCTTACCTTTTCAACAACCATAAAAATTTATATCATCATTGAACAACATATTGTGCCTCTATGAAGTCTTCACCATCACTTCTATTTATTGTACAATTATATTGACTTCATCACCTCTAAGAATGAACTTCCTCTATCACTGTAGCTAATTTCAAATCTGAAGCTCTTCCTTTCCAATAGTTTTCAAAAGTTTCTAGTCACATTGAGCTCTATTATAGTCAGAGACCCTATAAACACTTGTAGATTCCTTTAAGAGCTCTAGAACCATTATAGGAAAGTCAACAAGTTCTCCTATTTACAAACATAGATTCACTATACCATTTAACTTCATTTAGAGTAATTTATATCTTTGTCTTGCTCTATATAAATTTGTAGCACATCATTCTCTTAAACTATCCACTTAGACAATCCTAAGCACCTTGTAGAATTTTCGATACCCAAGAACACCTTGAATCCTTGACACATCCATGAGTACCTTGAATAATGTGGAAGAACTTGTAAAATATATTCACACCCTTGCAAATTTGATGGCATACTTGACCAACTGATAGACCTAGACCATAATGTTAATATACATCTGACAAAGAGACACAAAACACAAATCCATTACAAACAAAGATAATCAGATATTTTGACCGATTATATTATCATTGATCAAGACATCTTTCCCTTCTTGTGAAGACCTATACAAAAAAACAAAATATGTATGATTGTACACATTTGAATCCAAACTCATACCACTTACACCTTATATTTTCCCTTCCATATATTTACAATCCTTCATGACAAATAGAGAGATATATTTTCACCTTTAGATAGATATTTACTCGTATGTACAATCTTGATACAAATACATTGCAATATCATGACATGCTTGACCTTTAGCCTTTATTTGGATGCCTTATTTTATAGACTTGTGCACTCATGGAAAAAATATGACTTCACTCAACACCTTAGAGTTTGGATGCATTTCATTAATAAAGCTTACATCTATAGAAATATACACATTAATTATCATGTCTTCACAGGACACTGTAGGATGATTAAATCTGAATAATACCTCTCATAGTATCCTCATACATTGAATAAGACCAAAATTCAGTATAATATGCTTCATTATTTGAATCAAAACACTTACCTACAAAATTTGCATTAAAATTTTTGAGGATATAACAAAGAAGAATACTCTTGACACGTTCAACCTCCTTATCTTCCAACAACATGGACCCATACATCCAAGGAACATCTACATTCTTGAAATATTTAATATAGAACTTAGAGTACAAATATGTACAACTTTAACCACCTAGGGCTTCTTCACTTCTTGAATAAGATCTTCAATTTCTCATGGAGAATTTATGGACTTGGATGTAATACACACAAAATTATGCCAATACACACTTGAGAAATCATCTAATACTCTTTTTTCAACCTAAAATTCTTAGAATACCTTAAATAAAGAACCATACCTTTATTAAAATTATTATATATATGACCACGACTCTATATGACCAAGATATAGACTTAGACTAACTTAAAACTTTCCTTTTTAAAGAAAGAAAACTAAATTTTCATGAATGACATAATGAACTCAGACTTAGTCCTTATAAAAACCTTAGACATGAAAATCAAACCTTAAAGAAAATGATGAATGACACACTCTTATACACTCAGACACCTCACAAGACAAGATCACAAAAACTCATGGATAGATCAATTCACATACCTAACCACTCGTAAAGAGTTCCAAAATCCTAACCTTCTCAACATCTCTTATGCAGAATAGTGGATGGTAGATAGAAACACATGATGTTATTCATTATTTAATTCTTGAACTAAATCAAAATTTCTTCCTTGACTTGACTTGGGTTTGAGGAACTTGTTCCCATTTTGATAACACTTGAATATTCATGGACGAAATTCATACACTCGCATAGTGAGATGAGAATTAGATTTCTTGACCTCATTGACTTAATAAAGCTACTTCTTGACCATAAAATGAGATATCATATTGAATCTCTTCTTTATTTGGAAAATTCTTGGTATATGGTCTGATTTTTGACAATTGAAGGAAACAACATCTTTATTTCCTCTTATCTCAAACACACTAAGATTCCATCCACAACCCGAGGCCATATGACCATACTCATAACATGAAATGGTTTCCATTGTTTGATTTTTTTCATTGACGTAAAGCCCCATTGATGGAAAAGGGTTTTAGGGCATGATATGATTCTGTATCAGTGTCAATTATATGTCAAGCATGAAGGTTGATTGGTAGTGTTAGTATTTCGAGTGTTCTGTGACATCTTGGTGCATGGTTGAGTATGCCTAGTCATGGTTTGAGTCTTCCCCATCTGTTTAGAGTGTGTTACAAGGTCATAAATGTTCCATATGATGTTTCATGGGTATACGTGGGTATGTATTGAGTTGACATGGTCATATCGGTATTGAGTCAGGTCATTCCGTGATTGATTCTAGCCTTTCGAATGCAAAATGCGGTAGAGATATGATATTTAGACCATAAATTTATTGTTGGAGCATGTATGAAGAATTTGGGTAGTTTACTTGAGGTTTATGATGAGTTTCAAGTTTGTATTCAGGTGATGATGTGCTTCTATGAGGTCCTTGGGAAGTAAATAATGAGAAACATACAGTTTAAAGATAAGTAAATGATATTTTCAAGAGAGTTGCACATATATTTGGGATGTGTGGTTATGATGGAAAGTTATAGGATTATAACATGGTGCTTCATGCCAAGTTTTAGGTCAGTATGCTGAATAATTTTGAAGATATGCAAGTTTTGGTAAAATCGGGTAGGTTGTAGTGTGCTTTTCAAGAAAATTTGGACCTTCGATGCTCATTATAAATCATAGGCCTTCCATGGGAATATGATATCTTAGGAATTAATTATTAGGTTGGTTATGAATCTTAAAAAAAAATGAAGTGGTTTTATTGTCACATTTTTATGAACGATCGTTAAGTAGGGAAAGTGGTCTAAAACCCTAGCTAAACCCTAGCTAGGAGCAATTCTTAGAAAAGTACTTATAGCAAGCCTAATCATGATTAATAGTGAAAAAGTGATGATTTGATGTTGTACTCTTTGATATTTCTAGAAAGGTACGTTTGAGCTTGTGACCATATGTGGGCCCCACCTAAAAATTCCAGTTTCTGAAGAGTTTCAGTTTTAGGAGAAAGTTGCCAAATGAGGTATGGAATAAATTTCCATTGTGGAATGTATGTGAGTTTTTATTGATGTATATGAATGTTTCAGATAATGTTTGTGATGAAAAAGTGCAAGTTGAGCTCCATTCAGGTTGACTAGTCAAAGGGCAGTTTTGAGGCCATAAAAAGTAGTCTTCAGTAAAATGGGCATAACATGAGCTACATGTTGAGTTAGGAAGTGATTAAAGTTGTGTTGGAAATTATATTTAGTGATATTTATAGTGAAATATGGATTTCCTCATTCTGAGTTTGTTTGACATGGTTTCAAGGACCTCTTTCAATAATAATATCTTTTGTATTTCAAGACAACATTTGTTTTGGTGAAAGATTGATGATACTTGAAGCAATACATTAATTGGGTGATGGTTACTATCACATGGAATGTGAATAAATATTAATTTTTCATCCAATGAAAACATTTTTAGGTCTTTAATACATGTATAAATGTTTTAATGAGCTAATCTTTGGAAACAACATTTTTGGAAGGTTGAGCTGGTGAAGGTAAAAGTGGCTATAGTTTGAAGATATGGATGTTTCAAGGCTTATAAATTTCTTAGTATTGTTCTAAAGGTTCTGAAATTTATTTGGAGTGTTCACATGGAATGTTTAGGTTGTGTATAAGTGATTTAGTGATAAGGTTAAGTTTCCAGGGTGTTGAAGGGTGTAGGAAACAACTATTTTGAAGTTTGTAAAGGGAATTGGGCCCATTAAATGAAATAATATGATTGGTTAACAAAAATTTGTGACCATGGTTAATGTTTAAATGATGTATTACTCATGTTTTATGAATATGGGAGATTTAATAAGCATGTTTTTGGAATGAGGATAATTTTGGCATCCCAATACATGTGTTTTGGTGATTTTTGGTGCATGAAAAATTATGTTTTTGCAAGTCCGACCCATATGGGTCTCTTGTAGTTATTGTGGAAAATGTTATTGGATTTTTTTAGCTATGAATTTTTATAACCAAAGGTGTATGAACTACCTCCTTTAGGTTAGAAGGAATAATTGGATATAAAAGTCATGTTTTGGCTCATTTGGTGAGCTAGTCTTGCATGGGGAGTAAAGAAACCTATAGAAGAGTAAATTGCAGGTATGAGGAAAGATTTTGAGAGATAATAATATTAATGAAAGGTTGAAGAATGTTTGAGATCATGTGTGCAATATCTTAGAAGCAAGACAAGGTGACAAGGAAGAAGATAGAGCAAGATTGAAGACATAGGGTTTGAACTAGGGTTTGTGAGCTGAATTAGTGATCTCTATCAGTTATAGCAATAGGATTATTAGAGATAAAACATCTTCATGTGTATAATTTTTTTCTTGGTAATTATTAGGGGGTTGTATCCTCCTTGTGTATTTGGTGCTTCATTAAATTAGGGTTGGTGCTCTACTAAACTAGGGGTTGGTACTCCTTGTGGGCTTGGTGCATTACTAAATTAGGGGTTAGTGCTCTTTGTGAAGTTACTTGATTCACTAAATTTATTTTATTTGTGTAATATAAGAAAAAAATTTAGTGATTTTTCTTCTCCATGATGGTTTCCCTTACATATGGTGGTGTCATTTTGTTGATTATTTTATTTCTTGCTATTATGGTTGATGTTAAATATATTAATAAGAATACATGGTAATGAATTTTGTATGAAAAATATAATTTATGAATGCATGGTTTGGTAAATGAAAGAAAAATTGTAGGATTTATTCACCCCCATCTTAGTCCTTGTGCTTCCAACAATTGGTATCGAGTTGGTCCTTGAGAATCAAGTTTCACCACTTGAAGGAGATCCTTGAAGCACAAGATGGATATAGAAGAAAGTCAAAAGTTGAAGAGCTCAAGAGAAATAGTCAAGTAGACTACTAATATAGCTAGATGAAGTAGGTGAATACCTAAAAAGGTATGAAGAATTGAGGATCAATTCATGTGAAGAAAACTATGGCAATCCATCAAAGTGGAAGTTGGTCAAGTGAATCCAATGGTCGAATGAGGGTTTCCTTGAAACCCCTAGGGTTTTATTTATGGAAATCCATCTATCAAGTGTGTACACCATATCCATCGATTATAGCTAATGAGAAGTCCCTTATAGGAGAAAAAGATTTTGTTTTTTTGTTGATTGTGATGTAGGATGTTCAAATAACAAGGATGAATACCTAAGTCCTAATCTTGAAGATATATCTGAAGCTTGCAATCCTAAAGTGGATAATGGAATGATGATGACTTTAGAGAGTTTGAATATTTTCTTGATGAGTTTGAGTCTCTCATTTTAAAGGATTTAGTAGATGAATTTTAAGAATCTCTAATCATGGAAGTATGTAGGTCTAAGCATAAAATTCATTGTAGTGACAAGGAACATAAGTGTGAAAAAGTCTACATTCATTAGTGGGAGATATTGGAAGCTTCATCAATCTATGTCTAAGAAATAAGAAAACCAATATGTCAGCATTCTAAGAAGGGAATGCCACTCTTAAGGGATATTGAGGGAAAATATTCTTCATTTCATCATATAAGTTATGTTTATGTGTGTCATTAATTTTCATTCTTGATCATACAAAGTGTGAGCATATAACTATGGATAAATTGAAAGATAATAATGGTTTTCAAGTTGTAGTCTTTGTCAAGCTGGGTCTTTAGTATTGAATCTATGTTCTCTAGGTCATGGCCTTAGTCTAAATAAAGTTAGTCATCGGTGTTTCATCTGGTATGATTCATGTATTTAGGTGTTCAAGAAGGTATGTTTGAGTTATGAAGTTGTCAAACAATTGTGATGAATGACATTCAAGGCATTTTCCCTAAAATGTGATTTCAAGATATATGTCAAGCATATTACTCTGCAGAGTTGTCTCAAATCTATGAGATGAAAATGTAAGGGTTTTCAAGAGTCTCTAAGTCTCATAATGTGCTGGTAAGTATGTCATTATTTTTGAGAAGATGTCTCACAAAGTTGTCAATATCCTCTCGAAAAGATGTTGACCAGTTATTTAAAAGGATATGTGGCTATATAAAAGGTATGAAATCTCTTTTTCACTATGAGTTTCAATGTATCTTGGTATGAAATACTCCATTCTGGTTATGTCTCATTTATTGTGTCTAAAATCAGGTCATTGAGTAAAAGTTTCTTGTCTAATGCATTCAAGGTCATTAAAGGGTGACAATGTCATATCATGTCAAGTTAAAAGAAGTATCTTGTTGTTTGCTCCCTGAATGAGTGTAAGTATGTCATGGATGTTAATAGTGTAGACACCGAATTTTGGTCACACATCCTTTAGTCCCCTTTTATTAATTAATGTAACACATTTAACTAATCATGACCATCCTCACATTATTAGTTCATTTAATTATTTTAATTAAGTTAATTTCATCCTCACAACTCCACCTCATCATTACACTTCACCTTGGACCCATACCAAGGAATTTAACTCACGAGTTACCAAGTCATCACTCTCAAAGCACTAAGTCATCACTCCTAGTGTTGAGTCACCACTTGACCTAAAAAACTAAGAATTGTTCTCAAACCTAATTGGAATTATTCTATGACCTTCCTATATTTTCTAACAAGAAATCCACTTCCCTAATCGAAATCAACTTGGAAAACATGCCAAATATGAGAAGATCTACCTATTTTTGGTAAGCCTAGACTTATCTCGCCTTAACCGATGTCGCTTATCCCTCAATCGGTGCCGCTTAACTATCCACCATCAATTCCTATATATACAATTTTTTACAACCTTTTTACCTAGGTTGGTAATTTTTATTTTTCACAGATCAACTACCATCCACCTTCACCTAAAAATCTATAAAGGCAAGTAAGTATTCATGATTTCGATCATATTATGCCCGCTTAAAGTATAAATTCCTTACCTCTTTCATTATAATATATTTCTTCCTGTATTCCTTTATCTCCACCTCCTCACCAATATATGAACCCAACCACCTATATCCATTTTCCCTTTTGTGACTTCCCTCTTTGTATCCCCGAGGCTTCTCAAGAATATTATAAACCTAACCACACCATTATCACTCTATGTGTAATAAGAGAGAAGCCCAAAACAATTTTTATCAAGTTATTATCAATTTCCCCTACTAATGTTGGTTACCTAACTTCCATCAATTTCACCTCTATATGACATCTATCACCCGACCGATATCCATCTCTATGTCAATTCATTCATTTTGACCAAAAAGCCTCTCAATCAACCAAAATCAACCCAAACCTCACCCGATCAATCCTAGACCCTTGTCAAACCTGCAAAACCTAGAATAACCTACCAAACCTCTAGATCTAATCATAACTTTTCTTGTTAGATTAGATTTGGTTATTGATTTTTCACGAGATACCTAGATCATATAACTATATTAGGATTTCTTTACTTTATGATATTTACAATATTAATTTATATTTTAAAGTGGATTGGCAACCTTATGAGAAACACCTCACTTACCGTATCTAACACTCACTAGGTAGTCCACTAACCTATATTATTAACACTATTTGGTGGTCTTGTTCTCGTTTATTATACAGTCGCTCCTCCTAGCCAAAGAGAAGCTCACAAAATCAGCTTGGATCAAAACTGTACAACACGCGCATTCTACCTTCCACCTTTTCCTCATATGTATTCCTCCTTAACCATTTTACCTTCTATATGTTTCATCCTACAAAGCATAAAACTATTTGGTGAAACATTTTGGCATGATTCTATGGGACCCATTTTGGTTCTTTGTATTTTTGATTCTTAGGAATCATTGTGTTTATTTATTTTTGAAAGAGAGCTCGCATTAAATATTCTCCCTTTGAAACATTCTTCTTCTCCTACTTGTGTCATTGAAACTTGTATTTTGGATTAAAAAGAACACTTCTTTTTATTCTTTATTCCATTAGTGAAATTCATACTCTTGCCTATTCATTATTGCTCTCATAAAATTTCATTGTGAATTTAGGTTTAAAATACTTGCATCTCATTTATGTATACTACATTGTAGCTCATTTAAATGGTAGGAAACCTATATGGTGGAAGTCATGCCTAATCGATGGTTGAAAAATTGAACCATGGCTCATATTTTACACAATCTCTATACCAAATTATTGAAATAAAAATACACGCTTCTTGAACAACATATTTCCTAAAAGAAGTTTTCAATGATCACACAATCAGAGGATTGATAGTGGGTTCTAGCTGGTTTCTTTGTCTATTCATCATCTCATAAAGGATCTACACACACCAAACTTACCCGAAACCAACCATAGTTGTTGACTTTTATAGGCACCTTTGTTAACCAAAAATTCTATCATGCTTACAATCAGTCCTAAATGGCATAAGCCATAACATAAATATTACATCTTAGGATTTCATGTTTGTTAGCTTTTTGTTTTCTTGTGTTTTGAGGTGTGAGTTGTGTTTCTTCAGATATTTCTTATCCTTTTACACCCCACATCAAGATTGGTGTATTCCATTTTTATTCGGGTTTATTAGGAATCATCATAGCCATACTCGGTCTCTGGGTTGACCCTTTTATTTGAACTTCATTTTTTCTTCTCTTCATAGATTTCATAGCAACCGATATCACCCAAAGAACCGACATTGGTTGTATCATCTTACCAGCATCGGTTAACTAACCGACTTCCATTTATATGCTTTTTTGTTATTTTTTCTAGAATAATATTCTCCACCTTCCTGTTCTTTTTGTGGCTTGTTACGCCATTCTTATCCCACTCTTGAGTCTCTGATATCATTTTTAGGATCTAGGTTAACCCATTTTCACCTTTCATTTTCAAATATTTGAATCTCTTATTTTTCACAAGAGTTTACATTGGTCTTATTGGACCAAGTGCGCTTATTCGATATCGCATCAATTAACCCAATCGAAGTCGGTATCTATGTTTTAGTTTTCTAATCAAAACAATGATCTAATCAATCATTTTTAAATTACTATTCTCCACCTTCCTGTTCTTTTTGTGGCTTGTTCTACCATTCTTATCCCACTATTGAGTCTCTGATATCATTTTTAGGATCTAGGTTAACCCATTTTCACCTTTCATTTTCAAATATTTGAATCTCTTATTTTTCATAGTAGAGTTTACATCGGTCTTATCGAACCAATGCTAGTTATTCCATATCGCATCGATTAACCCAATCGAATTTGGTATCTATATTTTAGTTTTCCAATCGAGCAATGATCTAATCAATCATTTTTAAATTAATTTTCCCCATTCCTTTTGTTTTTATACATCATCAACATGGATCAAAATACCCAATCTACTATTAGTCATATGGTTTTGACTTGTAAACAAGCTAACGCTCTCATGTTTCACACTATTCACCAACCGCTTCCCACCTAGCTCATCACCCCCTTCAATATCATCACCCATGGACCCTAATTAGGCTCTTTCCATACCCACTAATGATGAGGAATTCACGAGACTCCTTGATCAAAACTTCGTTGCTCTGCAAAGACTATCTCGCTCATTCATCTACCTGTGATTCATCAACGTAGCTTGTATACAAAGATATTTGTGTCCACTTCTCCTACTCTCGCTCCCACTTATGGATTTGCTACTACTAACTTAGCCTTACCCTCTTCTACCTTACCACGTGTGTTTTCCCAAGTTGACCCTACATCATCAATATCGGCTACACCTATGGAATTTATCACGCCTTTGAAATTTGTCACGCCTAAGATGCCAACCATGCTTATATAAACTACCTTGAGTGTAGGTATATCTCCATCCACCACTTCTCATATACCTATTGCATCTTAGCTACCAATGGTGATGGAAGCTCATGCTCCCTTGCAAAAATTGTCCTCTCCATCCCACATTCTCTTCCTCTTATTGCTACAAGAGTCTTTACATCCACTCCACCTACCTACACTTATCACCAACACCATCTACATCTATTCTCGCATACATTCCCTCCTCACAATTTTTGTACTCAAGACTACCACACACCTTTGGGATGCCACCCACATCATACCCTTCTCATCTACCCCTTTGTAATACAGAGGGTGCCCAGTCATCACAACCTACCAATGATATTATCAAAATTATGATGGACAAGACGTAGACATTGGAATCATCTATCTCCGGTTCGTGTAACTCTCGACCTACGACGAGATTCACAATGAGACTATTCACCCATCCATTTTGATTCATCTATACCCTCCCCATTGGGAAATTCTTAAATTTAACTAATTTAACAATAATGAAGACCCACAATATCACTTGTAGTCAATTAAAAATATGTGTATCTGATCGCTCATGATGATGCTTTACTCTTACAAACATTCCCAATGTCCTTGACATGACCGACTTTAAATTGAGATAGTGTTATACCTAGGAATTCCATATTTTCGCTTAATCAGTAGCTTAGGATTTTCAATAACACTTTTCTATCAACATTGTCAAGAAGGTCACCATGACCAACTTGTACATGGCATGCCAATACAAAGACAAATCTATCACAAATTTTGTCTCTCTTTGGTGGAGCCCGATCATCCAGCTCACATTCCAACTACACGAAACCAAGTTAATAGAGTTATTCACCACATCTTGTGCTAGACACATATCACAAACTCTCTAAGTTAAAAATTTTCACATGTTTGACGAGTTGTTCACCATGGCCCAAAACTTGCAATATGTGCCATTAAAGAGAAGAAGATACAATTGTGTAACAAGAACACTGTACTTAAATCAAATGATACGTCTTCTTCTTCTAAACCCTAAAATAATTACTTTAAAGCAAAAGGACCTTCCAACACAAAATTTTTTAAATCCAACCCATCTCACCCATCCACCCAATCAAAGCCTTCTTCCTGTCTTTCTCCTATTATGAATTTCTAGTTCAAGTGGGGAAAACAAAATATACTCCCATAGGAGAACCCTACTCTTCAGTTTTAGAAAAACTTCTAAAATCTAGAGTAGTCACTCTTCCACCTATCAAACCACATACTGGTTTTGACCCCTCTCATCATGTTCCTACATGGTATAAATAAAATGATTACTACAACTATCATCGCGTTAGAGGTCATAGTGATGGTAATTGTATAACTTTTAAAAATATCATCCAAGAAATGTTAGATAATGGAGATCTTGTCTTAGATAATCCTAATGCACTGGCTAATCAGAACCTTTACATCTTCAAGAAGCCATTCCCAAATCACACCCCATCATCTAATCAAATCCACAAAACCTAGACTAATGATAGTAATTTTCGTGAGGTTCCTATTTTTTTATATCATAGCAGCTCTACCTTCTCAATTTCCTCCTACTCCATCTATCGAGGAGATTCTTGAACGAGATCTTCATCCACGAGGGAATTTTTTAATTTTCTCCTTTATCCACAGAGGAGTCTCCCATATCTCCTCCTTCACCCATGGAGGAGTCCACCATATCTACCGATGTAGTTTTCCCACTCACCTCTCAACCCGATGAACAACCCATAGTACTTACTCTTCTATCCATGGAGATTCATGCTTTCCTTATTCTTCACCAAAATATAAACTTACCTCATCCATCTTGTCATCTCCCCTACTCACAGGGGATCCATTAGCAAAGTGTTCCTTCTTATTGGTGATAATTCTCCATTATCTTTCAAGGATCCTATTGATTTTATCTCCTCTCTTTTAGCCACGAGTTTGAATCCAACCATTTCCCTATCTCACAGATAATCTATATAGGAATGATTACCAAGTCAACATCATCTCGCCCTCATAACGGTATCATTTTCACATTTGGATGACTCGCTTGGATTATATTGACAATTTCATGCTTTGGGCACACCTTCGACCGCCTATCTCAACTCAAATGCAAATGTGGATGCTGATACTTCCACGATCTATTTAAAGGTATTTCAGATAAACAAACCCACCATGCTCATGGCAGTTGTAGCGACAACTTCTTCATCGTCCTTTCCCACACCTAAACCTTTACCATCAAATGAAAATTTTCCTATTCATAAAACCTTACCTACATCTATATCTTCCTCTGCGCCTGCACCCATTAGCACATTGGGAGTCATGTCTACATAAAGCCTAGTCCATTCTCCTATCAAACTAGATGTAGCCATGTCCTCACAAGCCATCACAAATACTATTCACCCACCTAAGAGGAAGACCCGACCTTTTAGGCCATATACACTAGCTTCACCCACTACCCCTCCGTCACCTTCACCTCTTCCATCCATCCTAGGTCCCCACCCATAAACCTTGACCCAAAACCTCCTACCCGTAAACCAAAAGCACAATAACGTACTTCATCAAAATCCTCTATTGCACCCAAGTTACCTACACATCTTATCCCTTAGCTATCACCTACATCCTTTCTACCTCCTATATCTACACCACTTCCAGATCCTCATTGTTGGTGCCCAATATTGAAACATCCTTGTTTTGCTAAGGAGAAATGTGTTTTTGCCCTGTTTCTGAGGAAAAACGGTTTTGGGATTCTCATATACTTCAAATTTGACAAAAACAACTCGTTTTTGTGTTTGAGTGCTATGTGTTGTTCGCATTTCCTCCATTTTACACCATTCTGAAGGAATCCCCAAGTTTACTTTGTATTTTGCCCTAATTTTCCCATTTCAAACACCTCTACCATTTTTTCATTTTTTCTTGGCCTTTGGAGCTCGAAATCATTTGATTTGTACTTATTTTCCCTCAAAAATCCCTTGCCATGGTCGTAAATTGCCTAAAATCACTTTCCATTTGTCTTTTGATTGAAAAATTCTTCACCCACGAAGAAAAAATTGATTTTGGGGTCGCTGGCAATTTCTACATTTTTGACAGTCATATGGGCATCCTTTTCCCATCAAATTATAGCTCATATACTTTTGCATACATGGCCATTTGTAATTAGACAAGGATCATGGGTCATTTCTAAAAACTTAACATTTTTATGTTTTTGGAAAAATGTGCAAGTTGCCCCCGCAGCTCCGCAGGCCCCAGAGGAGGTACATGTGTCGTAGGCAGAGTGAAGGCAGATGGGTGGGTCATTTTGTGCCTTAGGGAACTTTGGAAAATTCATGGAAATGAAGAAAATACCCTAAGGCCCACATCCAATCAAAGGAGGACATGTGGCAGGTGGGGAGATGGAAAGGCGAAGGAGTTTGATACTTTTCAACCTTTGGTGAAAAAGAGTTAAAGTATAAAATTGGACCACAAACTCGCAGCCAATGGGATGAAGACATGTGTCAAAGATCTCGAGTACAGAGCAGAGGTACGGCTTGGTGGAGGAAATGTTAAAAATTTTCCTTCATGAAATATGATTAAAATATGAAATGAGAAGCGCTGCCCCTCAGCCAATCATATGAGGACATGTGTCTTGCGGGAGGGCAGAGCCACGGAGGAAAATTGAAAATTTTTCCTTTGTCTAAAAAGATGCAAAATGTGTAAAATTGAGCCATGACTCCATATCCAATCATATTGCACCACGTGTTAGACCCAAATCGCAAAGGCGGAGTGGCGGAGGAAATCAAGAAATTTTGCAAATTTTTAAAAAGTTGTAAAAAGGTCAAAAGTGTCCCCGAGGCCCATTTTTCCCGGATCTGCCACATGGAGGGCTCAGATTTAAAGATAAGAACAAATCAATGGTAGCTATGCATTTCACCAATTTGGCCGCCATTTGAGCTCCAGGAAGTTTGGAGATGCATTTTTTGCATCAATTTTCATCAAATTTTTTACCAATTCATGTTGTTTTGGCCTGCAGGGTCCGAATTGATTGAATTGGGGGCTCAATTTGTGAATCCAAGGCATTTTTCAAATAAATTTTTACTTTGATTCGTGAAAAATGTGAATTACTAGATCCAAAGTTACAGAGTAAAAATTGGGAAGGGAAAAGTTGAAATGATGAAATGAAAGGGATCTACATGCGTGAGAAATGAAAAATGTGCTTCCACTTTGAAGAATGATGAAATTTTTGTAATGATTCACCTTTTGAAAAATCAACTGTTAACTTTTTGCAAGTTTTTTAAATGTCATTTTCCAAAAATATTACAAAGAAAAGGTGCTGTGAATATTTCACTTTTGGAGGGAAGATTTGAGGGGCAAAGTGAGTGAGTAAGTGAAAGTTATATATTGCATGAATTTTTCATACAAATGCTTGGAGAAACTTAGAATTTTCACAAGAAATTATGGGAAGAAGCCCATTCTCTGAGAAACCACCTGAGAACCATTTTAACTCCTTTTTGCATAAAATTTGTATCATGTTAGGTTGGTTGCAGATGTATAGCCACTAACAAGCTTTGATATTTTTCTTATAACATTCCCCTATTGATATATTTGGTCATTCTCGATTATTTTGTGTTATCTCTTGGTAAAATTTGCATTTACTTATGTTTCAAAATGTTTTCAATTTGTGTTTCTTGCTCCTATTGCAATATGGTGTTTGGAATTTCCTTTTGATCATGCAGATATAATTTTGGTAACAACTTAGTGGCATTTTCAATTTTAGAATCAGAAGAGATTTCATCTGATGAAGGGATAAACAAATTTAAATCCACTCTTCTTATCTTGATATAGATTTGATTGTAAACCTTTGGGGGTACCTTAGGTATGATAGAATAGAAATTTATAAATTCTTTTCAAATTCATTTAACTCAAGATTTTGTGATAAATCATTAGAGATTGTGTTGAAGAGTTCAGATCTGGGCTTCCATTTTATGCACACATCCTAGTTGAAGGAACACCTTAACCTCTTTGAAGCATTTCGTTGTCCGAGTCTTTCAAGTTTTGTCAAGGTCCTTAAATAAGTTGGTAATTTTTTTTAGTCTTGTCTGAATATCTCTCACCCCAAAATTCATTTCAAATTAACTCATCCTACCTATAATACCCCTGTATTGTATTGTGTGTCAACAAAATAATACAATCCATTTACAAAACCTGCACGTATCAAATCAGATCATATCATGTCTTTAGTAGCCTTAGCCTTGTCTTGAAAGCATTTCCATCATTTAGTAGTGACAACTCTATTGAGTTTGAATAATGGGAAATTGATCATGTTTTCTCAAGGCCATCTCCATACAATCTGCACAGTACAATGATATTTTCACCTCATTCACAAAACAAAGGCTACAATATAGTTTCTCTTACCTTGGTTGATAGGCACATCCTAAAATAGGGAGGATTAGATCAAATCCTTTTAAGGTGCTACCCACTTCTTCAAATCTTGAGTGCTAACAAGTTAGATAAATTACTTCCTCGGATAAAAATGACATATAAACCATTTATCTACCTCTGAGTGTCTTGTAAAATCCATGATGTAGCTCAAGTTGTGAAGGAGATTAAATCTAGGTACCAACACCCGAATGGCACCATTGTCGGGATGAAGAATGCAATATCTAGACTAATTTGTTAATCTACTTCTAGTTCATATTCTTTTGAGCCCGTCAACATGCTTCTAGCACCTCTTCCGAGGATGAAGAATGAAATATCCAGACTGATTTTTTATTTTGCTTCCAGTTCATATTCTTTTGATCCCATCAACACGCTTTTGGCATCATTGCTAGGGATGAAGAATGCAATATCCAGACCAATTTGTTAATCTACTTCTAGTTCATATTCTTTTGAGCCCATCAACATGCTTCTGGCACCATTGCTGGGGATGAAGAATGCAATATCTAGACTAATTTTTTAATCTTCTTCTAGTTCATATTATTTTGAGCCCATCAACACGCATATGGCACCACTACTAGGGACATTTTTAGTATTTCAATTTTTCAAAATCCCTGGTAATACTTCTCATGTATTTTATGTGCAACTACATTGTTGAGCATCATTTTCTGATCAGATTTATATTGAGGAATGAGAGTAGAATTCTGAGTTTGATATGTTCAAGTGTCTCCAATTTTTGTTTCAAACTTTGCACAATAGTTGATAAATTGAGTGAAAGAAAATTAGATCTGTTCAAGCTTTGCATAGTGCTAATATTTGCAGTCATTTGATAGATCTTCATAGTGCATTTGCACAAACTAGGGTGAAAGTCCTTAGTGGCAACTCCTAGCTATTATATTTTGATAACTATCGTACCTTATCATACATTAAGTGAAGTGTGTCATATAAATCTGCAAACTTGAAGGAAGAAGATCTCTCTTCAAGAGGGACCCAAGTAGAAAGCTATTTCAAGAATTTGGAAAGATAGTTTTAGAGGAGAGAAAAGTTTGGAAGGTTGTTGAAGGATAGACATCAAGAAAAGGTATATCGATTGGTGAGAGAGATCAGCCTTTAATAGAGGATTATCACTCTTCTTCCAGTGATTCTAATTCAATAAATCTTCTCATAAACTTGTTTACTTCAATTAGTGAAGGTCCTTCTGTTGTACCTGGTGAGTTCCTTCTTCAATCTACACCTGTGTGTTTCAATTCTAGTAAGAATTTCAAAGAAAATTAGCACCTAGAGAATACCAATCTTTTGAACCACATTCTTGAGCCCTAAAGACCTCGCACTCCTCATTAGCTTGTGTCACCCCCAAGATCACCTCCATCAGACAACATGGCTCAACCTCCACCTAGGCCTCCATTTGTGGTCAATACCTTTGGCCCAATACATTTTAGGGGAATGGCTGGTTCTCCTAATGTTGTGCCTCAGAATGTTAGAAGTAGATTGCCAAAGTTCCAAGGGAACAATGCCATAACAAGTGATCATCATTTGAAACTTTTTATTAATATGATGGATGATTTTGAAATTGGATTTGAGGATGTGTACATTAAATTATTTTTCCACACTTTAGAGGAGGATGCTAGGGATTGGTACAAGGCCTTGCCAAATAATTCAATTGATTCATGGACTGAAATGTAGAATGCATTTAGATTGCAATATGGTGACAAAACTGATCCTAGATTCCTCTTATCAGAGTTTGAGAATATCAATAAAAACCCAAATGAAACTGTCCATGAATTTAACACAAGGTTCAATAAAACTTTGAGGAGATTGCCGGTAAATTTAAGACCATGTGATGAATCTTGTTTGATAAAATATTCTGATGCATTTGACAAGAAGGATGCATATTACTTGAGGGACAAAAATCCTATCAATTTAAGGTAGGCCTTCACCATGGCACTTCAAATTGAGAACAATATCAAGGCTTTTGGGAAATATCCTAAGAGATAAGGAGTTAAATTGGTAAACCTTGACAAGCCTCAAGCAAAAAGAGTGTAGACTTGAAGGAAGGGGTGAAAACTTTGGCGGGGGCTTTCAAAGAAATTTCCCGCAAGTTGGCAAAACCGAGAAAATAATTGGACAAACTTCACAAGGTTAGCCATGTGTAACAAGCACAAGATAGATTTGGAAATCACCATAGGAATGAGTAGATATTTGATGACAAAGGTAAAGGACCTATGGGATTTGGAAATAAACAATCTCATGCCAAAGAAAGTAAGGTTATGCCTGATCCATTGAATGCTAGAGTGGCTACTGTTGATGATGAAAATCAGATTGACTGGTGTGATGGATGTTTCTTACCCCATCTACCATGTGAAACAGATAATCAAATTAAAGAGGAAGTTGATGATTATAATATGGATGATGATGCTTGTATGATGGACTTCCCTACACACTCATGTCAAGGAGAAACATCTACTCAAGTGATAAGTGCATGGATTGCTACTAACTTTTTGGATTGCATCTAATGGGTACATATTCTTCCTCCTTCTTATGTTTTAGAAATTGATAATTTACAAGCCTTTGAGCTTCCCAATAATTATTTTGAGTACTTGAGGGAATTGATGATCAAGAAGTATGATGGAGGTATACCCTCGGAAGAATATATGCAACTACTTATGAACACTGTGGTTGCCCAAGAGAAGGAGTATAACAAAAGAAGTAAGGATATCAAGGGAGCTAGGCCTCAGGCCAAAAATAAAAACCCATTGCTTTCTAATATCCCAAAAGAAGTTCCTATTAAAGAAACATTTGCTAAGATCCTTGTTGTCCCAAACAAAATTTATGCTTCACCCCATACTCAAAATGTTACAAACCTTGTGCCATCGATGAAATTTCCAGCCGTCCTTCCTCTGTTTTTTTGCCTAAATACATTCCCTATGACATTTCTCAAGTTTTGAGCCAAATTAAGGTTAGTGTTCCAATTGTTGATCTCGCTTAGAATCCCTATGCACAAGAAGAGAGAACTTGAGTATTTGGGATTGAAGGAGGAGAATTCTTCCATGAAAAGGAGTATGAATGTTGTAGAGGCTCCACTTGCTATTGCATAGGTAGGAAAGACACATCAGCATTGGAGGAATTTGGTGAACCATCGGAGGTATATTTGGGAACATCCTTGGTTGAATCTCAACCGAGTGTTGACCCTTTCTTCACAACTTTGATCATCAAGGACTAGTTGCTACATAATTGTATGTTTGACTCCAAAATCATGTAATGTCATGCCTTTGGAAGTTATGAATGAGTTAGATATACTAGTAACAACAGCATATGAAAAGTGTACTTTGCCATGGATTCTAAGGAAGTGCCGGTTGTTTGGTGTGTCAAAGGTTTCTTTGGTGCAACTTGTAGCCTATCCGTGTAAAAATTTAAAACTCAATGTTGTAATTATTGATTTCCCTTGCCAAATGGGGTATGTTATTATCAAGAACGTGGGCTACAAGTGTTGGAGGGAGTGTCTAAATGGATATGTATTTTTCCACCATTCTCATTAAAGGAAGCCTTGTAAAATTATATGGAGAGAATATGTTGCATCTAATTGAGGATCCAAACAATGCTTCTTATGAAGTATTATTTTCTGATGTTGACGTTGATAATTTTATTGGGTTTGATAATTGTAAGGGGCACAAGATGGATTGGTCTAAGTGTCTTGAAGAGGTAGGCTCACCATGGACCTTGCTCCAAATTTGGAAATGGTGTCGGTGTTGTTTTAATCTCTCCAAGAAATGAGGAATTTGTTTTCTCCTTCAAACTTAACTTTGAATGTACCAATAACATAGCTGAGTATGAGGCATTACTAGTTAGGGCTACGGATTGCTTGGAAGTATGGTGTAAATGATGCTATTGTAAAGGGAGATTCTGAGTTAGTTGTCAAACAAGTTAGAAAACTGTGCAACAAAAATCGAGTGGATGAAACAAAAAAACACGTAGTTTGGGATCTGATTGAGATGTTTTATTCCATCAACATTATTTATCATGACAAAAGTTTAAATGTGATTACTTGATAAGTTGGCATTGTTGGGGTCTAGATTTGTCAATTGTACCATTTCTCCATATTGTGAATATGATGTTGAGATACTCACTAGGCTTGCAATCCTAGATAACATAAAGCATTGGAAAGTATTGGATGATGATGCTCGTGTTCAAAGGTTTTTACAAAACCAAGGTGAGTTTTTGTTTCATCATATTGATTTGGAACCATTGGTGTGTAATTTTGAATGAAAAGAAACCTTGTATGGCAAGGATATCATTCAATTGAAGACTAACACCATCCCTAGAGGGGTGGTTGCTTTTGATTCAAATTTTAACAATGTTGATTGTGTAATCAATAGAAACATGTTTATATCTAGAGATGTTGAGGAGCATGAGTTGGGAACAAAGGAAAAACCAAGGAATATTTGGTTAGGGAGTGGTTTAAAAAAGGAAGAAAAACATTCCTACCTCCAATTGTTGAAACAATATCAAGACTATTTAGCTTGGTCTTATTCCGAGTTGAAAGCATATAGATAAATTGACCCACTCTCTTCTGTTAAAATGTGAGAGGAATTGAAAAGGTTGAAGGATGGAGGAATCATTCAACCCATAAGGTATTCTTCTTGGGTTGCAAACTTGGTGCCGCTTAGAAAGAAGAATGGGGATATCGACTTTGTGTGGGTTTTAGAAATCTAAATAGAGCATCAATAAAGGAAAACTATACTTTACCAAACATGGAGAACATGTTGGAATTAGTGACTGGTTACGAGATGCTTTCTACTTTAGATGGTTTCTCCGGTTATAACCAAGTTGTTGTGGAAGAATCGTAGAGGATTAAAACTACGTTTACTACTGTTGTAGCAGAAGAAAGCTCACAAAGCACTCCACGGATGCGAGATCGGGCTTCTAGGTTGATCACTTTAGCATCCAGTGTGATTGCACAACATGGAAACCTCTCTCCAAGTGTTGGACTTGTGAAACTGAGAGAGGAATCTCTAGATTAGAGGCTGGTTCCTCAAACTCCTCAGATTTAGATCTATATTTTACACAACTACAGAGGTTCAGATACTAATCCTACTCTAAACTGCAAGGAGACAGGGATAGAAATGCAAAAATTGAAACTAACTAAAGGTGGTGATGCACCAAAAGGAGTGGTGAAACATTTCTATCATGAAAATAGACACAAACCAGAGATTGCAGCATAAAACATACACAGGCTGATAAGATATAATTTAGGATCTGAAATGAAGCAAACAATACAAACAAAGGACTGAAAACTCATTCACAAAGCTTGCATTATCATTTCTAGTGTCAAAATCACTGCATTACAACCTCAGAGAGGTAAAAACTATTACAATCTTTGGAGAGGTCTGATTCTTCAAACAATCACTTGCTGGAGGTGAAAGAAGAAGTTGCTATGTCCAAAAAATGTCCCCCCCTTAGAAATGAGCCAAATCTGGCTTTTACATTGCATGGGTCGAGCCCAGGAGACAGAAACGTACAAAAACATGAGAGCCCATTCCTCCTCAACTACAGATGCATTAAAACGGCATGGGATACCTTACAAACCCATACCCTATCAATTTTGACTGAATTGTAGGAGAATGCGACCCATTCTGCGTTAAATTTGGTCGCTGAAATGTCACTTCTAGCCATGAACACGCGTCAGAGCCATTTCTTAACTTTCTCTCTCTATACTACACCAAAATTCAAGATTAACCCTAGAATCATGTAGAGAATTTCATAAGCTTTCCGTTGATATAAAGAACGTGCAAATCCGAGCTCTAGATCAAAAGATATGGAGATCTGAAATTCTAGGGCACAAAACAGGCGAAAATGAGTTTTGAAACTTTTCCCACGCTCTGCCACCTGGATGACACGTGTCAAGCGCTGATTGGATGCATAATTCTCTCTCTCTCTACTCCCGCGGGTTTTCCTTGAAATTTTTGACTTTTTTATGATTTTGGAACATTTTTCACTTTTCCCTCGTGCCCCCGCCACTGAGGACACGTGGCATGCATTGATTGGAGGACAGGGGCGTAGGGGCTTCCTTTACTTTTAGCTTTTTGACCGAAACTTGGCCAAATTTTCCAAATCCTCCCCGAGCTCCGCGCTTCCCTATTCCATTGGACACGTGTCATGATTTGATTGGTCTCTGGTCTCATGCTTTCAGCTTTTCGCATCCTCACGCCTCACGGCCCATTTGTCCCGGTGTTGTGCAGGGACAAAAACATCCGATCCGCCCAAATGGGCTTCCTATCTCTTTTTGCCAATGACGTGTGGCGTTATTTGATTGGCTTTCAGCTCCTTCGGCTATCCACATCCCACGCGTCCCTTTGTCCCAACTGTCCGAGTGTGAAAGTTCTCCTTTTCGGCCGATCCGGTGGTTTGTGTCCTTCGCGTCCTCGCGGCCCAGATGTCCCAGGCATCGCTCCACTCAGTAGTTAGTCGATTTTCTTTTCTCCTTGGGCCGAATCAAGCTTTCCGCATCCTGTGCATCCCGATGGCCCGGATGTTCCTTTGTTCTGCAGACGTTGCAGCCCTTTGGCGATCCACGCCTGATGTCCCTCACGTCCCGACTGTTGCGAGGACTAGGACTTAGCCATTTTTCATGATTTTTCCTGGCCCAAGCTTGTTTTCTGCAACTTTCTCACCTTTTCTCAGAACTTGCTCTTTTTCTTCTTGGATAGGGAGTTAGAAAAAATTTGAGGGGACCCTAGAAACATGATTTTTTTCCCTGAATCAATCTATTTGCCTGGGACTTGAGAATTTAATGCATGTTATCAAAATTACCCTTGGGGTGAATTTTGGATAACAATTTGGCGACTCAGTGGTTACACCTGCTAGGTAGAAGATACCATTGCACAAGCGATCCATTGGGCATGGAGTCATCAAATATTCAGTTTAGAACCCCAACTGACTCAGAATGTGTAAGGAGGAAGATGGAATATCACTTGATGAAAGTAAGGACTGCAAAACATCTCCACTGACATCAAGCTGTGCCAAAGCACTTAGGGGAAACAAAACTAACCTACAAAGAAAAAATTTGCACAAGCACTTAGAGGAATGAAAATCTAATCTAATATTTACAAGGTAGTGAAATTCCCTCTAGAAGCAATGCTTGAGATAGATTTCATTGACTAGAATCTGCAGTTCTTCACCATCCAATGAGGCCAATTGAAAAGCATTGTTGTTCTTGCACTTCGTGACCATGTATGGGCCACTCCAAATGGCATCAAATTTTGAATGCCTTCCCGGTTTTGCTCTATCCACATCCCATTTCAACACTAGATCTCCAACTTGAAAAGATCTATCCTTGGCCTTTCTATCAAAGGTCTTCTTGATCAAAGCTTGATCCTTTTCCATTGCTTGGGATGCCTGATTTCTGATCTCTTGCAGCTCCATCAACTCTGCATACCTCACCTCCATGGGCTCAAATTCAAGCAACTCCAGCTGCTTCATGAGTTCCAATGTTGGCAACTCAAGTGACATGGGCAAGATTTCCTCTCTTCCATAGACAAGCCTGAATGTAGAGTTATCTGTGGATCTTTTGGGAGTTATCCTATCAGCCCATAAGGCTGATTTCAGTTTGGTATGCCAAGACCTCTGATTCTCATCAAGAGTCCTCCTAATGATCCTCAACAAGTTCTTGTTTGTAGACTTGGCCTGGCCATTACCTTGAGGGTAATAGTTTGATGAAGTGCTTAGATAAATACCGTTCTTGACAGCCCACTCAGTCACCTTAGATCCAATGAATTCCAATGCATTATCAGAGATTATTGTAGCAGGTACACCAAATCTGGTTGTTATCCCTTCATAAAAGTCTAAGATGCTAGACTCATTTACCTCTTTGAGTGCTACTGCTTCTGTCCATTTGGTGAAGTAGTTTGTGGCTGTCAAAATCCATTTGTGTCCTTGGCTTGAGTTGGGATTAATGACTCCTATGAAGTCCAAACCCCATTGCATGAATGGCTGGTCAACTGAGATTGGATGCAATGGAAGGGCAGCAAGTCTCTCTTTTCCTGTGAAGAATGCACAATTCTTACACCTCTTGATCCATGCATAGCAATCACTGAAGATCTTAGGCCAATAATAACCAGCCTTCATGATTTTTAGAGCTCTCACTCTTGGTGCAAAATGGCCACTAGCTGGTCCACCATGGAACTCTTCCAATACTCTTTGAATCTGATTTGTGCTGATGCATCTTAGCAGCACTCCATTCACATCTTTTTTGAATAGAACTCCATCAACAATGGCATACGGGACAGCCTGTAACCTGAAGTGTCTCCTTTGGGTCTTGTTCATCTTCGGAGGGCATAGGCACTGTGCCTAGGAAGTGCATTATATCTTGGTTCCAGCAAGGAGTGGGGGCAGCATTATCTTCTTCTTGCTTGCCACTTGGCTCATGGCTGTCTGGACACAAAACAGCCTCTTCTTCATTGCATACTTCTTTTTGCTTCCCAAAACCAGCTGCTCACATAATCTTTTCCCTCTTACCAGCTTGGTGATCTTGATTTCAATGTCATACTCCATGACACGGGTGATCCAACCTGCTCTTTTCTCATTCAAATCCTTGTTGAGGAGGAAGTCCTTAACCCCATGTGAGACCAGCAACTGGACCTTGTTGTTTGAGACTAAATGCTTGAATTTCTTCAAGCTTCTGATTACTGCAAGCACATGCTTCTCAATAAAAGAGTATCTCACCTCATAGTCATCTAGGCTCTAGCTGAAGAAGGCAATTGGCTGCTCATCATTATCCTTGTTTTGCTGTACCAAAATGGCAGAGATAGTGTCATTACCTCCAAATGCATAGAGGATGAAATCCTTGGAGAAGTCTAGGTTGATGAGAGTTGGTGCTTGAGAGATGGCTTCTTTGATTGCTTCAAAACTCTCCTTGCCTTCTGCTGTCCACTTGAAAGCCATGCTCTTCTTTAACATTTTGGTGATGGGCTTGACAAGGGCTGCAAAATCTAGGACAAACCTCCGAACAAAGTTTATCCTTCCCAAGAAACTCTGAAGGGCTTTCTTGTGGCTTGGCAATGGTAGTGCTCTTATGGCTTCAACCCTCTCTGGATCAATTGCTAATCCTTCCTTAGAGACAATATGGCCAAGGAGCTTTCCTTCATGTGCAAGAAAGATGCACTTCTTAGGATTTAAAGACACTCCAAATCTCCTGCACCTTGTGAAGATTTTCCTCAAATGAGAGAGGTGGTCTGCTGCATTCTTTGAGAAGACAGTGATATCATCTAGGTATACCAACACTATCTTGTTGATCAAGCCTTTGAATGCCATATCCATAGCTTCTTTGGAATGTTGCTCCGGCATTCGACAGTCCAAATGGCATCTTCTTGTAAGCATATGTGCCCCATTTTGTAGTGAAGGCCGTCTTGAATTGATCTTCTTCCTTCACCACTATCTGATTATAGCCTGAATATCCATCTAGCAATGAAAACCTTTCTGAACCAGCTACAACCTGCAATATTTGTTCCATTGATGGAAGCGGATAATGATCTTTGAGTGATGCTCTATTTAGATCGTGAAAGTCCACACACAATCTTATTTCTCCATTTCTTTTCTTCACGGCACCAAGTTTGCAACCCAACTTGAGTGTTTGATGGGGAAGATGATACTGGCCTCAATAAGCTTGCTTAACTCTTTTCTCATGAGAGGTTCAATATGGGGATTCACTGGCCTTTGCTTTTTCCTGACAGGCTTGGATTCCAGATCCAGCTCAATAGTATGTTGTGCCAACTTTGGGTTGAAACCTCTTAGATCTTTGTAAGTCCAAGCAAAGACATCTGGGAACTCTTGACAAAGCTGAACAAAATCAGATTTCTCTTGTGAGGTACTTACTTTGCCAATCTGCAATGTTTTGCCTTCTTCCACTAAAATAGGCTCTGAATCTTCACCCTTTACTTGAATGTTTGCTTTCTCCTTCCGGAACTGATCATTCGGGTTGAAGATTGACTCCAAGGTTATGAGGCCTTTTGGTAATTTGTTAGTTCTCAGCTGCACCACTTGGTCACCATACTACTGCTGCAGCTTGTCTTGATTCCTGGCGGAGAACTCAGCTTCTTCTTGTAGGAAATTAACAATTTTTTGATCATTCTCGAAGACTTGCCAACTTGTATTGTTATCCGAAACAGCTGGTCTCACAACCAATTTGATATGAGGCTAAGATTTCTCACTTTTGATACTTTCTACAACATCAAACGCAGCCCCAATTGCTGCTAGCCTGTCAGCGGCTTCATTCTTTTTCTTGGGATGGAATTGATGCTAAAAGCTTCAAAATCTTCAATAAGATCCCATACCCGATTTTTGTAGTTCTTCAACAGATCATTTTTGGCAGCATTTTTTCCTTTGACTTGGTTTACGATCAACTCACTATCACCAAATACTTGTAAATTCCTTATGCCTTTCTTCTTTGCCCAGTGCAGTCCATGAATTAAGGCTTCATACTCAGCTGTATTGTTTGAGCAAGAAAATTGAAAACGGAAGGCTGAGTAATACTTTATTCCTTGAGGTGAAACAAGCATGGCTCCACCTCCTGCACCTTGTCTACTCCTTGATCCATCAAAAAACAGCTGCCATACCTCATTGTCATCTTTGTGGTTTGGCTTGGTGATGCTTAGGAATGGGCTGATTTTCTTCGTGTATGCAATAGACCCTAGCTCGATTCTTCTACTTCTTGATAGGATCAAATGCATGTATCTTGCTTTCCCATTCATCAAGAGTTAGATCCGGGATGCTTCCAACCTTGGTGTCGGCCTCATCGGTGCTTGGGTGATCCTCTTGATCAAATCTTTGAGAAATTGACATTAATCGACTTGGAGTGTAAGGCTCAATGTGGAAATTTGCAATAGGTTCGAGACCTAATTGTAGCCTTAGTTCCATACCTCGTTACGAACAACATGTGAGACCAATCATCGAAAATATCCTCCAATCTTGGCTGTGAAGTCCCTTGACAAGCAAAGGGCAAAGAGTGGTGGAAGTTCTATGACTGATATATCTTGTAAAACAACAACATTTGGACATGCATGCAAAGTAAGACTCAGGTTTCTAATTACTCCAACTGTTGCTACTGCTGTCCCATCTAGCTGCACTACCCCTTTAGATATGGTTTCATACTGGAGCCCTAGCTGATCAGCTATTTGTTTAGGCATTACCGAGCTACTTGCCCAGAGTCTATCATGCGATTATACACTAGCTAATTTCCAATGATCAATGAAACATAGAAAGGAGGGGGCTTCAACATCTTACCTTGTTGTCCTCCATGATTTCCCTCGAGTGGGCAGCATTTGTAAGAACTTTGTCTTGCATCTGAACTTCTGATTAGAAGTTGGCCGATCCTTCATGGCAGCTTGCAGCAGCAGATCTCTTTGGCACAGGATAGATAGGGAATCCCACATTGATATATTGACGTTTGTCTTCTTCATCCGATCAATGATCTTGAATGGTGATGAAGGATCCTTTTTCTGTCCCTTGGTTTGCACATTCACTCCTTGCATGTGGGCAGAATAACCTGGTATTTGAGTTGGCCTAGGGGCTGTTCTTGGCTGCCCTTGTGCATTTAAAACTAAACTTTGCTTGCCAACCATTTGTGGAGCCATGGAAGGTTGTGGATTGGTTGGGGTTAATGGCTGTTCTTCACCCAAGTTCCTCCTTTTTGACCTTGTGTTGGCTGCAACACCTTGAGAAACTACTTGGTTCATGCCACAAAAATCTTCTGCTTGCCAATTTACCAATGTGGTGTCATTTGGGGCTGATTGCTGTTGGAATGTTTCTTGTTGTTGACTGCTTCCTTGACTGCCCTCACCCTCCACACCAGTAGTTGTCACCATTAGTGCTTGATTCAAAGCACCATTGAAGCACATGGATTGGTTATGAGGCTCATTGCATGGAAAACACCAATCATACTCCTGAGCAATGTTGTTTTGTGTTGGCACCAATGCCTTAGAGGCAGATATGGCATTTGGATTATATGGCTGAAATGGTCTATTGGCAGGAGGCCTTGTTTGATTCATATTTGTAGCTGGATTAGGGGGTCTTTGTGGTTGGTATGGCTGCCTATTAGGCTGAGCTTGGGGTTGATAAGAAGGTCTAAAACCTTGGGCTTGCTGCCTCTTGAGAGTAACCAGCTCATTGCCTAGGTTTTGCAATTGCTTCATGACTTCTTGAAGCTCATTTGGGGTACTTGGAGATGAAGTGGATGCTTCGAACTTTTCTAGGAGTGGGAGAAGGAGCCAAATGTTTGGGCTCTCTAAACTTGGAAACAATGGCATGGGAGGTCTAGGGGCAAGTTTGCCATCTTGGATCAAACAATTTTCAGCCCTAATGGCAATACTATAAGCCATAGGCAAAGTTATGCCTCCCATGGACTGAATTAACATAGAAATATCAGAATTTAGAGCTTTGAGATAGTAAAGAAAAGCACCTTCTGATTGTTGGCCTGACTACCACTGGAATCCTCTCCCAAGTCTTTTGAAATCTGAAGTTGAAATCAATCAGCGCTCATTGGGAGCTCTCTTGATGGTTGTCAACTGCTCCAAAAGAGACAAGTTGTCTCCCTTCTCTCCAAATAGCTCATGAAGTTCTATACACAGTTGATTCCAATTTGTGATAGAACCAGCTCCAAGGCTCCTAAACCATTACAATGCTTTACCCTTGAATGAAGATGCTAGCAACTTGACAGCCACTTGCATTTCATTGATTTCATGGATTGCACAAAGGTTAGCAATATCTTTAACATGATCACCTGGAGTAGTCTGATTTTCTCTAGTGAAATAGGGAATGTTCTTCAAGGCTGCACTAGAAATTGGATGTTATGCATTGAGGGCAAGTGGGCTGCTTCCTGTGAAGTTGACGTAGGGATTGTTTTGAGCCATTCTGATTGGTCTTAAAACCCTTGTTGACTGAATGAAAGGCCTACCAGGTGGAGGAGTTGAGAGAGTTCTATTTGGTGGAGATGGAGACCTTTGAATCCTCCTTCCTCTTTGCCTTCTCCTTGGAGATAATTACAGGTATTCAAATAGCACTTCTTCTTCTCCATCTCTTGACCTCGTGGTGATTCTTCTCATGAGTTTTCAGGCCTGCACTGTTGAAACCAGTTGATTCTTCCCCTTGGAGTCGCATGATATGCAAATAATAGCTCTTTTAAGCAAGAAAATTGCAGCAGATGCACATCAACCTTGCTGCAATAAAAATGAGACCTCTAGTGTCCCACCGGGCATGCCAAAACTATTGTAGCGGGCTCACAAAGACACCCACGGATACGAGATCAGGCTTCTAGGTTGATCACTTTAGCATCCAGTGTGATTGCACAACATGAAAACCTCTCTCCAAGTGTGGGACTTGTGAAACTGAGAGAGGAATCTCTAGATTAGAGGCTGGTTCCTCAAACTCCTCTGATTTAGATCTATATTTTGCACAACTACAGAGGTTCAGATACTAATCCTACTCTAAACTGCAAGGAGACAGGGATAGAAATGCAAAAATTGAAACTAACTAAAGGTGGTGATGCACCAAAAGGAGTGGTGAAACATTTCTGTCATGCAAATAGACACAAACCAGAGATTGCAGCATAAAACATACACAGGCTGATAAGATATAATTTAGGATCTGAAATGAAGCAAACAATACAAACAAAGGACTGAAACTCATTCACAAAGCTTGCATTATCATTTCCAGTGTCAAAATCACTGCATTACAACCTTAGAGAGGTAAAAACTATTACAGTCTTTGGAGAGGTCTGATTCTTCAAACAATCACTTGCTGGAGGTGAAAGAAGAAGTTGCTATGCCCAAAAATGTCCCCCCTTGAAAATGAGCCAAATCTGGCTTTTACATTGCATGGGTCGAGCCCAGGAGACAGAAACGTACAAAAAACGTGAGAGCCCATTCCTCCTCGACTACAGATGCATTAAAACAACATGGGATACCTTACAAACCCATACCCTATCAATTTTGACCGAATTACAGGAGAATGCGACCCATTCTACGTTAAATTTGGTCGCTGAAATGTCACTTCTGGCCATAAACACGCGTCGAGCTGTTTTTTAACTTCTCTCTCTAGACTACACCAAAATTCAAGATTAACCCTAGAATCATGTAGATAATTTCATAATCTTTCCGTTGATATAAAGAACGTGCAAATCTAAGCTCTGGATCAAAAGATATGGAGATCTGAAATTCTAGGGCACAAAATAGGTGAAAATGAGTTTTGAAACTTTTCCCACGCTCTCTGCCACTGGATTACATGTGTCAAGCAAGCGATTAGATGTGTAATTCTCTCTCCTCTCTCCCCATGGGTCTTCCTTGAAAATTTTGACTTTTTATGATTTTGGAACATTTTTCACTTTTCCCCGTGTCCCAGCCACTAAGGACACGTGGCATGCATTGATTGGAGGACAGGGGTGCGGGGGCTTCCTTTACTTTTAGCTTTTTGGCGAAACTTGGCCAAATTTTCCAAATCCTCCCTGAGCTCCACGCTTCCTGTTCCATTGGACACATGTCATGATTTGATTGGTCTCCGGGTCTGCCCTTGAAACCTCGCTTTTCGCATCCTTGGCGTCCTCACGGCCATTTGTCCCAAAGTCTCCATGCAGGGACAAAAACTTCTGATCCACCCGAAATGGGCTTCCCTGTCCCTTTTCTGCCATGACGTGTGGCGTTATTTGATTGGCTTTCAGCTCCTTCGGCTATCCACATCCCACGCATCCCTTTGTCCCAACTATCCCAGTGCGAAAGTTCTCCTTTTCGGCCGATCCGGGCGGTTCGCGTCCTTCGCGTCCTCGCTGCCCAGATGTCCTAGACTGTTCCACTCAGCAGTTAGTCAATTTTCTTTTCTCCTTCAGCCGAACTGGCTTTCCACGTCCCGCACATCCCGATGGCCCGGATGTTCCTTTGCTCTGCAGACTGCCTGGCGGCCTTTCGGCCGATTCGCGCCCAGATGTCCCTCATGTCCCGATTGTTGCGAGGACTAGGACTTAGCCATTTTTCATGATTTTTCCTGGCCCAAGCTTGTTTTCTGCAACTTTTTCACCTTTTCTCAGAACTTTCTCTTTTCTTCTTGGACAAGGGAGTTAGAAAAAATCTGAGGGACCCTAGAAACATGATTTTTGCCCTAAATCAATCTATTTGCCTGGGACTTGAGAATTTAATGCATGTTATCAAAATTACCCTGGGGGTGAATTTTGGATAACAACTACTTCATGGGGAACATATGTTTTTGTCGGGATGCCCTTTGGTTTAATGAATGCTGAACTAATTTTAAAAGGGCCATGGATGTTGCTTTTTCTGGTTATATCAATGATTTTATTATTATTTATCAAGATGATATTACTATTTTTCTAGCAAAAAATTTGACCACTTGCAGATTTGGAAAGAATGTTGATCGGATGCGAGAATATGCCATTTCACTCAATCCAAAGAAGTGCCATTTTTGTGTGCAAAGACAAAAATACTTGGTCACATTGTGTCTAAAGGAGTTATGATTGATCCACGAAGGATAGAAGCTATCAAGAAGATCCTAGTTCCAAAACTAAGAAAAGAATCCAATCCTTCTTTGGTCAAATCAATTTCATTAGAAGGTTTTGTCTAATTTTTCTAAGTTAATTCTCCCCATTACTTTCATGTTTAATAAGGACCATAATATCAAGTGGGAAGAGTCTTCCCTTAAAGCTTTTGATGGAATAAAGGAAGCATTGAAGCATGCTCTGTTCTAGCAGCCCCAAATTACAAGAAACATTTCCAAATATTATCCTTTTCTTCCGAGCACACCATTTCATCTATTTTTTTGTAAAAGGATGATGATGGAGCTGAAAGACCTATTGCCTTCTTTAGTAAGGAATTACAAGTAGGTGAATTAAAATACACAATCATGGAGAAGTAGCCCTTTGCATTGGTGAAAGCAACTAAGTTTTTCAGACCTTATATTTTGAGTTCCAAAGTTGTTGCTTATATTCCTCACACAATGGTAAAATATGTCTTATCAGAGATGAATATTTCAAGAAAAAGATGCAGGTGGGTTATCAAATTGTAGGAGTATGATATGGACATTCGAGAAGACAAAGATAGTAAGAGGTTTGGGTCTTGACAAGCTCGTGGTGAAAGCAATTTGCAAAATGCTTTGAAGTAAATGAAGTAGAAGAAGAGAGGGAAGATATTCTTGAAAAATTGTTGAACTCGAGTGGTACAAAGATGTTATCTATTATCTCGAGACACCTATGCTACCATGGACATTTGAATAAAAATCAGAAAAGATCTCTTAAGTTGGCTTCCTAAAAATATATCACAAACTTTGGGTTGGCTTGGAAGAACCCCGAGGGAATCCTCTTGAGATGTGTGATCAAGATGAAGCTCCCAAAATAATGATTGATTTCCATAGGGGAGTTTGTAGAGGACATTTTTTTTAGAGGGTTACTACACACAATATTTTGAGGGTTGGTTATTGGTTGCCAACTCTTTTTAAATATGCAAATCAGTTGGTTAGAAGATGTGAGAGTTATCAGTGTTTCTCTTGAAGAATGTAAGCTTTAGGTTCCCTTCCTTTACATCCTGTATCAATTGAAGCTCCTTTCAAACAATGGGGGCTAGACTTCATTGGTGACATCTATGATTCATTAAGTGTTGACAAAAATGGATTTTGGTAGCTACTAATTTCTTCACAAAATGGGTGGAAGCAATCCCCACTAGGAAGGAAATACACCAAGTTGTAATGGACTTCATATTGAATCATATCATCTACAGATTTGGAGTGCCAGTCAAGATTGTTGTTGATAATGCCATGAGTTTCGAGAGATGGACCTTTAGTGGAAATGTGTAAAGAATATGGAATAAAGTTGACATAGATTTCAATATTGGAGATCTTGTGCTGTTGTGGGATAGTAGGCATGAAGATAAGGGCAAGCATGGTAAATTTGATGCTTTGTGGATGGGCCCATATTTAATTGACATAAGAATTGGTGAGAATATTTTTTCCTTAAGGACCTAGATGGGGAATTTCTTGAGCTGCATGTTAATGGCAGACATTTGAAGCATTTCTTGGATTGATCCCCAAAATTGAAGTTTGCATATCACTTGTATAGTGTACAATTTTTTGGTTTCTGCTCTATTTTTTGTTGTTTTGGTCAGTTTTTGGTTTGCCTTTGTGTGTGGCAACCCTTTTTGTTGGTTTATCAGTTGGTTTTTTAGATGTTTTGGCTTATGACTCTATTTTCCCAATGGTTTTTTGGCACATGGTCTGCTTTAGTTCTTTTGGCACTCATTGGGAGTGCCCATCCCCAAGCTAGAGCCAATGTTGGTGCCCAATATTGAAACATCCTTGTTTTACTAAGGAGAAATGCATTTTTGCCCTGTTTCTAAGGAAAAATAGTTTTGGGATTCTCATATACTTCGAATTTGAAAAAAATAACTCATTTTTATGTTTGAGTGCTATGTGTTGTTTGCATTTCCTCAATTTTGTACCATTCTGAAGGAAACCCCAAGTTTACTTTGTGTTTTTCCCTAATTTTTCCCATTTCACATGCCTCTGTCATTTTTTAATTTTTTCCCAGCCTTTAGAGCTCGAAATAATTTGATTTGTACTTGTTTTCCCTAAAAAATCCCTTTCCAAGGTCATAAATTGCCTAAAATCACTTTCCATGTGTCTTTTGATGGAAAAATTATTCACCCACGAAGGAAAAATCAATTTTGGGGGTTGCTAGCAATTTCTATATTTTTTGACAGTCATACGGGCATCCTTTGCCCATAAAATTCTAGCTCATATACTATTACATACATGGCATTTGTAATTAGACAATGATTGGTGGGTCATTTCTAAAAACATAACATTTTTGTGTTTTTGGAAAATTGTGCAAGTTGTCCCCTGAGCTCTGTAAGCCCCAGAGGAGGTACACATGTCGCAAGTAGAGTGAAGGTAGATGGGTGGGTCATTTTGTGCCTTAGGGCACTTTGGAAAATGTGTGGAAATGAAGAAAATCCCCTAAGGCCCACATCTAATCAAAGGAGGACACATGGTAGGTGGGGAGATGGAAAGGCAAAGGAGTTTGATACTTTTCAGCCTTTGGTGAAAAAGAGTTAAAGTATAAAATTGGACTGCAAACTCACAGCCAATGGGATGAAGACACTTATCAGCATCGAGCACAAAGTGGAGGTGTGACATGGAAAAGGAAATGTTAAACATTTTCCTTCATGAAATATGTTTAAAATATGAAATGAGAAGCACTGCCCCTCAGCCAATCATATGAGGACACGTGTCTTGCAGGAGGGCGGAGCCATGGAAGAAAATTGAAATTTTTCCCATCTAAAAAGATGAAATATGTGTAAAATTGAGCCACGACTCAGTATCCAAATCATATTGCGCCATGTGTTAGACCCAAATCATAAAGGTGGAGCGGTGGAGGAAATCAAAACTTTTTGTAAACTTTCAAAAAGTTGTTATTAGGTCAAAAGTGTCCCCAAGGCCTATTTTTCCCAGATTTGCCACATGGAGGGCTCATATTTAAAGATAAGAATAGATTGACGGTAGCTTTGCATTTCACCAATTTGGCTACCATTTTAGCTCCATGAATTTTGGAGATGTGTTTTTTGCAATTTTCATAAAAAAATTTCCCAATTTGTGTCATTTTAGCCTGCAGGGAGGTCCAATTGATTGAATTGGGGGCTCAATTTGTGAATCCAAGGCATTTTTCAAATAAATTTTTACTCTGTTTCATGAAAAATGTGAATTACCGTGATCCAAAGTTGCAGAGTAAAAAAATTGGGAAGGAAAATTTGAAATGATGAAATGAAAGGGATCTACATGTGTGGGAAATGAAAAATTTGCTTCCACTTTGAGGAATCATGAAAGTTTTGTAATGATTCACCTTTTGAAAGATCAACTGGAAACTTTTTGTGAGTTTTCTATATGTCATTTTCCAAAAATATTGCAAAGCAAAGGTGCTTCAAATATTCCACTTTTGGAGGGAAGATTTGAGGGGCAACATGAGTGAGTAAGTGAAAATTATATGTTGCATGAATTTTTCATGCAAATGGTCGAGAAACCTAGAATTTTCACAGGGAAAATTTGGGAAGAATCCCATTCTATGAGAAACCACCTAACAACCATTTTAACTCCTTTTTGCATCAAATTTGTATCATGTTTTGTTGGTTGCAGATGTATAGCCACTAACAAGATCTAAGATTGTTCTTATAACATTCCCCTACTAATAAATTTGGTCATTCTCAATTATTTTGTGTTATCTTGTGGTAAAATTTGCATTTACTTATGTTTCAGAATATTTTAGATTTGTTTTTCTTGCTCTTGTTACAATCTGTGTTTGGAATTTCCTTTTGATCATGTCGATTTAATTCTGTAACAAATTAGTGGCATTTGCAATTTTAGAATCAAGAGCTTTCATCTAATGAAGGGATAAACAAATTTAAATGCACTTTACTTTCCTTGATATAGATTTTATCGTAAACCTTTGGGGTACCTTAGGTATGATAGAATAGAAATTTCTAAATGCTTTACTAATTCATTTAACTCAATATTTTGTGATAAATCATTAGATATTGTGTGGAAGAGTACATATCTGGGCTTCCATTTGATGTACATCCCCTGTTGAAGGAACACCTTAATCTCTTTGAAGCATTTCGTTGTCAGTCTTTCAAGTTTTGCAAAGGTTCTCAAAGAGGTTGGCAAAGTCTCAGTTAGCCTTGTCTGAATATCTCCCACCCCAAAATTCATTTCAAATTAACTCATCCTACCTATAATACCCTTGCATTGTATTGTGTGTCAACAAAAATACAATCCATTTACAAAAATGCACAAAGAAAATCAGGATCATACCATGTCTTTAGTAGCCTTAGCCTTATCTTGAAATCATTTCCATCATTTAGTAGTGACCACTCTGTTGAGTTTGAATAATGTGAAATTGATCATGTTTTCTAAATTCCATCTCCATATAATCTGCATGCACAAGGATATTTTCACCTTATTCACAAAACAAAGGCTACAATATAGGTTATCTTACCTTGGTTAATAGGCACAACCTAAAATACGAGGATTAGATCAAATCCTTCCAAGGTTCTACCCAATTATTCAAAGCCCGAGTGCTAACAAGTCGAGATAAATTGCTTCCCTAGCTACAAAATGACTTATAAACCATTTATCTCGCCTCACGAGTGTCTTGTAAAATCCATGATACAGCTGAAGTTGTAAAGGAAATTAAATCTGGGTACCAACACTCATCATTACCTATGTCATTCCCTTGTCTTCAACTAGTACCTTCCACATTGCCTCTTACTACAACCGTCACCACACCTCTATTTTCGCCTTGGCTAACCTAGCCCCTTTCACCATATTCCTTCCCTTCTACATCATGCACTTCTTCTTCACCTTTACCCAAGAATTTGTAATCAAATCTCAAGAACCCACACCACCTTCAACACTAGTTCACGTCCTACTTATTTACCCAAGAAGCTACAATCTGAACCTAAAACTATACTATCTACCAAAAAAGTGGTAAACCTTACTCAACTTACAATTCCACCTCCAAAGGGGTGCCTCTCCTACCAAATTCACCCACACTTTCATCCAAATCCACACTTAACATTGTGATCCATTGGTAGGTTCTTACAACAACATCTTAGCTAACCTTTTGGAAACCTCTATCATCACATTTCCATAACTTAGGCCTTACAACCCACTCAAACCTAAGCTAGAAGGTTTTGATGATTGCAAACTTTGCACTTACCATCATGTGGTAGGGCATGATGTTGAAAGTTGTGAGGCTTTTAAGACTACTCTTCTCCAACTATGTCCTCTCGAAGAAAGCTTTGACGTTGATGAGATTTTAGATGAGGACCCTATTCCACCTTCACCTATCACCACACATCCTCATCTCTTACCTATTCAAGGACCTTCATCTCCACCTCCACCAAAATTTCAATGTGTTGCACTATTTTCACAAAACTAGTATATGACCTCACCATATTGTTTCCCATCCTGTCACTAAACCTATCACCAATCACTTTCTCCTTTACCACAGATTAATATGGTTCAAATTGTCACTCGATCCTAGAAGGAAAAAGGAAAGGAGAAAACAACCATCTCATCCACTACTCTTTCCCCAAATATTCCATCTACACTTGCACTAAAAATCACCATCCGTGGACCCATATACCCTATTTTTGATGGGGTTTCCCATCATATAAATCTTAAACAATTGCAAAAGTCTCCTCTCAAAATTTATTTCTAATGAACTTTTCTAAACCTTTGAGTCTCATTGTTGGTCCCTCATTAAAGTCCCACAATCTATCGAGGTTAACCCTAATGACCCTATTCCTATTGCATCCATTATCACTCCTCACCATGTGTCCTCTCTCACCACTTTTCCCCCTTCCTCTACTCCCACTACCACTCATCAAGTAGTTGTTCTTAGTTTCTCTAACGACGAGATTATACCTCTCCAATCGATGATCCCGATCCTATCCTATTTATTTTAGTCTAGGTTGATAATATACACGTTCACCGCATTATGATCAATGTCGGTCTAGTATTAACATCATTTCTTCCCATGCGTACAACCAAATGTTCTTCCCCACCAGATCGCATGCATAATAACCTTGATTATGGTGAGTTCAATCAACTATTCCATGACTTCCACCCTTGGCACCATCAAATTCCACATTCGTGTAGGCCCCGTGCCATTCTGAATTATTCTATGTCTTAGAGGGGGAATTCTAGTACAACATGCTACTTGGCCAACCTTGGATTCGTGCCATGGGTTGTGTTCCTTTAACCTTACACCGCTATTTAAAATTTAAACATGAAGGGCACAACTATACCATTCTATCCAACCCTTAACCATTCAACACATGTAACATGTTGTATCAACCCAATGATGTCCTTATACTAGTTTACATATCTACCACCACTACCTCATCCACCAATGTTTTTGCTATATCTTCCCAACTAACTCCTCTATTCCCACTACCACCTCATCTTTAGTAGCTGACCCATCAACTGAACCCATCTACTTCTCAAACAAATAATACTTCTTCTTCCAAAATATCTAGTGATTCATCAATTCCCACTACCCACATATAAACTATTGATCCCTTATAAGGTGTCTTTCAATGCCTCACTATGGGGGAGTACCACCTTTATAACATTGACACATTTTGTACTCCTTAAGAGTATGGTAAACTTCACCATCATCTCCACTATGATCACCGCATAGGTCAGGTGTTCCTGTTTAATCCTCCCCATATTTACATTCAAATTAACATATGGGGGACTTGATGCTTCTACCTACTTTCTTGAGCCACCTTCCCAAACTAGATCATTTTCCTCTAACCTTCAATATCTCACCAACTCATTGCTTTGTTTAGCCCACACCTTCCTCCATTTTTGTGATTGGAAGGCCTTTTGCTTTGGTTTCTATGAAAAAGGCCACCATATTGTCATTCCTTGCACCACTCGTAAGCATAAATACCACAAAGTGCTATTGGATTTGCTAAACCACCTTCTAGGAAGTCCCGAGTTGAACTCATTCAGATGATAAATAGTACTCACCCCATTCACCAACTTCACCACCTTCACCTACATATTTTATAGACCCGAATTAACTTAGTTTTTATTTACCTTATTATCCTAAAAAAAGGCTAACCTAAATCAACTAACAAAAATCTAAATAAAATTATTATGAAAGTGGATGATACTTGGTAAGGATTGGGACACGCACATTACTTTTTCCTTATGGGCTTATCATACTAATATTTGTAACTCAAAGCCTACCACATCTTTCTTGTCGAAGTCCAAATTCCATCTCTTCATATCTCATTGAAATATATGCTCAACGATGATTATTTTCTCCAGGATCATTTGGCACAGCTTGAGTTATTAGAAAATTCCATCTAAATTATCTCGATCACCTCCAAATCTACCAAAAATATCAAATGTGCCTATGATAAACGTGTCCAAGAATAAACCTTCTAGGTCAATGACCTCATCCTGAAGGAAAATCAACATGTAACAAAAGCGGAGAAAAGTAAATGGGGAAAGTTTGCTCCTAATTGGATTGGACCCTATATCATTACTCATGCCTATGTATCGGGTGCTTATCATTTATATTCACTTGAAGATAAACCCAAACTCCGAGCCTCTCAATGCTTTGTATCGTCAAACATTATATTGTTGAATCAAGTCATGTATCATATTTTTCTATTAAATTCATCCCTTGAGCAACATACACCTTCCACTTACCTATTTTAAGGATAAAAAACTAAACAAGAATCATGTGATTACCCATCACCTTTTAGCCTTATCTTCAATATGAGTACCACTATTCTACTCATGGAATGATTCTCATGGATACTTTTCATCCTTTTTAAGATGAAATCCCATGGTTGTTCATTACTTAAAACCTCTCTTTCATGGCTATCCTCTCGTGTGGTATGGTTTTGTCTTCATAAAATAAGCCTATACTCCTTTATAGTCTTATCGATGACCTAAAAGTCAGAAGAAATTCCAAAGTAATATATGGGATGTTCAAACTCTACTCCTTGAGTCAAACTTATTGTCAATAGATGTCTCCATCAAAAAGGAAATATAACTCTCTATCTAGCTATTATAAATAGACTACTCCCTCGAAGGACAACTATAAAAGTTAGCCCTAAAAAATTATGTAGTCTATCTAAAAAGAAGACTAGTTCTATAAAAATGAAAATAAAACATTCCAAGCTTCCCGCATTAATTAGCTTCAAGAATACCTCAACGATATATTCTATTTATCCCACATTGAATTCCCACATCGATAAATCTATAAAACAAAAAAAAAATGAAAAGGATATATTTTTCATCATAGACTTTCCTATTTTGATCTTGGGTATCTTGCAGAAGAGACATGTTGTCTCACACTAGGTTAAGATTAAAAACCTCTTTCACCTCACCATATTTCCTTTCTAATATTCTACCTACTCAAGGGACATGCCAAAAATGTGACATTTCGTGATCATGTGACCTTATTCACCTTTAGAATAGTCAATCATGTAATGCCTTTAGGGTTTTATGTTCATAATCCAATCCTCGATATGATAGACTCACAACAATTCTTACTAATTTGATGGCATTTTTCTCCTCTTACCGTTCACCTCTTTTTACTTTTTGATTATGCTACACAGGATCGAGCTTTGACACCTACATTCTAGGAATTCCTCTTCCACCAAAATCACCTAGATTTATTTAACATAGACTCAACCATACCTATTCAACCTATACTCAACTATGCTTATTCAACCTATACTCAACCATGCTTATTCAACCTATACTCAACCATGCCTATTCAACCTATACTCAACCATTCCTAAATGACCTAGACTTACTCATGCCTAAAACCTACCGACCCATTCATCTCCCCTATCATATTCTTCCCTATCCTATGGGATAACTACATCTAGCCTAAGGCACCTTTTCATTGGGGCTATGTAGGAAACACTCTAAGGGCATGGGGCTCTTAGAGGTTAGCTCGACCACTTTTTCCCTAAAAAGTTTTCCCCTTATATTCACATTTTACCCTAGTTGGTTTTCATTTACACAAAAACTGAAAAATTAATCTCTAATAAAAACATACATACCTACCATTTTATAACATCAACCATATCATACATCAATCATTTAACATTTCCATGATATCAAATACTTGGAAATTTAACCATAATATACATGACCAAACCATGCCTATACCTGATTCCACCATGCCTACACCTAACTCAATTATGCATATACCTAATTCCATCATGCCTATACTTGACTCAATCATGACTACATGACCTTGACTCACCATGCCTAACTCAACTAGTTCACATGCTACACAATAACAATGAAAATTAAAGAAAGAGTACATCATAAATCCAACTATATAATGGGAGTGTTTGTGTATGAATACATATATACACAAATATAAATAAGTATCGGTATCTAAAAAATATCATGTACAATCTTGTATCTTCAAAGACGCAAGTCAATATATATAACAAAAATAAAACTGATAGTACAATATCTGCTATGGATATCAATCACCCCCACCTGATGCCCTCCTCTCTAGTCTCACCTATCTCTTCCTCCCTATAAGTCAAGCACCCGTCAACATCTCACCACCGTCTTCCTGGTCCCTACCGGCATCCATATTCTCCTTCTTTCCCTATGAGGGGCCTAGTCTCTAGGAACTAGTAACCTAACCATGTCCCTATCTCTAGGGCCGATAACACCCTATGCTACTTGACCTATGAGTCTTGGATCTAGTCTACTCACTGAGGCGTTGCAAAGGGCTTGGTACTTGGCGTAGGAAGTAACATCAATGCCTGAAATCACTAGTTGGTCTTGACAAAGGTGTACCTCATTCAGGGGAATCCTAAACCTCACCATTGATATAGTTTGCAGCGATGCCATGGCCTCACTACCACCTATGAACTCTTCCCTACAAAAATTGGACCATGTCTTGGTATAGAGCCTATACAATGAAACCTTGTTTCAATTCCTATGGTGATAGTTGTACATCTACTTGGGCATGTAAATCTACAACTCATGCTTGTGCTATGGCTAACTTGCCTTGTAATATAGCCACCTATTCCCGTAAGGTGGATACCTTCCTCCTACCCCATATGCACCCCCGTGCAAGAGCTCGTGTCTATGCTAGCCGGGCCTACATGGTCATCACTTGTTCCTACAAGGTGGTCACCACCGTGCATGTGCCCCGTTAGCTATCCCTATATCCCTATAATTTTTTCCTATACTGAAGCCACGAGCCCCTATAATGTATCTCTCTAAAGCATGACTGAAGTTAAAGAAGGCTTCCTTGGCCTTAGTGGTGCCACTCGTAGTTGTGCCACCCACTACAACCTCTTTATGCATCAATGCCACACCTCGCATCATCAATCCTTCAATCTCACATCTTCTCCTCCTTCCCTCGTGGGATCATGTTGATGTGGTGGAGACATGGGTCTCTCTACATCATCTCTATGGTACTGTGGGAAAGGTGGGGTCACATTCTGTTGTAGTCCAAACTATTGTGTTCTGACCCTATCCACGGTGTAAAGATCCCATGTTCATTGGCATGCCAACCCCGTATCCATCTCAATAGTTGAAGCCCCTCTAACTCCTTAGCCATGCCTCTCTATATGATGGTAAACCAATATATGGTCACCACATATATCAATTTTACCCACATTATGCCCACTTTCCCTACAAACCATGTTTTCAAACAATGTTTACCCTTCCCAACACCTATTAAAAAATCACCCACAAGACTAAATTACCTTACGTACATTTCCTTAATTATACTTAGGGACATGTTATTTACCTATAAGTTGGCCTTACCTATGTCCTAACCTACTTACCTTGACTTGACCCTCCTTGTGTGACACTTGGATTCATTTACTCACTATACCTTGTGATGATGCTACCTATGTTGTTCAGCCTAATGACCTTACCTTTCCTAATGCCATGATGTTTATCTTGACCAAACCTTTGGTTCCCTGGAACAAAACCTATTACCCATTCCTACACCTTTCCTAGTTGTGATTCAAGACCATATCCTATACCTTGGATACCTGAACCACTTCAACCTCATTTGGATAAACCTATCAACCTTTGACAAAGTAGAGTTTGTAAGCTCTTCAACCTAGTACCTTTTTGCAATCAATACATGTGGGTGCGTTTGATTTCCATTACATATTACCCTACCTAAATATTACCCTTACCTACAACCCATCCACCCTTATGTTTATTAACAACCTATTTATCAAGCCATTCATGAAATCTATTTTCTACCTCATCAATTCCTAGTTTGAGGGGGATCACTTTCATCCATACTTGGGGAAACCTAATCTACACTCATACCTAGGATGCCAACTTCCTATTTTTGTAGGCATCACTTACCAATACAAGCTACATGAAAAAAGTGGAAACTTTAGACATGAAATTTCATTCACACACCCTTTTGTCCCCTTTAATTAATTAATGTAACACATTTAACTAATCAAGACCCCTTCATCCCATATTAATATTCATCCTCACATTATTAGTTGATTTAATTATTTTAATTAAGTTAATTTCATCCTCACACATCCACCTCATCATTACACCTCACCCTAGACCCATTTGAAGGTTATTTAACTCACAGGTGACCAAGTCATCACTCTCAAAGACCGAGTCATCACTCCCAAAGTCTTTGAGTCACCACTTGACCTAACTAACTAAGAATTCTTCTCAAACCTAATTGGACTTCTTCTATGACCTTCCTAGATTTTTTAATGAGAACTCTACTTCCTAAGTGGAATTAACTTAGAAAACATGCAAAATCATGGAATATCTGTCTATTTTTGGTAAATCTATAGTTATTCACCTTAACCGATATAAGTTATACCTTGATCGATGTCGCTTACCTAACCACCATTAGTTACTATATATAAAATTTTACAACCTTTTACCTATGTTAGTAATTTTTAATTTTGAGAGAAATGTTGCATTCAAGCATGAATCTAAAGCCTCTCAACATCTAGACAACATAAAATACTAAACCCCATGCAAATCAAGCATCAAGTTCTCCTTCCAAAGTATTGAATACTTGTGGGAACACTACGAGAGTACTTGCCATGAAAATGACTCAAGAATATCTTCACGGATCAACTTCCATCCACCTTCACCTACCATATCTGTAAAGGTAAATAATTATTCATGATTTTGATCATATTGTGCTTTCTTAAAGTATAGATTCCTTACCTCTTTCATTATACTTTGTTTCTTCATGTATTCCTTTATCTCCACCTCCTCACCAATCTACCATCCCAACCACCTATAGCCTTTTTTCCTTCCATGACTTCCCCCTCTATATCCCTAAGTTTTCTAAGTAATTTTATAAACCTAACCACACCCTTTCTCAGCCTCTATAATCACATATAAGCCCAAAACCATTTTTATTGAATTATTGTCAATTTCCCCTACCAACGCTAATTAACTAACTATCATCAGTTTCACCTCTATAACGACATAAGTCACCTACCGATATCATTCTATGTGTCATTTCATTCCTTTTGACAAGAAATCCTCTCGATCAACCAAAATCAACCCATACCTCACTTGATCAATCCTGCACTCTCGCGACCTACAAAACCCGTAATAACCTACCAAATGTTCGATCTAATCATAAAATTTCCTATTAGATTATATTTTCTTATTGTATTTCCACGAGATACCTAAGTTGTATAACTATAGTAGGATTTCCTTACCTCATGATATTTGCAATATTAGTTTATATTTGAAAGTGTATTGATTCTTGATCTCTTCACTCATGCCATGGGCATACAAGAAAAGTATGAGGCCACGCCTAATCCCTCCGTCAATACTCAAGCACCTCGCAGTGGAGTAAAGGAAACAGATAAGTCTGAGGTTTCTCATGGAAGAGATGTCAATGAGCATAGGCCTAGGAAAGAAAAGAATCAAGAATGTTCAAGTATTTTGAACAAAAAGTAGCCCTGGGGCAGTGATGAGATGCTCAATGGAAAATCAGCTATATGGATAAACATGAAAGGCAACTGGCACTATGAGACTGACTTCAAAGAACACGAAGGTAGTAAAATTTCCAAGCAAGGACTAGAACATCAAGAAGCTCACATGGACTCACTCCTACAAAGTAAAAGGAAAATCATGGAAGCACCTAGCTTCCATAAACAATTAAGGAAAGGAGGCTACTTTCTAGAACCCATCAACGGCTTCGCAGAACATCATCATTTGGTGTTTCCTCTTCAGGGGTAACTTTTGAGAAATGAAAATTACTTCAGTGAAAGTGGGTTGTCCCCGCCTTGTACCATAGGTGATTGATAGGTGTGTTTCCCTTCCTGTTGTGTGTCATGTGTTTCCTTTCCTTCATTTTGTGTGTGTGTGTTTCCTTCTAATCTTCCTTTCTAGAAGTTGTACATGACTCTGTAGGGCCCAATGGATAAGGCACTAGTCAATGAACTATATGGTCTAAAATTGAGATTTTGGATTCCCATGTCATGTCTTCACTATGCTCAGTCCATGTCATGTCCCCAAGCTAGAGCCAATTGTTGTTGTGTAAATGTGCAATAGGGAAATTGGAAATTTCCAAGCATGACAACTATACCCCTATGCCAAAATTTTCATGCTTTATCATTCCTAGGCAACCCCAACTCTATCTAGTTAGTCCAAATTACCTCCCAACCAATGTTATATCATCCCCCTAGGTGATTTTAGGACTTCATTGAAAATGCAAATTTTGGGAGTCACGGGAAGGGGTCATTGCCGCCGGCCTTCCTGTGATCGGATTGACCCTTTGAGTAGAAAGAAGGGAAAAATTCAACATGGAGGTGAATGGAATACCTTATGACATCAAAGAAATGATTTTGGAAGGTTTATAGAATTTTTTCAAGACTTGGAGCAGTCTGAGTGAAAAATAGGGTTCACAAGCCTGACGGACACAAGCCTAAAATAACCACTCGGGCTTCGTAACAAGATTTTGAGATCTCTGGATAGAGTTGAAGTAAATAAAAAATCTTTTGAAAGAGGGTTACAAGACCTACATGATGGGGAAATAATATTTTCACAACACCTTGGCGCATATAATTAGAAGGTAGTTTTTCTCGTGCACAAGTGGAGTCCCGTATAAAAATCAGATTTTTAAGGGATCATACAGTCGAATTAAGACATTAGAACCACATAATTGGATTCAAAATTCCATTTCCAGTCAGTATCATATAAAATATCACCAATAAATTCCACTCGGAGCTCAAGTTATCTCGCATTCCAAGTTACCCTCTCAAAGGTAAATCAGACTTAGTCATTTTTTCGAGAGGACACGTGTCGCACTGGAACCTGGCAGAGATTTCATGTCCCCAACATCCCCGAGGTCAGGTACATCAACTCTTGGAAAATTCTGCTAGCCCTCATGTGACCTCTCTGGGACCCTCATATGACCTCCAGACTTGATAGTTCACCCCGAGTGCTTATTTGGAGCATGCATTTCCGTCCGTCGGATCGGGTGCCACGTGTTAGCTGCAGGACAACCATGGAAATTTATGTCCCTTATGAACCTGATTTGGGGGACATAAAACCTTGAAAAATGTGCCTAAACCCCGTGGGGAGTCTTTTGGACATTCACACGACATGCAGCTTTAGCCCTGTGCTTATTTGGAGCATGCCTTCCCGTTGTTTGATTGGGTGCCACGTGTCATGCTCTTGACCACCATGGAATTTGATGTCCCTTATGCACCTGAGGTGGGGGACATCAGACCTTGAAAATTTTTTCCATCCCCAATAGGGAGTCATCTGACACCGATGTGACCTCCTTTCACCTCCCGTGCTTTACATCAACTTTTTCCTCCTTCATTCCCTACCGCTTGGATCTAGTGCCATGTGTCGCCACCTTGATCATTGTGGAAATTAATTTCCCTCACATCCATGAGGTCAAGAAAATCAAGCATGGAAAAATTCACCCAAGCCCTACCTATGCATATTTTTTTGAAATTTTTCTCGAGCGCCACTTTTTCCACTTCTAACTTCTAACATTATATGTGCACTTCATTCCTCCATACTTCCTCTCGCAACATTCTTCCATCACTACACCATTCAAAATGCTCAGGCCTACTCAACCTAAGAAATAAAACACATTCCCCACAGCGATGTTTAGGTCTCGAAGGAATCCTTATCAAACACGTAAGGAGAAGCACGGTGCACAAAAGGAGAAAACGGAGAAAATTCCATAAGCATGAAATGAGAAGTCGAAGAAATATCCCAAACAGATGCATGAAACAATAAGATATATTTTTCTGATCTTTCCACTACCCAAGGACATCAATAAGACACCTTCAAAGTTCCCTCATGTGTGACAGAGCATCCACAATGAAGAAATCTCCTTTCCGGCTCAACGAAGAAAGAAGTGGGATTTCCCATCAAACCGGCTTTGGATCAAAATAAGATTGCACGTGAAGCACCAGAATAAAAAAATCACATCAAAAATATAATTTTCTTTGCAAATAGAGTAGAAAAATAGACCTACAATTTTGAGGTCCATTAATGGCTGCCGTACCAAGAAGGACTGTCAGGTCTAAAAATTAAAACTTTAAAATCTCCTGGATTATTAAGCGGGCGGGCCCGAAATTTCAAAGGGATGACATTGGGAAAAAATCCATATCAAAAAAATTTGTTCCACGTCAATCCAAAACCTGAGGCAAACTTTCTAAAAAGAGCAGGTCTACTACATACATAGAACCGCTATTTCAAAAGTCATTAATGAAGATCTTGTGAAGGAGATGAAGATATCGAGGTGCACTATAGCCGAGAATTCACCAAACGGAAATTTTGGCACTTACTAAAAATAGTAAGTGGGCCCTCAAGCACTGCTAAAAATATAAATTTGATCCAAAGAAGTGAGGAATGCAGGAGAAAGGGGAATCAAGGTCACAACACTCAACTAAGGATCATAGGAGTTACTTTTTTTACACTTACTAAAAATATTAAGTTATACTCAAAGATAAGTTTTGGCACAATGGGATGTACAAGGCTAATCATTTAGGGGGACATCATTGTTTGGGAGCATCCTAGCCATTTTTCACAGGGAATTTGAGATCCAACTTAGTTTATTTAATCGGGTGAGCATTCGGAAGCTAATTTGGAGGAGTTTCATAGTGTGCAAGGATTTTGAAGATTCAAAGTTTCACTGCATTTGGAGCTTTACATAAACAAGGATCAACGGACTTCATCGGGTGACATCTACTCTTTTTCTTCTCTCTCTCTCTTTCTCTCACTTTCAACTATTCTAATTCTTTGTTGGGGTTTGCACTTTTGATATGCCTTTAAGTGACTTAAAAGTGACTTTAGAAACACATTGTAAATTAAGTCACCTTGCTATTATAAAAGGGACTTAAATATTTAAAGTGGAATATGAACAGTCTTAAATCATATTAAGGCATATGGAGGGTCATTACGAAGATGATAAGTCACCTCTCATTCTATAAATTGTAATGCCATTCCCATTGCAAAGAGTTGGCAATTGATCTTCTAGACTCAAGAGTGCATTGTACCTAAAGAAAGCAAAGGAGATAGCCATTTTATTATACTCTCTTCCCCTCTCAAATTTATTCCATTCCTACATTATGTACAACTTTGATATGAGCAATCAATACAAGAAGAAGGAATTTCTATCTTTCTTTGACTAAGGGGTTCCTTGATACTTGGTGATCGTGAATTCTATTTGGTCTTTATTCTTATTCACGAGTTGTTTCTTCCGATAAATGCATGTGTTGAAGTTTCTAACTAGTGTGTGTAGGAATCTAATTTTCTACCTGTAGCATTAGTTCTCCTACCTCTTTTCTCACTCCCCTTTCCCACTCTACAAATGAAGACTTCCTAGCAAGAGATTGCTAGCTTTGGCCAAGCAGGGTTAGTGGAGTGCCTGTCGACATTAAAATTTTCCTTCGTAATTTTTATTTTATTAATGTATGTATTAGGAATAGGATGTTGTTAGGTATAATTAGTAGTGGCATCCAATAGAAGATAACGGTGCCGTCAAGTATGGTGCCGCCAATAATGTAGAGTACGGTAATGCTTAAAGTACAATATGAATGTTGTAAAAAGTAAATATTTGTCGTAAGTGGTCCAAAGAATGTTAAAATGTCAAAGTTGGGATAAGTAGAGAAGTAGGGTCTACATAATTAGGAATTAGAAATATTATATTTGTAATAAAGACAAAGAGTGATGTCATAAATATTTTTTATATTTTATTTGTGGAAAATTCTAAAAAGGTGGAACCCATGTGAGATGATAAGGTTTATTTTATCTTAAAAGATAAACCTACATGCAAAGGCAAGAGTTTAGGCATGGAATATGATTGGCCGAAGTATTTCCTATCCTATCTTAGAGATAGGGAAGATAAGCCTGAATTCCTATAAATAAAGAAGCCACCCCCTCATTTAGCATAGAGAGAAGTAGTGAGAAATATTGTATGAGTAAGTGTGTAAAGGAAGCCATCATTTTGAAGGTGTGTTAAAGAAGCCATTAAGAGGTGTAATTGTGAAGTTTCTCCCATAGTTATTGTTTGAAGGCAAGTGAAGTTAATAAAACTTGAAGAACCTCATGGGTGAGATTGTAACAATTTCATGTTGATATTATAATTTACAATCGATATTTCAGATTTATCATTATTCCTTCTTATCATAGTCTATGATATTCTTGTGTTATGTTTGTTGTTGTGTTTATAGATTACATCCACCAAACTAAGAGTTGTGCATTAGTTAATAATCATAGCATGAGGAGTTCCCGATGAAGAATTATCATAGTGCCGGATTGGTGTTGATATTTTGGTTCCGTATATAATTATCGTATGAACATGCACAAGAAAGTGTGGATTTCTGTGGTGGTCTTTCGACCAGGGATCCAACAGGGCACTCCACTCACCCCGCTGCAAAGCTAGCAATATCTCACTAGGTAAGACTTCATCTATAGAGTGGGAAAGGGGAGTGAGAAAAGAGGTAGGAGAACTAATGCTACAGGTAGAAAATTAGATTCCCGCACTCACACTAGTTAGAAACTTCAACACATGCACTTATCGGAAGAAACAACTCTGCTGGAATAGCAACAAGACCAAATAGAATTCACCGATCACCAAGTATCAAGGAACCCCTTAGTCAAAGAAATATATAAACTCCTTCTTATTCTATTGATTTCTCAAATAAAAGTTGTACATAATGTGGGAATGGAAGAAATTTAAGAGGGGAAGAGAGTAGAAGATAATGGCTATCTCCTTTGCTTTCTCTAGGTACAATGCACTCTTGAGTCTACAAGATCAATTGCCAACTCTTTGAAATGTGAATGGAATTATAATTTATATAATGAGAGGTGACTTATCATCTTCCTCATGACCCTCCATGTGCCTTAATATGACTTAAGACTATTCATATTCTACTTTAAATATTTAAGTCCCTTTTATAATAGCAAGGTGACTTAATTTACATTTTGTTTCTAAAGTCACTTTTAAGTGACTTAAAGGCATATCAAAAAGTGCAAACCCCAAAAAGAATTAGAACATTTGAAAGTGAGGGAAAGTTGGGGGAAGAGAGAGAGAGAGAAGAAAAAGAGTAGATGTCACCCGATGAAGTCCTTTGTTCCTCGTTGATGGAAATCTCCAAATGCATTGAAACTCAATCTTCGAACTCCTTGCACACTATGAAACTCCTCAAAATTATCTCCTGAATGCTCACCTAGTTGAATGAACTAAGGTGGATCTCAAATTCCCTATGAAAAATGGCTAGGATGCTCCCAAACAATGATGTCCCCCTAAATGATTAGCCTTGTACATCCCATCGTGTGAAAACTTTTCTTCAAGTATAACTTACTTTTTTAGTAAGTGTAAATAAAGTAACTCCCACGATCCTTAGCTAAGTGTTGTGACCTTGACTCCCCTTTCTCCCTGCGTTCTTACGACTTTGGATCAAATTTTTATTTTTAGCAGGTGCTCGAGGGCCCAGCTTACTATTTTTAGTAAGTGTCAAAAATTTATGTTTTGGTGAATTCTTAGCTATAGTGCACCTCTCGATATCTTCATCTCCTTCGCAAGTTCTTATGTAATGACTTTCTAAATAGCAGCCTTCCTATGTAGTGGACTCCATTTTTAGAAATTTAGCCTCTCTGGAGATGGATTGATGTGGATTGAAGCTTTTTGATATGGGTTTTTTCCCAATATCATCCCTTTGAAATTTTGGACCCGCCCGCTTAATAATCTAGGAGATTTTAAAGTTTTAATTTTTAGACCTAGCAAATCTTCTTTGTATCGGTAGCCATTAATGGACCTCAAAATTGCAGGTCTTTTTTCTACTCGCTTGCAAAGAAAATTATATTTTTGATGTGAATTTTTTATTCTGGTGCTTCACGCATACAATCTTGCTTTGATCCGCAAACTGCTTTGATGGGAAATCCCACTTGTTTCTTCGTTGAGCCGTAAAGGAGATTTCTTCATTGTGGATGCTCTGTCACACATGGGGGACTTTGAAGGTGTCTTATTGATGGCCTTTGGTAGAGGAATGATCAGAAAATTATATCTTCTTGTTTCATGCTTCGTTTGGGAGATTTCTTCAACTTCTCATTTCATGGCTATGGAATTTTCTCCATTTTCTCCTTCGTGCTCTCACAGTGCTTCACCTTCTATGTTTGATGAGGATTCCTTCTAAGACCTACACATCACTTTGGGAATGTGTTTCAGTTCTTGGTTGAGAAGGTCTGAGCCTTTTCAATGGCACATGTGATGGAAGAATATTGCAGAGGAATTATAGAGGAATGAAGTGCACATATAATCATTAGAAGTTAGAAGCGGAAAAAGTGACACTCGGAAAAATTTCAAAAAGATATGCATAGGTAGGGCTTGGGCACATTTTTCATTCTTTTTGTCCTCGACCTTAGGGATGAGAGGAACATCAATTTCCACAATGAGCAAGACGGCGACACGTGGCACTAAATCCAATGACAGGGAATGAAGGAGGAAAAAGCTAATGTAAAGCACTAGGAGCCGAAAGAAGGTCACATCGTTGTCCGCATCACTCCTCTCGGGGTTGGGCACATTTTTCAAGGTCTTATATCCCCCACCTCAAGTGCATAAGGGACATCAAATTCCATGGTGGTCAATAGCATGACAAGTGGCACCCGATCCAATGGTAAGGAAGACATGCTCCAAATAAGCACTTGGGGGCTAAATTACTGTCGCGTGAGTGTCCAAAAGACTCCCCATAGGGGCTGGGAACTTTTTTCAAGATTTTATGTCCCCTAACTCAGTGTATAAGGGACATCGAATTCCACGGTGGTCCTAGAGCTGAAATGTGGCGCCCGATCCGACGACAGGGAATGCATGCTCCAAATAAGCACCCGGGGCTGATTTGGTGCATTATTAGCTCACATTAAAACTGAGGGAAACCTATATGCTGGAAGTCATGCCCAACTGATGTTTGACACAAAGAATCTTAGAAATCACATTTCTCTCTCTCTCTCTCTCTTTTCTTACCAAACTCACACAATATCAAAATATACACATATTACTTAAACAACATCTTACCTGGAACATATTTCATTAATCACATGATCCGGTTGGAAGGTACTCCCCAACTCATTGCATCTATCAAGTCATGATCTTAGAGGATGGCCTGCCCGCCATAACATACTTGAAACCTCTCCTTTTAGATATTCTTCTTCGTAAGATGCCTTCCCAACCAAAAATTTCTGTTCTAAATACACACAGTCAGTCCTAAATAGCATAAGCTAAACAAACATAAGAAAATCACTGTTAGGATCATGCTTTTTCTTAGTGTTCTTCTTGGCTTGTGTTTTGAGGTGTGAGACTACGAATCTCCATTTTTCTTCTTCCTTGCACACTCCACCATTGTAGTTGGAGTATTTTGACTTTGTTTGAGTGTGTTAGGGCTTCATCTCCTCATTCTCAGGTTTTTGAGTTTGATTCTTCACTTAATTTAAGTCGAAAAACAAATTTCCTTCATTCATTATTAATTTCATAGTCACCAACTTCAGTCCAAAGAACGGTCACTAGTTCACATCTGACCATCATCGGTTAAACCATAACCGGTGTCGGCTTCTGGCTTTCTAGTTACTTTACCTAGAATAGCTTTCATCATTGTTTCTATTTTATTTCTGGCCCTTAGGGCATCATCATATTTCTCCCCTATTGATACTTACTATCATACATAGTTTTCACAAGTACACATCCAACATTCTTGTTTCATTCTTTGAGACTGGTTTCTTCCATAGTAACCAGATGTCGCTTTTGAGACCGTCATTAGTGTTCCCCAACCGTGATCACCACCACCATCATCAATTTTCACTTAACCATCATTGGTCGACATGACTATCATCAGTTTCCTACGTTTGATTTTCAAAATCTATACATTGACCAGTTTTTCCTCTCAGACCCCATTATTATATGTTTCTACTATTTTCTGTGTCATCTACAAAATACAGTCTTACCAAGTCATTACTTGTTCACATAGTGTTGACTCGTAACTAGACTAACACCCTCATATTTCATGCTATTTATCAACCACTCCCACCTAGTCCCTCACCGCCTTCCGTCCTGTCACCCATGGATCCAACCTTACCTACTTACATTGCTACAAGAGACAAAGAGTTTGCACGACTCCTTGATCGTAATCTCATGGCCTTATAGTTATACCTTTCCCAATATTCCACCCAATACTCCTAAGTTCAACTTGATATATGGCATGCCTTTTTCCATCTCTCCTACCCTTATTCTTGCTACGCATCGATCTTAATAATGCGGCATTACCCTCACTTGCTTCACCCCCAATATTTTTACAACTAGGACCCATACCAGCCATGAATTTTGTGTTTGCAATTTCACTCATGCCTGTTATATCTGTTGTCCCCTCATCGACCACCTAGACCATAGCACAGTCTACACCCATTATCTCACAAATACCCATTGTAACACAACCACCCGTGGTGTTGGTGACCCCTACTCCATTCCATAATCTCATCCTCTCCATCCCACAAACACTACCCCCAATCGCTACCAGAGTCACAACGACCATCCCACCTACATACACCTACTATCAACAACCCCCTATCTCGTCTGTCACCCATTCTGGATATGTGCCTTCTATGTTGGTTCCTTATTCTCAACCTCCCTATTAGGTTCAATATCCACCTCCTTATGCCATAGGAGGTGTCCCTCCATCACAACCTACCAATGACCTCATCAAGTTGATGATGGAAAAGATGCAGACACTAGAAGCATTGATTTTTGGCTCACATAATTCCCTCACCTATGATGAAATTTGTAATGAGCCTATTCACCCATCCATTCCTATTCAACCATACCCTATGCATTGGAAAATTCTAAAACTCAACTGCTTCAATAGCAAAGATGATCCGCAACAACATTTGTGGTCCTTTAAATGTGGGTGTTACCTGATTTCCCATGATGACACTTTACTTTTGAGGAGTTTCCCAATGTCCCTGATAGGACCTGCATTGGGCTGGTACATTGGACTACCAAGACACTCCATTTACTCATTTAATCAAGTAGCACAAGCCTTCTTAGATCACTTCCCCATCAAGATTTTCAAGAAGGTTACCATGACTTATCTTTATTCCACACGACAATATGATGATGAGTCTATCGCTGACTTCGTCACTTGCTGGTGCAACCTCATTAACCAACTCACATTCTAATTACCTCAAACTGATCTTATAGAACTATTTACTTAGGCATGTGCTAGACACATCTCACCAACCCTACAGGTGCAAATGCTTCGCACTTTCGATGAGGCATTCACCATGGCATGGAAATTGGAAATTCATGCTATTGAAGAAAAGAAGATTCAACTTCATAACAAGAACATCATGTTCAAATCAAATGATACTTCTTCATCTTCGAAACCCCAAAAAAACTATTCAAAGCCCAAAGGGTCTAGCTAATGTCATAGTTCTAAAAGTTGGTCCCCTCATCAATCAAACCTAGCCAAACCCCCTTCTAATCTCTCTCATGTCCAAGCTTTCCAGTTCAAACGAGAACAATGAAAGTACACTTCCCTAGGAGAATCTTATTCTTCCATTTTGGAAAATCTTGTTAAGGCTAGTACCATTACCCTTCCACCTATAAAACCACATACTAGTTTCGACCCTGAGTGACCCATGCCTGCATGGTATAAGGAACACAACTTTTACAACTATCATCGTGTCAAAGGTCACAACAATAATAACTATATCACCTTCAAGAATATCATCCAAGAAACTATAGACAATGGAGATCTAGTCTTGGATAGCCCGAATGCACCCACTAACCAAAACCTACATATCTTCAATAATCCATTCCCTAATCATGCCCCATATTCTAACCAAGTGGGTGATACCTCAAACAATGACAAAACTATCCGTGAGGTTCACGTTATTTTCAATGACATGCTAGTTGTTTCCCAATTGCCTCATGCTCCTTCCATAGATGAGATCTTAGCCGCACTCCCCTACCTACACCAATCTATTTCATTTACTCCTCTACCCATATAGGAACCCCTTCATGTCCCTTTCACCTATGGAAGATCCTATCATTAGCACACCGTGTTTGACCCCTCTCAAAATTCCAAGCGGTTGTTAATGGCACTTCTCCTACTCATAGAAGATGCAGGTCCACCACCTATGCCAATGCAAGGAGAGCCCACTTTGGTTGGCCCGTCCTCTCCTCCACCCATAGAGGATACTATAGAAGTACCACCTCCTGTAGATGACCATTCACCATTAGACCTTCAAGATCTTGTTGATCTGCTTTTGGCTCTCTTACCCATAGAGTTCGAGGCTAGCCATTTCCTTGTATCTTAAACACATTTTACGAGGATTGCCACTTGATCCACATTGGCCCCGCTTACAACAATACCATTCTCATGCTTGGTTGATTTCCTAGACTATGTAGATAAAGCCCTACTTTGGGGGCGTCATCAACTTACTATTTCAACACAAATGCAGTTGTCACTCACTGACACCTCCACTATCTATCCAAAAGTGTTTCGAGAAACCAAACCAAACAAAAGCACAACTATTGCAATACCTTCCACAACACCACTCATGGCCCAAATCACTCCTCCTCCGCCCATAGCCCAACATGCATCTACACCCAAACCCATGCCTATATCATCTCCCTTACCTAAACCTATCACTACCTTAGGGGTCATACCAACAACTAGCCTTACTCACCCACCCATCAAATTAGATTTAGCTACATATTCCAAAACTAACACCAAACTTAACCTAACCCCTAGAAATAAGATCCAATCTCTTATATCTCATACCCCAACCTCACCAACCATGCCCTTATCACATTCACCCCTTCCATCCATCCTAGGACCTCACCCCTCGACCCTGGCCAAGAAAACCCCATCCACAAGTAATTTAAGAATGTAAAACCCATTTCCCCATCACAATCCTCTAATATACCCAAGTGACCCACACAACCTCCGCCCTCACACGTAACCTTCTTACCACCCATACCTCCAATACCATCAATAACTTCTTCACTACCCACAACACTTCCTTCTCTTTCACTCATGCCTCCTACCCAACCCACACCACCTACCTCCACAGCACCTCAGTTACCCCATGGGTAACCCGCCCTCTTCCACCATCTACTTTTCCCTCCACATCTTATGTGCCCGTATCACCTTTACCCAAAAAGATGTAACCTAAAGCTAAAAATCCACTACCCTCCAATAAGGTAGTTAAACCAACCAAACCTTCTATTTCCAGTTCATCTACCATGCCCCTACCTAAGCAGATACAACCAACACCTAAGACCATGCCACACACCAAACTAGTAGCCCAACCTACTCCCCCTCTTATAAAGACTCTTCCTACATAGTCACCCACACCTATACCCAAACCCACATTCACCTCCCATTGTGATCCATTAGTAGGATCCTATGCCAAGATCCTAACCAACCTCCTTGAAACTTCTGTCATCACATTACCACCTCTTAGACCTTACGACCCACTCAAACCCAAACCAAAATGGTTTGATGAAACCAAAATTTGCGCCTACCATTGTGTGCCAAGACACAATGTAGAGAACTATAAGGCTTTGAAAAATGCTCTTTTCTAATTGTGTCCTCCTAAAGAAAACTTTGACGATGATGATATTCTTGATGAGGACCCCATTTCAACTTTCACCAATTTCCAAAGATCTTCCTCATTACCTACTTAGTTACCAATATCTCTACCCCCACAACTCTTTGATCTATCCCCGAGATTGAAAATTAACATGGTTTTCATAAGAGAGTTGGCCAAACCACCACCTAAATGCCAATATGCCCTATTCATCTCACAAGGCTCATATCTCGCAACTAGTGTTTTGTCCCTCTTCTCTTGCTTTATACCTTCCATGACACACCCTCTTCATCTACCTCCCCTTAGATTAACATGATCAACATTGCCACCCATGCTTAGAAAGACAAGGGAAAAGAGAAAGCAAGTGGACCATAAACCAACCTTATACCCAATATACCATCCGTACCCACACCCAAAGTCATCATTTGAGGTCCTGCATATCCCATTTCCGACGGGTCACACATCACACAATGCTAAAACAACTACACCAATCCCCCTCAAAATGTCTTTATATGACCTCATCTAGACCTCAGAGTCACATCGTCAAGCCCTCATGGAGGTCCTTCAATATATCAAAGTCTTACCAAATGAACCCACACCCGATAGCCTCTATCATTACCGATCACCATGTAGCCTCTCTCACTAGGTCTTCGCCTTCCTATATAACTCCACCCACTCACCAAGTGGCTGCCCTCAGCTTTGCAAATGAAGAGATTGCTCCCTTCCAATTTGATGACCTCGACCCCACTCTTTTCATCTCTGTATTTATCGATAATATACGCATACGATGCATTATGATTGATGGTGGTGCTAGCATTAACATCATCTCCTCCCATGTGTATGACCAAATGCAAATACCTTCCCATTGCATGCATGGTAACCCCATTATGTTGCATTCCTTCAATGATGCCATGACCTCTACACTGGGTACCATTGTTCTCCATGTCCGCGTAGGCCCCTGCACCATCCTAGAACTTTTCTATGTCCTAGAAGGGGAGTTCCAGTATAACTTTTTGCTTGGCCGACCTTGGATCCATGTTATGGGTTGTGTCCTTTGACGTTACATCGATGCCTCAAATTTGAACACAAGGGACATAATTACACCATCCCTACTAACCCCTCACCTTTCAAGACCTGTAACATGCTATATCAACCCAATGATGTGCTTGTACCGGTCAAGGCATCTCGCCACCACAACCACTTCACCTCCACCCACGAGCCCATCCACTAAAATTACCACTACTTCTGCTACATCTAACCTCATTATCCCTACTACAGTTGTAGCCTCTACCACTAGTGCCATGACTTCCCCTTAATCTAGTGATCCATTTGTACCCGCTACCCACATACCAACTACTAATCCCTTAGAAGGTGTTTTTCAACACATAACTCGGTGGAATACCACCTATACAAAATCGATACCTTCCTCACCCCATAAGAGTATGAGAATCTATGTCAACATCCCCTGGTTATGACATTCACATCGGTGACATTTTCTTTATGGCCCTCCCCACCTTCGCACTAACCTAATGTATGGGGGAATTGGTATGGCCACCTATAAACCCGAACCTCCATCCCAAATCTAGCCATTCTCATCCAACCACTCCCTCACTAACCATCATTTCACTCACACTTTCCTCCACCGGTGCACGTGGAAAGGATTTGGCTTTAGTTTTTATGAACAAGTCTTCCACACTATCATCTCTTGTACCTCTCATAAACACAATGACCATAGTGGCATTGGTTTTGACGCTTCATCTTCTAAGATAGTTCACATCGACCTTATCCAGGATGAGAAATTTTCCCCCTCTCATTCACCCACATTACCATCCTCACCCAGGAGTCCATAGATCCTGAATCTATACCTCCTAACCTTTTTTTTCATAAACACCATTTCCCTAGGATCGTTGACCTATTAACGCGATGGTGAGGCTCCCTCTTCTCTCCCATTCTTCTATCCCGACATGATTGATGATGATACACCTCAATTAATGTCTTTCAATGTTAAGATGATGAGTTTATCCTCACCTACCTTTTGTGTGAAGACTCTTATATTCACCGATAGTTATCCTCTCGAGATTTAAAACCATGTTGAATGAATCGACCATCAAAATCAACATTACTCGGATGACCCATACATTCTAAAGATCGGCTAATCCTTAGATGATACTAAATAGGAAGCATTCACCTCTTTCCTTCGACCATAACAATTCATTTTCTTGGTCCTATACTGATATGCCCATATCAACCCAAAAATTGTGGTTCACAATATCGTAACCATTCCTGATGCCAAACCCATCAAAAAAAGATGCGGAAAATGCATCCTTGCATTGCTCTTCTGGTCAAAGAAGAGCTTCAATGCCTTCTCTCGGTTTCCTTCATTCTACCCATTGATTATCCCCAATGGATTTCTAACATTGTTCATGTCATGAAAGTGACAGGGGGACTCCACATTTGCACAAATTTCCATGACCTCAACCTCACCTATCCCAAAGATGATTTCCCACTACTAGGCATTGACCAACTAGTTGATCTCACTGCTAGCCATGAAATTTTATCACTCATGGATGGTTTCTCGGGCTACAATCAAATATTACTAGCTCTCGAGGATCAACACAAGACTTCCTTCATCACCCCTTGGGGGACTTTCTACTATCGAGTCATGCCCTTTGGTCTCAAAAATGTTGGTGCTACATATCGTGGGCCATGACTTACATCTTCCATGAAATTATGCATCACATATTGGAGGATTACGTAGATGATCTTCTTGCCAAATCCAAGCATCGAACTAAACACCTGCCTGTTCTTAAAGTCATCTTTGACCGCCTCATCAAATATTGTGTTCATCTTCAACCAAAAAGTGCGTCTTTGTGGTACTTTCGGGAAACTCCTAGGTTTCATCATTTCTTTGTGTGGCATAGAATTCAATCCTGCTAAAGTCAAGGTTATCCTTGAAATTCCACCACCCACTAATCTCCATCAACTTCACAGCCTATAGGAAAGTTGCAATCAATTCGTCATTTTATCTCCTAGCTTTCTGACCACTATCAACCATTCCATCATCTTCTCAAGAAAGAAATTTCATTCAAATGGGATGATGAATTCCATAAGCGTTTGAAGCCTTAAAATAATACCTCCTTCAACAACCAATGCTCATTCCTTCTAAGGATGAAAATCCCTTCTACCTATATATTTTTGCCACTGACCATTCTCTAGGTGCCATGCTCGCTCATCGCGATGACCAACACCCAGAGAAAGTGGTTTATTACATAAGTTGTAGCCTTCTTGATTATGAAACTAGATATACCCATACCAAAAAAATTTCCTCTCCTTAGTTTTCATCACCACCAAATTCCGCCATTACCTACTTAACCACAAAACCTTCATCATTACTAATACTAACCCATTACACTACATGTATGCCAAACCTTATCAAAATCAACATGCCACACATTAGCTTATGCTGCTGGCTGATCTCGACCTTTTATTCATCCATCAAAAGTTCATCAAGGGCCAAACTATCACCAACCAATTGGCCAACGCACCTATTTCTAAGAATCAACCTCTAACTTTGACTTTCGCAGATGATTCTATCGATACCCTTTCCCTGACGAACCCACTTACTAATTGACACTCTTGTTCGATGACTCTAAGTGTCGCATGGGGGTGGGGCTGGTGTTATCCTCATTCTACTTGATGGTGAACCTATTCCTTTGTCTTTAAAACTTGATTTTGATTGTACAAAAATATTGCTGAATACGAAGCACTCGTATTGGGTCTCCATGCTATTTATGCCTTAGATGTTAAGTCAATCAACATCTTTGGTGATTTGCATTTGGTCATAAACTAAGTCAATGGCATATATCAATGTCATAATGAGATACTTCAAAAGTATAAGAATCATGTGAACATACTATTGACCACCTTTGACTATTACACACTTCAAACCACCCCATGTTCTACCAATAAATTTACAGATACCATGGCCTGCTTGGCTTCTCAGATACCTATTTTTACCGTTGACTCTAAAATATTTGTCACCATACAACGACTACAATCACCCTCTTATTTTCCTCATGAAGTCTACTCTATTAGAACTCCTTCTCCTGACCCAAGTGACCTTTGGTATAAGAAATATACAGACTATCTTTCCCTTTCCATTTTACCTACCAATCTCACTCGTAATGGACAACGTGCCTTTCTTAAAAGTCTCTCATCATGTGTCATCATGGGTGGTCTTCTTTATAAATGTAGTTTTGATAACATTCTCTTGTAGTGCCTTACAAGTTCTTAAATTCCTTACACCATAAGGAAGTCCATGATGGAATTTATGGAGGCCACTTAAGTGGTCTCGCTGCCGCAAATGCAAATGCATTCTTCACCACCATGACTATTGTGATTATGTCAAATGCTACATAAAATTCTAGCAACATGCTAATCTCCATCACACCCCTAGTCATGCCTTACAGTCACGCGAGACCTTTGGCCTTTCTCTCAATGGGGTTTGGATCTTGTCGGTGAGATCAACCCCCATTCTTCACAATGCCACCAATGGATCATAACCACTATTGAATATTACACTAAATGGGTAGAAGCCATTCCCCTCATTTCTACCAAAGTAGAGAAAATATGTGAATTCATCAACCATCACATCATCTGTCACTTTGGTGTCCCTCACCGCATTATCACGGATAACGAAAACAATTCAAAAACAAAACCCTATGTAAACTATGTGATGATTTTGGCATCTAACTCAGTTTCTCATCACCTTATTACCCACAAACCAATGGTTAAGCTGAATCAACCAATAAAACCTTGAACAAAATCCTTATGAAGGTAGTCAATGATACTAGGAAGGATTGGCATACACACATTCCTTTTGCCTTGTGGGCTTATCGCACTAGTATTCGCACTTCGACTACTGCCACCCCCTTTTCTCGGTCTATGATACTGAGGCTGTCTTACCTCTTGAAGTCTAGATTCCATCCCTCCACATCTCACTCCAAGACATGCTCAATAATAATGAATTTTGCTAGGATCATTTGGTGCAACTTGAATTATTAGATGAATGTCGTCTCAACGCTCTTGACCATCTCCAAATCTACCAAAAATGTATCAAACGTGCCTATGACAAACATGTTCATGAATGAACCTTTCAATTCGGTGACCTTGTCCTAAAGGAAAATCAACATGTAACCAAAGAGGAGAAAAGTAAATGGGAAAATTTGCTCCTAATTGGCTTGGACCCTATATTTTCACCCATGCCTATGGATCAGGTGCTTATCGTTTGTCTTCACTCAAAGGTAAACCTGAACCTGAGCCCTTTAATTCCTTGCATCTTTGACCATTTTATTATTGATATCAAGTCCTATATCACTTTATGTCAATTGATTGCTCATCCTTTGAGCATTGTTCACCTTCCATAATTACCCATTTTGAGGATCCATGACTAAACAAGAATCATGTGATTACCTACCACCTTTTAGCCTTGTCTTCAATATGAGTACCACGACCTTGATCATAGTGTGATTCTCATGGATACTTTTGTCTTCTTCAAGATGGAATCCCATGGTCATTCATCACTCAAAACCACCTCTTTCACAGCTTAATCTTTGTTTACTACTATCTTGTCTTCTAAAAAGAGAACCTAATCGTCCTTTATAGTCTTGTCCATAACTTAAACATCTAAAAACAAAAAGGCATACAACTCCTTGAGTCAAACTTATAGAAAAAGATGACTCCCTCAAAATGGACATCTCTTCTTTTATTCTACCACTATCAATAGATTGCTCCCTCAATGGACAACTATATACGATCATTATAAAAATATAATAAATATTTAGAAGCTTCTTACATCGATCAACTTCATGAAGACCTTAAGGAGATAATATATTCATCCCATATAGACTTCCCACATCGATCAGTCTATTAAAAACAAACAAATAAAGAAAAAAATGAAATTTTTGTCACGGACTTTCCTATTTTGAATTCTAGGTTTCTTGTTCAAAATACATGAAATCGTACACTAAGTTATGTTAAACCTCTCATTCTCACCTCCTTGTCTTTTTTTTTCCTAAATTCCTCGTTACTCAAGTGACTTGCCAAAACGTGAAATTTTGTGATCATGTGACTTTTCTTCACCTTAAAATAGTCGATTATGTAAGGTGTGTAGGGTCTTACATTCATAAGCCCATCTAGGGTATGGTAGACTCACTAGGGTTCTTATCAATTAACCATCTCTTTTACCACATGTTATCATTCACCTTCCTCATTAATTATTGATTATCCTATACAAGACCGGATCCTCGACACCTGTATTTAAAAATCACTCAACCATGCCTACCACCTAAACTCAATCATGCATATGACCTACATCACCCATGCCTAGCACTTATCGACCATTCCGCTATTTCACCCTAATCTTCCCTAGTTTATGGGATAACTACATCGGCCTGAGGTCCCTTTTTTTTAGGACGATGTAGGAAAAACTCTAAGGGAATGGGGCCCTTAGAGGTTAGCTCAGCCACTCTCTACCCTAACCAATTCCCTCTACCCCTTTTCTATTCATATTCCACCCTAGTTAGTTTCCTTTTATATCAATAATTGGAAATTAAACCAAACAAACAACAATTGCTTAACATATTTACCATCAATGCTCATACATTAACTTCATCGTGTCTACCATTTCTTTACCATTATCATATATTTTCCTACAAAACATCTTAACATGATCCACATCATCATTAATTGCACAAATTAATGAATTAGAAACTCAACCATGCCTAAACCAACCTAAACTCAATCATGCCTAACTCAACCTCGACTCCACCATTCCTACATGACCTTGACTCTATCATTCCTAATCCACTTGATTTCCACCTATACATATACATATATATATATATATATATATATATATATATATATATATATATATATATATGTATAGGTGAAATCAAGTGGATTAGGAATGATATATATATATATATATATATATATATATATAAAATTAAAACATGTACACCATTCATACTATAAACACCATCATCTATAAATAAGAAAGTCTATATAAAAATACATGTGAACATATATCCCAATAATATTCATCAAAATCTCAAATCACTCATATACATCCTCACCATCTTCGGCATGTAGGCCGGTATATCATCAAAATCTCAAAACTCTCATGTACATCCTCACTCTCTTTGGCACGCAGCCAATATATATCAAAAATAAATAACTATACAAAATAGGAGGTACATACAACTATCAGATATCACCCTAATGGATATCCTTCATAACTCTGTCTCACCTATCTCCTCCTCCTCCTTTGATCTTGTACAACGTCCAGCTAGCATCTCACCACCCATCATCGAGGCTAGCCTCTCGTGAACTCGGTGGACTCACCCCGACCTTGTCTCATGACTCGATGGCCCCCTAGTGCTCTCCACACTGTGGGTCCACAACCTCATCCTCTCACTCAAGGCCTATTGTGATCTATACTCCCCATAGGATAGAAAATATATCCCTATGACCATCAAAATATCTTGATAATATCGGACCTTGCCTAAGGCATCTCTCAATTGGCATATTGCTACTATTTGTGGTGGTACCATTGGCCTTGGCCCCTATATCTATCTCTCGGGACCCTGTCCCACTAGTACCTATAAAGAGGGACCCTGTCCATGTGCTCTGCATGTCGTAAGGGACCCTATCCTACTCCTTGTATTTGGGTCCAAGGGCCACAACTGCGCTTTGTGTAGTGGCCAATTGGCCCTATAAACTTGTAATCTACACCTGTAGGGTGGCCACCTATACCCCATCTCCATCTCCACCCTATGTAGGTACCTGTCCCTATGCTACTTGGGCTTGTAGAGTGGCCACCTACCCCGTAACATAACCACCTATGCCTCTAATCCTGTTAACTACCCCTGCACTATACCCAACTGTGTAATAAGAGTTACCACATGCCCCTGTAGAGCATCCCTCTACACGGTGATGGTCGCTAAATCCATCTACCCTAGTCTTGGCGGTACTACTTGTAAGTGTGTAGCCCACCACTGTCGGTATCTATCTATGACCCCGGAATCATCAATCCACCATTCTCTCACCTGCTCCTCCTACCCTATCAACACTGTCAACTGTGGTAGAGGCGTCTCCACATCATCCCTCCTATACTATGGGAAAGGTGGTGGTATATCCTGAATTAGCCCCAACTGTCATTTAACCGTGTCAATAGGTATTAGCTCATGCTATCCTCCCGCATGGTACCCCTCTATCCATCTAAGTAGCTATAATCCATCTAACTCAATGACCATCTGTCTATATGAGGGAAAACCCACATACGGTCTCCAAATGATGTCCACGTTGGACAACCCTCTAATAAATGCCTATAGTAGGTGACATCATGTGTCACCATGGTTGTTCAATGCTATTTAATAATAGCTGGCCATGGCCTGTAACCCACCCGAACTAAACTCCGAATCGAATGCATCAACCCGGGCATACCAACCGGGTGCACACACACAATGTGCTTGTTAGTGCAAAATCACAAAGACCCACGGATGTTGATCGATTTCTACGTTGATCACTCTAACATCCATGTGTGATTGCATAACATTGACTCCTTTCTCCAAGTGTGGGACTTGTAGAAATTAGAAGGAGTCTCCAGAGAAGGCTAGTTCCTATTCCTCTGTTCAGATGCACACAAAAACGTAGAGGGTTCACTCAAAACCTAATCTAATCTGCCAAGGAGACAGGGAAGAAGATGCGTGAAAAATAAACCTAAGCTAACAGAGGTGATGCACCGAGGAATGAAGAACACCTATCTTGCCAATAAACACAGACCATTCAAATGTGATGCAAGATCATGCACATATAACAAAATTTGTAGTGAAAGACCAGAGGATGCAAATGAACACAGAGAGGGTTGAGAATCATCCACAGACGTGCATTACTTGCTCCAAGGATTGATAAAATACACTACAAAATGCCAAGAGGCTGAGTTGCATTACAGTTTCAAATGGGAGGTTCGAACTCCACAAATTCACCTGATAGAGAGAAGAAGGGAGGAGCAAAATAGGAAATGTTCGACCTTCAGAAAGAAGCCCCTCCTTACAATATATAGGAAGAATGAAAGAGGGAAGAGAGAAGAAAGTCAGATCTACCACAACCACTTCTGGATTGCATTTAACTCATCTCATTATGGTAGAAATGGTGAATCCTGGAAAACGGTGGACTGTCTAGTAGAAACGGCAAACTGTCTGTTGCATTAAAGCTGGTTGTTGAACGTCACTTCTGTCTATTTTACGTGCTGCAGGCGTTTCTCAATTTTCTCTCTCAAACTGAACCAAAATGCAATATTGACCTCAAGATTATCATGTAGAGAATTTCACCATCTTTCTGTTGATGTAAAGAATGCACAAATCTGAGCTCTGGATCGAAAGATATGGCGATCTGAAGATTTAGGGAAAGAAACAGGCCAAAACAGATATTTGAAATTTTCTCGCGCTCTGCCACTTAGACGACATGTGTTGGGCGCTGATTGGATGAGCAATTCTCTCTCCTCTACCTTTCCGTGGGCTTTCCTTTGAAATTTCTACCTTTTTATAACTTTGGAACATTTTCCATTTTTTCCCCGTGCCCCCGCCGCTTGGGACACGTGGCGTGATCTGGTTGGAGGACGGGGTGCAGGGTCATCCTTGTCTTTTAATTTTTTTGTCCCAAGAATTTTGCTAAATTTTCTAAGTCCTCCCTAAGCTCCGCACTTCCCCCACCTTAGGACACGTGTCCTATTCCCGATTCATTGGCATCTTTTTTTGGGTTTTTGCGTCCCACGCGTATTTTTGGCCCGGATGTCCCAAACCTTCTGGGACAAATTTCTCCGATCCACCCAATTCGGGATTCCTTGTCCCTCTTTACGTTGAAGACACGTGGCAAGATTTTATTGGCTCTCGGCTCCTTCAGATTTTCACGTCCCATGTGTCCCTTTGTCCCAAATGTCCCGGATGAAAGTTTCTTGTTTCGGCCGAACCGGGTGGTTCGCGTCCTACGCGTACTCTTGTCCCAACTGTCCCGAATGCCTGGGACAAATACTTCCGAACCACCCGAATTGACCGACTTGTGCCAAACCGCCGATCCGCGTCTTCTGCGTACTTTTTTGGCCCGGATGTCCCAGACTGAGCGAAGCGAGACTTAGGCAAATTTTTCCCATTTTTCTCGGCCGATTCAGCTTTTCGCGCCCCGCGCATCCCGGTGTCCCAACTGTTCCAACTGCTGTGTGGACCGCCTGGAGGCTTTTCAGCCGATTCGCGCCCCGACGTCCCAACTGTCCCAAGGACCGCCTAGACTAGGACTTAGCCAATTTTTTCAATTTCTATATTTCGGCCCCAAGCTTGGTTTTCTGTAATTTTTTCACCTTTTCTAACCTGTTGGATTTTCTTCTTGGACAGGAGAGTTAGAAAGAAGCAGAGGGGGCCCCAGAAACATGATTTTTTGCCTTGAATCAATCTACCTACCTGGGATTGAATAATCTGATGCATGTTATCAAAATTACCCTGGGGGGTGAATTTTGGATAACAATTTGGCGACTCAACAGGTCCCCCGCCTACTAGGTAAAAGATCAAGGCACAAGCAATCCATTGGGCATGGATTCATAAGCAATAACCTGAAACCAACCTGATATCTGATCCCGAGCCTGATACCACAACTCCTTCTCTGAGAGCACGCTAAACTGTAGAAATCCAACCTAGGAGCAACAAAACCTGTGCCAAAGCACTTAGGGAAACATAAACCTAACTACAATAAGACAATGTGCATACGCACTTAGAGGAATTGAAATCTAGGCTAATATTTACAAGGGTAAACCTTTTATTTTCAGTAGCAATGTTTAAGATAGATTCCGTTAACCGAATCGGGAGTTCTTCTCCATCCAATGTAGACAATTGGAAGGCATTACTATCCTTACATCCCGTGACCATGTATGGGCCACTCCAAATGGCATCAAATTTTGAATGCCTTCCCGGCTTTGCTCTATCCACATCCCATTTCAACACTAGATCTCCAACTCGGAAGGATCTATCCTTGGCCTTCCTATCAAAGGTCTTCTTGATCAAAGCTTGATCCTTTTCCATTGCTTGGGATGCCTGATTTCTGATCTCTTGTAGCTCCATCAACTCTACATACCTGGCCTCCATTGGTTTGAACTCAGCCAACTCCAACTGCTTCATGAACTCTAATGCAGGCAGTTCTAATGATATAGGCAATACTGCCTCTTTTCCATAGACCAACTTGTAAGGGGAATTACCTATAGACCTCTTTGGTGTTATTCTGTCAGCCCATAATGCTGATTTTAGCTTGGTATGCCATGTTCTTTGATTTTCATCTAGAGTTCTCCTGATGATTCTTAGAAAATTTTTGTTCGTGGATTCTGCTTGTCCATTACCCTGCGGGTAATAATTTGAAGAGGTGCTCAAATAGATTCCATTCTTGACAGCCCATTATGTAATCTTGGAACCTATGAATGCCAATGCATTATCAGAGATTATTGTAGCAGGTATACCAAATCTGGTTGTTATCCCCTCATAAAAGTCTAAGATGCTAGACTCAGTTGCCTCTTTGAGTGCTACTGCTTCTGTCCATTTGGTGAAATAGTCCATGGCTGTCAAAATCCATTTGTGCCCTTGGCTTGAATTGGGATTAATGACTCTAATGAAGTCCAAACCCCATTGCATGAATGGCTGGTCAACTGAGATTGGATGTAATGGAAGGGCAGCAAGTCTCTCTTTTCCTATGAAGAATGCACAATTCTTACATCTCTTGATCCATGCATAGCAATCACTGAAGATTTTAGGCCAATAATAACCAGCCTTCATGATTTTTAGAGCTGTCACTCTTTGTGCAAAATGACCACCAGCTGGTCCACCATGGAACTCTTCCAACACCCTTTGAATCTGATTTGTGCTAACGCATCTTAATAGAACACCATGGATGTCTTTCTTGAACAACATACCATTAATGAGTACATACGGGATAACTTGTAATCTAAAGTATCTCCTCTTCGCCTTGCTCATTTCTAGAGGGCATAGGCCTGTCTATAGGAAGTGTATCATATTCTGAGTCCAACAGGGAGTGGGCACATCATCATTTTCCTATTCTTGACCATCCTGTAGTACCAAGACAGCCTCTTCTTCACCTTCTGAGCCATCTGGTTGTTTGGAAGTGAGCTGCTCACACAAACCTTTGCCATGAACTAGTTTGGTTACTCTGATTTCAATATCATATTCCATCACCCGAGTGATCCAACCTACTCTCTTCTCATTTAAATCCTTGTTTAGGAGAAAGTCCTTGACACCAGCATGAGACACCAATAGCTAAATCTTATTGTTTGAGACCAAATGTCTGAACTTCTTCAAGCTCCTGATGACAGCAAGGACGTGCTTTTCAATGAAAGAGTACCTAGTTTCGTATTCCTCCAAGCCTTGACTGAAGAAAGCAACTGGTTGTTCTAATCCTTCTTTGTTTTGTTGTGCCAGGATTGTAGAAATTGTGTCTCCACCACCAAAGGCGTATAGCATGAAACCCTTGGAGAAGTCTGGATTGACGAGAGTGGGAGCTTGAGATATAGCCTCTTTTATTGCCTCAAAACTTGCCTTGCCTTCAGATGTCCACTTAAATGCCATGCTCTTTTTTAACATCAGTGTTATTGGCTTTACGAGAGCTGCAAAGTTTGGAACAAACCATGGACAAAATTGATCCTTCCCAAGAAGCTTTGAAGAGCCTTCTTGTGGCTTGGCAATGGCAACGCTTGAATTGCTTCAACTCTTTCTGGGTCAATCATCAATCCCTCCTTTGAAACAATATGGCCTAGAAGTTTTCCCTCATGAGCCAGAAATGTGCATTTTTGGAATTCAATGATACCCCAAATCTTCTACACCTCTGAAATACCTACCTCAGATGAAAGAGGTGATCCGCTGCATTTTTGGAGAATATAGTGATGTCATCAAGATATATCAGAACTATTTTATTGATCAACCCCTTGAATGCCATATCCATTGCCCTTTGGAAAGTGGCTCCAGCATTTGATAGGCCAAATGGCATCTTCTTGTAGGCATATGTGCCCCATTTTGTAGTGAAGGCCGTCTTGAATTGATCTTCTTCCTTCACCATTATCTGATTATAGCCTGAATATCCATCTAGCAATGAAAACCTTTCTGAACCAGCTACAACCTGTAATATTTGCTCCATGGAAGGGAGTGGGTAATGGTCCTTGAGAGAGGCTCTATTCAAGTCTCTAAAGTCAACACACAATCTGATCTCCCCACTCTTCTTTCTGACTGGAACTAAGTTGGCAACCCAACTAGAATGCTTGATTGGGAATATGATTCTTGATTCAATCAGCTTGTCCAATTCTTTTCTCATGAGAGGCTCCATGTGTGGGTTGACTGGTCTTTGTTTCTGCCTGACAGGCTTAGTATTTGGATCCAATTCAATGGTATGCTGAGCTAAGTTGGGATTGAAACCTTTCAAGTCTTCATAGCTCCAAGTAAATACATCAAAGAACTCTTGGTATAGTTGTATGAACTCATACCTTTCTTGTTCAGTTGTCATCCTTCCAATTTGCAATGGTTTGTTCTCTTCTACCAAGATGGATACTAAATCCTCTCTCTTGACCTGAATGTTTGCTTTCTCCTTTCTAAACTTATCATTGGGATTAAAGATGGACTCTAAAGTGATAAGTCCCTTGGGCAGCTTGTTAGTTCTCACTATACAACCCGATCACCATACCGCTATTCTATTTTTCTTGATTCTTGGCCGAGAACTCACTTCTTCTTCTGCAAGAAATGGATGATTTTCTAGTCATTTTCAAAACTTGCCAACTGACATTGTTATCCAAGATCAAGGCCTCACAATCACATGGATGTTTGGTTGTACCTTGTCTTGTTGAATACTTTCCACAATGTCAAAGGCTGCCCCTACTGCTGCAAGCCTGTCAACAGCTTGATTTTCTTTCCTAGGAATGGATTTGATGCCAAAACCCTCAAAATCTTCCATGAGGTCCCACACCCTGTTCTTGTAGCACTTGAGTAGATCATTCTTGGTAGCATGTTGTCCCTTGACCTGATTTACAATCAACTCACTGTCCCCAAAGACTTGCAAATTCTTTATTTTCTTCTTGATTGCCCAATGCATCCTCGCACCAAGGCTTCATATTCAGTGGTGTTATTAGAGCATGCAAACTGAAATCTAAAAGCTGAATAGTACTTTAATCCTTGAGGTAAAACAAGCACAGCTTCACCTCCTGCACCTTGCCTACTCTTTGATCCATCAAAAACAGCTGCCATACCTCATTGTCATCCTTGTGGTTTGGCTTGGTGATGTTAGGAAATAGGTTGATTTTCTTCATGTATATAATAGACCCCTAGCTTAGATTCTTCTACTTCTTGATAAGGATCAAAAGCATGTATCTTTTTTTCCCATTCATCAAGAGTTAGATCCGGATGCTTCCAACTTTAGTGTCAGCTTCATCAGAGCTTGGGTGATCTTCTTGATCAAATGCTGAGCAATTGGCATTAATCTGACTTGGAATGTAAGGCTCAATATGGAAGTTTGCAATAGGTTCTGACCTGATTGTAGCCTTGGTTCCATACCTTGTTCTGAACAGCATGTGTGACCAATCAGCAGAAAGATAGCCTCCAATTTTGGTTGTGAAGTCCCTTGATAAGCATAGGGCAAAGAGTGGTGGAAGGTCTATGACTGATACATCTTGTAAAACAACAACATTTGGACATGCATGCAAGGTAAGACTCAAGTTTTTAATCACTCCAACTGTTGCTACTGCTGTCCCATCTAGCTACACTACCCCTTTGGATATTGTTTCATACTAGAGCCCTAGTTGATCAGCTATTTGTTTAGGCATTACTGAGCTACTTGCCCCGGAGTCTATCATGTAATTGTGCACTAGCTGATTTCCAATGATCAATGAAACATAGAAAGGAGGGGGTTTCAACATTTTACCTTGCTGTCCTCCATGATTTCCCTCAGGCTGGGCAGCATTTGTAAGTACCTTCTCTTGCCTTTGGACCTGTTGATTTGAAGTTGACCAGTCCTTCATGGCAGCTTGTAGCAGATCTCTTTGGCCTGGGATAGATAGGGATTCCCACATTGATATATTAACATTTGTCTTCTTCATCTGATCAATGATGTTGAATGGGGATGAAGTATCCTTTTGTTGTCCCTTTGCTTGTACATTCACTCCTTGCATGTGGGCAGCAATAACTGGTATTTGAGTTGGTCTAGGAGCTGTTCTTGGCTGCCCTTGTGCATTTGAAATTGGATTTTACTTGCCAATCATTTATGGAGCCATGGAAGGTTGTGAATTGGTTGGGGCTAATGGCTGTTCTTCACCCAAATTCCTCCTTTTTGACCTTGTGTTGGCTGCAATACCTTGAGACACTGCCTGGTTCATGCCACAAAATCCTCTCGCTTGCCAATTTACCAATGTGGTATCATTTGGGGCTGATTGCTGTTGGAATGTATCTTGTTGTTGGTTGTTTTCCCGATCGCTCTCACCCTCTACACCAAAGAGTTGTCACCATTAATGCTTGAGTTAAAGCACCATTGAAGCACATGGATTGATTATGAGGCTCGTTGCATGGAAAACACCAATCATACTCTGGCAATGTTATTTTGTGTTGGCACCAATGCTTTAGAGGCATATGACATTTAGATTATAGGGCTGAAATGGTCTATGGGCAGAGGCCTCGTTTGATTCATATATTGCAGCTGGATTAGGTGGCCTTTGTGGTTGGTATGGCTGCCTTTTAGGCTGAGGTTGGGGCTGATAAGAAGGTCTAAAACCTTGTACCTGCTACCTTTTGAGAGTAACCAGCTCATTACCTAGGTTTTGCAATTGCTTCATGACTTCTTGAAGCTCATTTGGGGCACTTGGAGATGAAGTGGAAGCTTCATTTGAACTCTAATTTCTAGGAGTGGGAGAAGGAGCCAAATTAGGTGCTTGATTGGTGTTTGGATTCTCTAAACTTGGAAACAGTGGCATGGGAGGTCTAGGGGCAAGTTTGCCAGCTTGGATCAAACAATTTTCAGCCCTAATGGCAATGGTATAAGCCATAGGGATAGTTATGCCTCCCATGGACTGAATCAACATAGAAATATTAGAATTTAGAGCTTTGAGATAGTAGAGAAAAGCACCTTCTACTATTGGCCTGACTGCCACTGGAATTCTCTCCCAAGTCTTTTGAAATATGAAGTTGAAATCGGTCAGCTGCTCATTGGGAGCTCTCTTGATGGTTGTCAGCTGCTCCAAAAGAGACAAGATGTCTCCTTCTCTCAAAATTGCTCATGAAGTGCTATACACAACTGATTCCAATTTGTGATAAAACCAGCTCCAAGGCCCCTAAACCATTGCAATGCTTTACCCTTGAATGAAGATGCCAGTAACTTGACAGCCACTTGCATTTCATTGATTTCATGGATTACACAAAGGTTGGCAATGTCTTTAACATGATCACCTGGAGTAGTCTGATTTTCTCCAGTGAAGCAGGAATGTTCTTCAAGGCTGCAATAGGAATTGGATGTTGTGCATTGAGGGCAAGTGGGCTGCTGCCTGTGAAGTTGACATAGGGGTTGTTTTGTGCCATTCTAATTGGTCTTAAAACCCTTATTGACTGAATGAAAGGCCTATCAGGTGGAGGAGTTGAGAGAGTTCTATTTGGTGGAGATGGAGACCTTTGAATCCTTCTTCCTCTTTGCCTTCTTCTTGGAGATAATTGCAGGTATTCAAACAACACCTCTTCTTCTCCAACTCTTGACCTTGTGGTGACTCTTCTCATGATTTTTCAGGCATACACTGCTGAAACCAGTTGATTCTTCCCCTTAGAGTTGCTAGATATGCAAATAATAACTCTTTTCAAGCAAGAAAATTGCAGCAGATGCACATCAACTTTTCTGCAATAAAAATGAGACCTCTAGTGTCCCACCGGGCATGCCAAAACTGTTAGTGCAAAATCACAGCACCCCTGGATGTTGATCAGATTTCTAGGTTGATCACTCTAGCATCCAGTGTGATTGCACAACATTGACTCCTTTCTCCAAGTGTGGGACTTGTAGAAATGAGAAAGGAGTCTCCAGAGAAGGCTGGTTCCTATTCCTCTATTCAGATGCACACAAAAATGCAGAGGGTTCACTCAAAACCTAATCTAATCTACCAAGGAGACAGGGAAGAAGATGCATGAAAAATAAACCTAAGCTAACATAGGTGATGCACCGAGGAATGAAGAACACCTATCTTGCCAATAAACACAGACCATTCAAATGTGATGCAAGATCATGCACAGATAACAAAATTTGCAGTGAAAGACCAGAAGGATGCAAATGAACACAAAGAGGGTTGAGAATCATCCACATACGTGCATTACTTGCTCCAAGGATTGATACAATACACTACAAAATGCCAAGAGGCTGAGTCACATTAAAGTTTCAAATGGGAGGTTCGAACTCCACAAATTTTCCTGATAGAGAGAAGAAGGGAGGAGCAAAACAGAAATGTTTGACCTTCGTAAAGAAGCCCCTCCTTACAATATATAGGAAGAATGAAAGAGGGAAGAGAGAAAAAGTCGATCTACCACAACCACTTCTGGATTGCATTTAACTCATCTCATTATGGTATAAATGGTGAATCCTGCAAAACGGTGGACCTGCCTAGCGAAATGACAAACTGTCTGTCATTGCATTAGAGCCGGTTGTTGAACATCACTTCTATCTATTTTATGTGCCGATGCATTTTTAAATTTTCTCTCTCCACAATAAACCAAAATGCAAGATTGACCTCGGAATCATGTAGAGCATTTCACCATCTTTCATGTGATATAAAGAACGCACAAATCCGAGCTTTGGATCGAAAGATATGGCGATCTCAAGATTTAGGGCAAAAAGGCCAAAATGGATATTTGAAATTTTCCTCGCTCTGCCACTTAGATTTACACGTGTCAGGTGCTGATTGGATGAGAAATTCTCTCTCCTCCACCTTTTCGTGGGCTTTCCTTTGAAATTTTGACCTTTTTATAACTTTGGAACATTTTCCATTTTTTCCCTGCGCCCCCACCGCTTGGGACACGTGGCGTGATCTAGTTGGAGGACGGGGCACGGGTCATCCTTGTCTTTTAATTTTTTGGGCCCAAGACTTTTGCTAAATTTTCTAAGTCCTCCCCGAGCTCCGCACTTCCCCCCTTAGGACTTGTGTCCTGTTCTGATTCATTGGTGGCTTTTCCAGGTTTTCACGTCCCATGCGTATTTTTGGCCCGGATGTCCCAAACCTTCTGGGACAAATTTCTCCGATCCGCCCGATTCGGGCTTCCCTATCCCTCTTTGCGTTGAAGACACGTGGCAAGATTTGATTGGATCTCGGCTCCTTCGGCTTTTCACGTCCCACACGTCCCTTTGTCCCAAATGTCCTGCATGAATGTTTTTCTTGTTTCGGCCGAACCAAAGTGTTCGCATCCTACACATACTCTTGTCCCAACTGTCCTGCATCGCCTAGAACAAATACTTCGAACCGCCCAAATTGGACTGACTTGTGCCAAACTTTCCAATCCGCATCTTCAAGCGTACTTTTGGCCCAGATGTCCTAGACTGAGTGAAGCAAGACTTAGGAAAATTTTTCCCATTTTTCCGGCCGATTCGGCTTTTCGCACCCAAGCGCCCCCAAAGGTGTCCCAAATGTTCCAACTGCTATGTGGGACCACTGAGGCTTTTCACCCGATTCACGCCTCAACGTCCCAACTATCCTAAGGACTGCCTAGACTAGGACTTAGCCAATTCTTTCAATTTCTGTATTTTGGCCCCAAGCTTGGTTTTCTGCAATTTTTTCACCTTTTCTAACCTGTTGGATTTTATTCTTGGATAGGAGAGTTAGAAAGAAGCAGAGGGGGCCCCAGAAACATGATTTTTTGCCTTGAATCAATCTACCTTCCTGGGACTGAATAATTTGATGCATGTTATCAAAATTACCCTGGGGGGTGAATTTTGGATAACAGTGCTCATATGCCCAACAATGAAGTACGAAAGTGTAGCATAAGTTGAACATCTGTAGCCACCCATATGCCCATAACTCCCTGCATAGCTACACCTAGAATGTTGGCACATATGTAAAATGGGTCTAGTTCTATCACCATATCATGCAATACCCTCATCAATGATTGTGAGAATCTCCCACCCTCCACATTTGGTAGTGTAAAGTAGCAGACTACCTCCATCAACAACACAACTAGCCTAGTCTCCTTTAGATGAGTCAAGTACATCTCCCCATAGCTCATGCCGGCATGGTTAAGCCTCATCTCGCACCAACCCTCGCCAAAGACTATCAAAGATCAACTCCTCAAATTCCTTTCAGGAGATCAAATCTACCTACATCCCCACTATCGGCAACTACAAGATCATGTACACATCCTCCAAGGTGACCGTGATCTCACCTATCGATAGATGGAATGTGTTGGTCACCGAATCCCATATGTCGATGAGGCAAACCATCAAACTTGCTCGTCCGATCGCATGGCGGTAACTTCTAACCCTAATCATGCCAACATCGCAACATTCCACTAATCCTTAGTTGTCACACCTCCTTGAACCGTCACAAGAAGGGGTGGAACCCTATCACGCATCCGCACCGATCTCTCACCTGCATCTAATAAAACATCACATTAATAGACCTTGATCATAGCCAAAATCATTCTTGACACCTCACCTACACCTATTACCCTTCCTCTTTTTGCCCTCACAAAATACCTTCTTATCACATATTCTATCTACCCACCCCAACCCTAACCCACTATTGCTCAAATCATACCTATTTCAACCTCTTTCCCAAGCTATGTTTTTCATCAACAACATCTTATTTCCCCACTATCTCACCCACCCACCCTAGGGCTCTTTTGGCCCTTTTTTCTCCATATGATGACCAGACGATTACTCCTAATCGACCACGAACTCTCCCAAACCGGAATTGTTCACATTATCTCGTGACCAATACCACCGATGTTGGCCACCCCTTGACCGACGATGGTAACTATCGCACGTAAATCTGCGGACAACCAAACCCCTTTCTTCCTAAAACCTCCCTTCTTCTACCTTTCTACCCACCCATTCCTACTTAAATCTACCCTCAACTCCTCCCCACCCCTCGTTCACCTAACCCCACCTCTCCCCATTCCTATTTTACCAAATTTTCCTTCCTAAATTCAAAATCCCCTTATTCCCCAAAAACCCATATTCCTTCCTTGACCTATATACCCAATTTACCTCCTAAATAAATGCAAGGGATTGATCTTAGCTCATCGTTCTACCATCTCCATGGTGGCAAATCGAGATGTTTCACCAAAGGGTCCACCTGATCCCTCTTCCACCTCTGTCATGTCTAATCACCAAATCCAATCCTCCTGACCTCCACCCAATCACAATCAATCCCCATGTGCTCGTGAACCTATCTACTTGGCTCCTATAACCAACCATGATCTCTCCACCTTAAGCAGGATATCACCCTCATCTTTTCCTCTCGAAAAGTCATAACTTGTTCGTGTTCTCGTCATTTTCACAAAAGCCAAACCATATAAATGAATCCATACTATATAGATTTTTTATTAACTTATTTCTCACATTAACTTGTTTTAAACAATGGATTGACAATGATCTAGGAAGTATCACACTTCCCGGAACTACAATACATTAGGAATTCCACTGTCATATACCATTTAATTATCCTCTTGTGGTCTTGTTGTATATTACAAGTAGTTCCTCCTAGCCAAAAGGAAGCTCTCACATTCAGCTGTGGATCAAGAAGTTAGAATGCTCGCAACAACCATCAACCAAACAACATTTAATAGGTATTCCTCCTTGGCCCTCACCCTTATCTGCTTTCATCATTTCAAAAAGGTGAAGAAAATGGTGAAATAGTATGATATAGATAAATGACATACAAGTGAGTGAACTAGCACGTGTAATAAAGTGACCATGAACAAGCCAAAGTAAGCAATAGTAAAAGAAACCATAATCTACAATATGTTATGGATGTATGGAATGGAATTAAAAATTGAATGATAGGATCTGTGTTCCCCATGTGAATGGAATTATATACAATAGGTTCATTTTATTTTCCTCCTCAATAGTCAAGAAAGAACCATAAATGAGAGTGCATCATCAGGAAATGGTCAAATAGTGTGTTTCATATCTAGTGTGTTGTGATGAGTATGTATGCATAGTGATGATGATATGTGACATATAGAAGAGATGTATGACTCAACCCTACAACCTAAGTGTATATCAAGATAAAATGAAATGAATGAGTGATGATTTATCTTAAATCATATATCACTATAAGATGAAGTGATATATGACCATTTAGCCTAAAGCATATGTAACAAGCCTAGTAATGTCACATGATGAAAGGTGAAATGATAAACTCATGATGAATGTAAGGTCCATTTTATTTTTAAATCCTTGGCAGTCTAGTGTGGATGGAGGAACTAAAGTGTGTCATAGGGTAGTGAGTGCAATTTGTATAATAGTATAAAATATGGGTGATGATAGATACCATATAAGGAGTATAATGTGTAAATACATGATGTGTAGAATTCAATGCAAGATGTAATGTATAAAATGGAATGTAATGTAATATGTATGATGGTAGATGTGTAAACAATGTATGCAAAATGATGAATAGGATGATGTAATTATAGACTCATAAATGATGTAGAATGTGTGTTATATTTAGAATGAAAGTGTATGTGGTGAGGTATATGCCTCAAGATAAAGTGTGGCAACACTATCTATGGAATATGATGGAATATGTGTAGATAGCCTAATAGTGTAGGTAAAGTGTAGGATGAATGTAACTCCATAGTAGTGAATAATAGAAGGATGAGATACATATAATGATGACTAGTATGATGTATAATGCATGAGGCACGACATGCAAATATATACGTGTGTAATACCTAGTGTACAAAGTGTTTGGGTTCATGTGTAATAATCCCTTAATAGTCAAGTGTGAACTGAAGAACAAGTGTTTTTCATCGGGTAATGAAGATGCTAAAGTATGAATGAATATGCAATATGAGATGATGCTAATATGATGTATGTGTGAGTATGTGGAAGAAGATTAAGATGTCACATGATGTCATTCCCCCAAGTGTGTAACCAATGCAGGCTTAGTCAATAGTAAAACAAGGGGATCAATGTAATGAGTAATTTCCTTAACAAAATTAATTATATGTTGAAATGGTGATGGTGAAGGAGCCTTACATAATGGAGGTGGAGTTTGAATTGTGTCCTGACCAATAATAGGATTGGTTTTATTGACAAAACAAGTTGGAAACAAAAGTGGAGGAGGATGGATAGAATTATTTAGTGATGGAATCTTTTGTGGTATTGATGACGCTGCAAGGATAAAGTTAATTAGGTGATTCTTTTCTTTTGGGATAAGACATGAAAAATTATGGTTTTATTCTCATTAATTGGAAGAGAAAAAGAATCATAAATATGAGTAGTTCTCTAACTAGGGGGAATAATTAGTATTCACATGTGAATGTTTATCAATAGCAAACATGTAATCAATAAGAGGATCATCTAGAAATTTCTAAGAAAGATTAGGAGGCACACTAGTAGTTGTATAACATGGTTTAGTATTTGTATATGGGCACACATTGAATGAGTTAAAACCCTAACACTCGAATATGTTTTATCCTATGTTATATAGCTTAACATTCATTGGCATTATTTCCATTGATTCTGTGATAGTTGTAATATCAATGACCCCGATATTTTGTAAGCTGATAAGGAGAATAATAGTGACTAGATGGAAAAGTGATCAATTGAGGACTAAGGAGTTGAGTAAGAATGTCATGTGGCATAGTATTATACTCAAACATAAGAGGCTCAGGAAATGGAATCTCTTGAGGTTTAACTAGATGACATGTAGTGTACATAATTGGCATGGAAGATGTAGAAGGAGAACAAACATGTGATTGAGAAAGATCACTAAGTTATTGAATTTCTTATCTAAGATATGTGATGGTGGCTTCCTTGGCCACAAATTTGTATTGAAATAATGTATGACAATATTGAATTTATTCTAAGAGGGGTTGATTATATGGAGGATCATTAAGACTAGGGTAGACAAATAGACAAGAAAACGTAGAACTTAATAGGTGTGGTGGCGTATTATCATCAAAATAATTGGTTTCTAGGGATTTTTGTAAAATATCTTGCAATTGGGATATCTTTTGAGTAAATCAAATAAAGAAACTATTATCCAAAATAAGCCCCTTGCTTATTTTTTGGCTAACTCCCCTTCATCCCTTCCTTCCTTGTGTCTCAGTCAAAATTTTTTATCTTTTAGGCACTCAAAATGTTCTAGAAATGTTTTCATTGATAGAGAATCTTCTCAGCTTTCCAGAATGGTAAAGTTTTCCTTCTAACTCCTTGTATTTTTCAAGTTATGGCTCGACGGAGTTTGGGAGGGAAATTTTCCCAAGGGAGGTCCATAGGCCAATAGGAATGTGCCATGTCAATGGAGGAATGTCCTTAGAGCTGTCGGAGGTCAGAGCGGTGGGAGGAAGTTGGAAAAATTTCCAAGGTTAGCGCAAAAGGAACATCTTGACCTGAAGGCCCACCAACAAATCATAGCCTGCCATGTGTCCTCAGAGCATCGAGAGGCGGAGGCACGGAGGGAAATTCACCCTTTTGCCAAAATATGGAAAAATATTGAATGGAAGCCCACCCGTGATGGCCCACACCAATCAGAGGGTGCCACGTGTCCATGTGGCTAGCAAAATCTTAAGGGCGGGCACAAAAGAAGCAATTTGGAGTTCAGGCCCGCGCTAATATGAATATTCCACGTGTCTCATTCGGGGTAGTGGTCGGCCGTGATGGAAAATTTGGGAGCAGAGGCTTGCCATCCAATCAAAAGGTGCCATTTGGCATCAGGTCGGTGGGAGGTAGAACCTTTTGGGGAAATTTTCCCAAAGTCAAAATAGAGGGAAAATTTTGAATTTTCGATCTGCCAATTCAAATCTTTCTAGTTTCACCCTAAAGATTCAGAAGGGCATAACTTTTGATCCAAAGCTTATATTTTCATGTTCTTGGTGGTGTTGGAAATTTGGTAAAATTATCTACACAATGGAGGGCTAAATTTTTTGTTTTGGTGAGGTTTGGAGAGAGAAAATAGAAAAACACCTCCGACAGGGGAAGGAAAATAGAACCGACATTTCAACCACCATTTTTAATGAAGTATGGCTCGTATTCTCTCCCATCATGGTCAAAAACATCAAGGAATGAATTCTCGAGGGTTCTCATGCTGTTTTAATGTAATGTAGTCGATGGTTAAAGCATTCTTTCATGTTTTCCCACGTTTCTCCTTCCCGAGCTCGAATTTTCACCATTAAAAGCTAGATTTGGATCATTTTGTAGGGGTTGGGCATTTTTATGTTTTGCAGCTCCTCTTTCACCTTGAAAAATTATTTTGTGGAATATCAAACCTGTTCCAATACCGTAACATGTTTTCTAGCTCTCTCGATGTTGTAATGCATGTATTTTTGATATTGGAAATGACAATGCAAGCTCTGAATGAGTTTCAATCCTCTATTTGTGTTGTTTGATTCATTTCGATCTTTCATTATGTTTTATCAGTTTGTGAATGATGTTTTTTTACACTTCTATGATCTGTGTCAATTTGTAGAAGTAAAAATGTTCACCACTCCTTTCATGTATCGCCTCATTAGTCTTAGTTTTATTTCTTTTGCATTCTCTATCTCTGTCCCCTTGGAATTTAGAGTAGGATTTTTAGTTTAAACCTCTACAATTTTCAAGTTATACATCTAATCAGAGGAGTTGAGGAACCAACCTCTAATTTGGAGATTCTTTTCCCACTTTTACAAGTCCCACACTTGGGGAAAAGATTCAATGTTGTGCATTCACACCAGATGAGTTTTCCATAGAAAAGAAAATCCATAACTCATTTGGGGGTGTTGTGAATCTACACTAATAGAAACTTGAGGAACTTTATGACCCATGATGCAATAAAGATGAGGATCCTAAGCATGAAAGAATTTGGGTTCACCAAAATGATTAAATAAAATAATGATATGGGGATAATTAATCTAAGAAATGAACAATTGTAAATGAAGTAAATAAATGCAGAACAAAGTATGAAAATAACTTAAGAAACTATGAAAAGGAAATGTTAACCCTAATGTGCAAGAGAGAAGAGAAAAGAGATCATCTCGAATAAAAATTCTTTCTCGGAATGTGTCACTAATGTGAATGGAAAATATGGAAGTAGGAAATACTATGAAAAATAATCAAAAAGTATGGATCTCGAATGGTTCCTAGGATTAGAGCACCTAGAAGGGGACTAGGCACATATGGGCACTAATGTATACAAAATGGGTGCCCTAGTTTGTGAAAAATCTATAAAACTGATCTTCACAGTTCGTAGATGGTGTGAAACCCTTGTTTTTTGTCACATCAAGTTTCTTACCCCATACCAGATGTCACCAATAATCCAAGATGAATAAAAAGACCTACAAAACCCTTAACAAGCATCAATACCTAAAAATTAAAATTAAAATGAATGGGTTGGACTAACCTCGCTTGCCATAATAGTGGGCTTACTAACTAAGTACTACATTATATTTCAAACCTAAATGTAGTTCTCGAGTGTGTGCATAATATGCCCTAGGTTATCTTGTGCTAGTCTAACCTTGTGATATAGCGAGAAATAAATAGATGTACAAAATGTAATAGAATGTGTGTATGGAATAGAATATAATCCTGTGATTCGTATGTCCCGCCTTATACCTTGTGATGGAGCTATGTGGATGTAAGTGATATCCAATGCAATATATGGATGTAACTTTAGATGGATGATAGTAGTGACTAGTGATAGGTCCCTCATTATGGTCTCATAAATTAATATTTATAGGTTCTCTTTATCTAATTTCTTAATTAAACTTGATATGGCCGACCACCAAAATATAAAAAGGATAAACAAATAGAAAAAGAAAAAAAGGGGAGGGAAAGTTTAGAAAGGATTAGGTGCCCATGGGCACCTCACCAATGCTAAAATAATGACAAATGACCAAAATAGATTGGACATATAGATGGAATTATCACTTTCTTTACTCAAGAACCTTATAAATAGTAGTATGAAACCGAGATAAATAATATCTAAAGTGCATGATTTTGTGACTATAATGTTAACTATTATTTTTGTGGTTTTAATTGAGGAATATCAATCATATTTTCCATTAGGATATTAATTAATATTAATGATAATGGCCTTGATGGATTAGAAATGGTAAAGTGAAAAATATTGGATTGTATTGTATCAAATGTCATTCGTTATTCCATTTAAAGATTAAGATTTGTTCTCACTTGTGCTCGAGCGTAGGTGCCTTTTTAATGTTTTGGTTGGACTTTATATTTTCATATTTTTCCTTATGATTTTTCAGAAATGGAGTCACCCATGCATTAACTTCTATTTTCTGGTTTATATCATGAGATGGACTTTTATTCTAGTATTTCAAAGCATATACTAAGTGTAATCTTTTCTATTAATTCCAAACAATCTATGGCAAACATTGAAAATATTTTAGGAGAGAAATATATGCATCTATCTGGTCATGCTCATGTAAATTTGGAAATATTTGCTAAGTTTATTGAGCACATTCTGATCATTAATCATGATAAATGTAAAGCGATGGGTATGGGTCAAAATTAGATTTACGAAAAACACATAATGGGCATGGACATGAATTTTTTGCAGGCATGTCTTACTTCATGTCCCTTATTCTCAGCTAACTTATCTCATCAAGTGGACTGGTGGTGGACATGTCTACTTTCGTAATTACAAACAAGATTAGAAATTCTCATGTCTTTTTCTGAATTAGTGATTAATTTCTATAATAAAAGGAGGCCGGTGTCTCTCTGGTTACCTTTTCTTGATTTACCGTCCATGTTTTATCCACTCTCCATGCCTCCATGCTTGTGGAAGATTATGTGTGACATGGTGTTAGAGGAATATTGTTGACTCTTTTCTCGAGGTGGGGCCAAGCTACCCAATAAATTCATTAAAGATGTTTGAGGCCGAGTCTCGTGACATAGGAGCTGGTTTAAATCATATACATCTCTTCCAAATTTGAAGCTTAAGTAGGTGAAGGATGTGTTGATTTTGTTTCCTATATACATATATGTAAATAGTATAATGATGTAATCAATCATATACCATTAGGTTCATAATTCTCTATTTTGTAAGCTTATAACATCCACTAATCAAAATAATAGTTTGATATAAAGGTCATAATAACTATTGAGACATTACATATGCGTGTTTGATTAGTTTTCATTCTTTCATTAAAGTTATCTTTAATTTTAATATTCCTTTCCAATTAATTCATCTTTACATAATTTGATTTACTACAAAATGGAAATTTGTATATGATTTTACGAGGTCAAGTAACTTCACTTTCTTACACTCAAACTATAATATAATCTCCATAGCTGTCTAAATATTAAACCACATGCAATGAGTTGACACTAAAGATAAGATTTTTTCTTCAAAGTTAAAATTAAAAACATGCAGTGATATTAATATGGATTATGTGCATTTGATTAGTTATTTGATAGCTATTTTGAAAATAAAATTTGTTGAGCCTAACAGTTGCTAAGCCATTTATTTCAATAAGTAATATATCTTAGTGATCACTAAGCATTTTCTTTGATACGAATCAATGTGTATTACAAATAACAAATGCATAGGTCTGACTCTAGCGGTGGCTAGGATAAGAAAATAGTGTTAACAACCAAAAATCCTAACTAAACTTTAATTTCGACCGATACGATACAATGCTATTATACCAAATCCCACTTTCCTCAACAACATTTAATTTGACATGTCTCCACATCATGATGTTGTACAAGTACCCTGAATTTTTTTAGTAATCATATTTTTTCCCAACTAGGGATAACCATCCATAGCCATAGAGAGTACAAAATGTCTCTACACAAATATTTCTCACAGAAATAAATAAAGGAAAATTCCTAGCGACCACTAAGATATACTACTATGATTTGTTATTCAATCTCTATTTTGAAAATTAATAATCTATTGAGCCTAACGACCATTAATTCATTCCTTTCCATTATTACTAGGGCTTAGCAGTTCATGCTAAGAATTTTCTTTGATGCACATTGATGTGTATAATGAAGAAAATATGCAAAGGTGTGAGACTAACAGTCATTGATCGAGAAAAGATTTTTTATGATGAAAAAACATAATTGAACTTTAAATGCATCGCTTAGGGGATAATGCTACCGTACACAATGCAAATTTCTTGAACAACATGGAAGGTGACATGTCTCGACACCATGATGTTATATGAGCATCCTAAAAATAGTTTTAATAAACATATTTTTTCTTGGAAAGGAAAATCCCTCCATGTCTTCTAGATCTATTTTTAAAATTAAGAATTTGTTGAGACTAGCATCCGCTAAGCCATTCCTTTCAAGAAGTAATAGAACTTAGCAGTCGCTAAGAATTTTATTTGATGTGCATCGACATGTATAATGAAAACAATATTCAAAGGTGTGAGACTATCATGCTAATGTACGTGAATAGTTTTTATGATGACAAAAACATAACTAATATTTAAATTCGTCCTTTAAGACATAATGCTATTATACACAATTCAAATTCCCCAACAACATGTAAAATATAGGGAATCGCCTATTAAAATATCCACTTAAATTTAAATGGAATCCACTAAAATTTTAATGGATTCCATTTAAAGAATCACCTATCAAGGTTAATTTTATCATATCCTTGTAAAATATATTCTTGGATTATTATGGAAACATACAACTCAAGGAAATAATTGGCTCTTGTTTTACTTTGGCACATGCACCATTATCCCCTTATTATGTTGTTATCCATTTTGTCCCACAATAAAAATGGACAATAGGGTGTGACTAGACCCAGAAATGTAAAGTGGACCTAAAAGGTGAATTTGTGTTTGTATACGTATTTAGGTATTTTGAGAGTAATATCAGTTTTTGGGAGTGTTGGGATCATAATAGGATTTTTCCTCTTTTGGGTTTTGACCCTTGAGATCAACTTAAAAGAGAAGGAAGGTGGGTCTCACAGGCCCACATTTGGCTAAAATGGGTGAAAAATGGAAAAAAAATTTAAAAATGTCTTTGGGGTACCCTATTACCTCCCCCTTAGCCTCTTGGTCCTAGAGAACTGCAAAAAAACTCTAAAAAATGACAAAATTGGCAAAAATGTCTAAGGGCAGCTATTGAGTTAGAAAGTAGCTTATCGACTAGCTCAATGAGCTAATCAGTGAGCTAGGCATTTCTCGGATGGGTGGTGAGCTATGAATTAGCCTAGGCAGTTTGAATTCATAAGCTTGATGAGCTCTCCTAGCTCACAAAGTCGCAAAGTGGCTCAATGTGGAGGTCACAGCCGAGGGTGTGTGGACCGCGAGTTAGGCCGAGTTCAGCCGATGCAAGTGTAGAGCTCAAGCATCAAATTAAATGGGTTTCCTATGGGAGAGGATGAAAGTTAGGGATTTCGTAGAGATCACATTGAGCTCGGGATTGATCTCGAGAGGAGTAACTCACTAAAAAGTGAACAGAGATAAGTTCGAGGGATCATGTACCCATGGCATTTATGAATAGAACCTTGCCACAACACCAACAAAAGGAATAGTATAGGAAAGAGAAGAATGTATATCGAGTCCCTTAACGAGTTGAGGTCATAACATATCTCATAAGTGTTAAGGCTATGGGGTTGAACTCACCACCATAATGGAGCCAAATGCAATCCAACTAGGACAAAGGATAAAATTCGTGTAATGAGCCAATGACTAACTCACAGAGCCCTGAGAAGATTACAAATTTGTATTGTGGTGATTAAAGGGTGGAATAATTCCAATAATATTTCAATGTAAATATATGAAATGCCGATTCATTCACCGAAATGAATGGGTCGGGGTTGATAGAGTAAAGTGGCGAAATGGAAGGGTAAGTATTAACAAAGGGTTCATTTACTAATGCGAGTAAAGTGTTGTGAATTCACCGTAAGGTAAAGAGCTAAAACACAAAGTCAAAATAAACCAATTCTATGTAATAAAATATGGATGAGTTATTATTTTGAAGTGGAAAAGTAGAGGGTCAAGGCTTACATTGGGGATTCGATCTCATTAGCTGCCAAAGGGCATTGGATTCAACGCTAAGAGGGGGTTGTTGAGTCAAAGGCCGAGTTAGGAAATTAAAATGCAAAGTAGTGAATTGTATGACTTAGAATATAAGATAGTGCATTTTTAGCATAAGTAATGTGAATCACCAATGAAAAAGAATAGGTAATTTAAAAGCTTGATGAAGGGAAAGATAAATGGCATACTAAGTGGTGAATGAAGGTGGATAGTCTTTGGTCAACCAAGCCACTAAGGAAAGAAAAATATAATGCAATCAACACAATAAAGGCAAGAAATCTAGTGGGGTAAAGTCATGTTAAGAGGTTTTTGGGCCAAATTTAACTTTCATGTGGACACCACACTCAAAGCACACGTAGCTCTGTTTGACACAATGAAGGAGATCCAAGCTATACATTGGGTTTTTGAATGAGCCCCAAAATGATTTGTTGGGTGAGTGAAGAAGTGTTCGAGGTGGTGAGTTAGATCACCACCCAAGAAGAAGAAATGTATCTCAAATTTCTCACAGAGAATTCCAATGCAAAAATGAAGCTATTCGGTGAAGTGAAACTTTACTCCTTTTAAAAATAAGAAAATTAAAGCATTGTGGAAAGCTACATAACTAGGGGTTAGAATTAAGTAAATTAGTCTCGGTGGATGTAAACAACTTTCCTTATCTAAAGAAATAAAAGCAAAGTAAATGGAGAAGTTTTATAAAAGGAGAAGTAATAGGGGTTGTATCATCGTAGGCAAGAGAGAAGTAGCAAGAATGGCCCTTGATTTTCCCACTAAACTGAAAAAATCAAACAACCATAACTTGCGATTGGGAGCTCTGTTTTGGGTGTTCTTAGAATTTTTGGAAAGGTCCCGAGAGCCTCTACATGAAAATAACTTCATATTTAAGTTTTGATGATTGTAAGGTCTCAAAATAGGAATTACTTATCCTACACCCAAAGGCACTATATAGCTAGATACCATCATTACTTTGGAGCATGTGGAGAAATTTCTTCTCCCATACGCAAGAGTACAATAGGGATGGGTTGTGCCTATGCCATATGATGTTTAAATTAAAATTTAATACTGGTAGGTGTAGAATGCATGCATCTGATAAATTCTAATTTCTCTCTCCTCTCCAACTTTTTATATATATTGTAAGATATTTCATTTTCAAAGGGGGATTCTCATTTTACCAAATCTCTGCCAAAATTTGTCTAGGAACAAGCTAATGGGTTACAGGCCTTCATTCTAGAAATATTGTATGATGATCATGATTTTTTTCTTATAATTTAGTGAATGGTGTATATAAATGAAGCAATGTATTGGAGTCTTGTGGATGTTTTCTTCCCTATCTTGTGTCACTCAGTTTTTTCCACTTACCTCTTCAATTTACTTGCAGTTGTATTGTGCCAAATTTAATTGTCTTACATGTTTCATTATTGTTGTGCTTTCATGGAGATGTTGATTTGATGTTGTTGTTGACTTTGGTGATTTTTCCATCCTCTTTGTACTTTATCTTCTATCATTTATACACATATAAGATACTCCCTACTCCCATTTTCTTGGTGCATCACCTCCAATAGTTAGATTTCATTCATTTTCATGTTATTTATCTCTCTTTGCTCCTCGGAAGTCATAAATTAGAGGTAGTTGGTTTTATTTCCATTAAGGGTATTTGTTGCGTTAGTTTAGGAAGAAGAACCAACCTTCTTTTGAGAATTGCTTAAAGGTCCCACACCTTAAAAACAATTCCATTTTACCTAGTCACACTAATTGTCTTAACACATTGACTTGCTAAGCGATCATAGGGTGTTGTGATTCATGATAACAGATTCTGAAATTCCTAGTGGGACCAATTGGAGGACAAAGATCAAGGTTTTTTCAAGTGTTCCATTGTAGAATCTTCATTCTTGTTGAGTTGATGGGTTCTTGGCAATAAGTTGTAGTTTTGGGAGCTTACAGCAAAAGAAAGTTGAAGTAATAGGAAGAAAAAATAATCAGTGATTTCACTTGACTTTACTAAAGTAATTTTACCTCAAAACATTGATAATAAGAAAAGGGATTCAAGTTGTTCAAGTTCTGGTTAGAAGATTTACGTAGTTTCACCTCCAAGTTACACTACCTTAAGTTGTTGCATTACACCAAAATGATATGCTTAAGTATGCACACTTCTAAGTTGAACTACGTTAAGTAAATACATTACTTCAAAGTGAAAGACCTAAGTAATTATACTTCTAAACTCCACTACTTCAAGTTGTGAAATTATTTAGAGTTGTGTTATTCCAAGGTTCTATTACTTCAAGTAATGATATTACTCCAATCAAATGAATTAAGTAATTAGTAGTAAAAGTGCCGACAAGAAATAGAAGTAAATTCTCTTCAAAAGACCAATGAACTTAAAGAAGTAATACAGTCCAAAATACGATGAAATAAAGAAAGTGAAGCAGGTTGGGAACTCTAATAAAAGCAATAAGAAGAAGTGATTTGTGTTGATTCATTACTTCAAGTAAATTTGATTACTCCAAGTGAAATAATAACTTCAATCTCAATTGAGTTCAAGGCTTAAGTAATCCAAAGCTGCAAAATACACAACACATATGGTGACTCCAAACAACAAGATCTACTAGTTTCAATAGTAATTTTCTTATTCTATGAGAAGAATTAAAACTCGATCAAGAAAAAGAGAAGAGGGTATTTTTAAATACTTACATCTCTCTCCAGGTAGAGGAAGAAGAGGGATAAGATCCCAAAGGTCTCCATCTCCACCAAACATAATGGTTTCTACACCTCCACCTAGCAGGACTTTTCTCTAATCAACTAGGGTTCTTGGACCAATCAGGATGGAACATCAAAAACCATCACAAGGACCACAAAATACCTTTGCAAATTTTACGGGAAACATTCCAATTTCCCTCAATACAAAGAATCCAGTTCTAGTGGCAGCCTTAAAGAACATTCCATTCTTCAATGGATAAAATCACACGACACTAATTGACCACATTCAAGACATTGCAAATGTTTATACCATACATGAAATTTATGAGATGGATGTGGTAGTGAAACTCTTAGCTTCTTCCTTCAAAGGAAAATATTTACAGTGGTTCATAAGCTTAGGAGTAGGGACAATTTATAATTAGGATCAATTGTGCACATCTCTTTGTGGCCAGTTTGGAGAAAATGGAGACAATCTATCTCTATTAGAGAAATTAACCACAATCAAGAGAGCTCCAAATGAGAAGATGGCTGATTTCAATTTTAGATTCCAAAGAACATGGGATAGGATTCTGATTTCTATCAGACCAGCTGCTTTGAAGGTGCATTTCTCTACTTCTTGAAAGCTTTAAATTTTGACATAGTAGTAATGATATAGTCTATGGGAGGGACAACATTTCCTGGAGCTTATGCTATAGCTATTAGAGTAGATAATTTCTTAATTCAGGTAGGAAAACTTGCACCTAGGCCACCTATGCCTCTCTATCCAGAAATGGGGAACCCTATAACCAATGAAACATCTGAATTGACCCCTATTCCATCTCCTAGAAATCATAGAAATATTGAATAATCCACTTCATCTAGTAAATCCAGATATCTCCAAGAGGTCATGAATAATCTATAACAAGTGTTAAAGGGGAATAAATATTTAGGGATTGAGGTGGTGACCATTAATAAGAAACAAGCTCAAAATTTCAGACCCTATCATCCACATTACCAGCCAAATAGGCCCCCATATCGTGAAAACAAGCCTCTTATTAAATATAATAATCGTAACCAAGGGAAAATTCCTTCTTCCAGTCCATTTATGTCTTATAATCCTAATGCAAAGTATTAATCTAGGGCATCGGTTCAACTATAGAAAAATAGGACACAAGAGTACGAATGGTGTTTTCCATGTAATCAACCTCACAATCCAAAACATGCTTCAATGGTGCAATGAATAAATATTTGATGGTGTAAACAACTGGTGTTCCTCAAGAAGAAAATCAAGAATAAAATCAACAACAACCAAGTGCACAAGAAGAGCCTCTAAATGAAACTACACTAGCTAATTAGAAAGTGGAGGATTTCTGTGGGATTAATCAACCTCCTTTCCAAGGAGTAGCAGATAACATAATGTCAAAGAAGAGGAATATAGAGGAAGGAAAATCATCTAATCCAAGTACTTATTATCCTTTTATCACACCACAAGGTATTAGTAATCCAAATGCAGTCCTAAATGTATAAAATCAGCCCAAACCACCTTTTATACCAGCTCAGACACCAGTTAAAATAGCTCATGTGCAAGAGAAGGTTATGCCAAGTAAGGGGAAGCAAAATGAAACCCCACCTCCTTTCAACATTATTGACCAAAAGAAGAAGACAAATGTGAGCAATTCCATGTGGGACCCATTGTCAATTCTAGGCCAATGAGACTTATTACAAGCAGCCATGGAAAATTGGTCTGTATCAAACAAACCAATCAAGGATCAAGAAAAGGTGCTCACCAATACAACTCAATAAGAAGGAGTCAACAAGATAAAAATATTAATCCTCCTCCATTCCATATATCTCTAATCACTTGAAATAATCTTGTACACAATGACATGATTGATTTTGTAGTAAACAACTCAAAGATGCCCAAGCAGATACCTAATTAGTTGGCGTGTTCAAAAAAGGTCAGCAAAAGATATGGAATGGGCTAATAAAACTCAATAAACCCCAAATATTTGTACAAAACTAATCAATGGACCATCTAATAAGAAGTAAACAAGGATTCTTATTTTTCATACATTAACCTTGAAGCAAACGAGCAAACTTAACAAATATAGTTACCCTCTATTGTTAAAAGCTTAAATAAGTGAGCCTAATAAGGATCTAAGCAATTATTTTGTACTTAAGAAAATGGGAGCTCACTAGTAATGGATTCAAGGCCAATGGTTCTTCCCATTTACTCCATGGTGTGTGGTGTTTTGCAATGGATAAAGCAAATAGTGAATAAAATGAAATAAAACTCCTAATCCTAGAAATAATACTATAGTTTATGTTAGAGGCAAGAAGTGTTCTTATAAATGAGAGGGGGTTGTGGATATTTATAGTTTTCCAATTGGAAAGTGTGAGATTTGGGTGCATGTGGGATGAAAAATACAATAAATCACTTTAGCAAGTCAAAGTAAGATTTGACAAGTTTTTAGAAGAGGTTAACCATAGTTAGGGCTAATTAGCCTAGGTTAGGTTAGTTAATCTTGATCTTAGAGAGAAATAATGGTTTTGAAAGAGTTTTGAGAGGTTAAATCAATCCAATAAAATGGATTGATAGTCTAGGAAGCTAATAGAAGTAGTATAAAAGAGGATAAGAAGAGGATTTAGCCAAGATGAGGCTTATATTAGCTTATTTAATTGACTTATAAGAGGAATACAACCAAAAGAGTGTCATAAGAGGGGATTTAGATAGGTCTAATTGATGGTATGTCATCAATTTGTGAGGAGGATAGTTAGTGCAATATTAAGAGTAATAGTGCTTTGATCAAAATACAGTGTGTCTACATTTTCCCTCTTTGGGGTGGCATAAGGTACGCACTTCAAAAAAAGTAGACAAACATAAACGAGTAGAAATTTTTGGAGGGATAGAAGAAAAATTTGTTAGCTAAAGGGATGCCCCCACGAGTGTTGATGGGGTGATGGAATAACTCGATCGATGATTGAAAAGAGATCGGAAGAAAGAAAATGTGAAGAGAAGATTAGAGAATAATAAGAAAGAGGGATATTAAGCTATCCACAAACCAGTACAAACAATTTTTAATCATCATTTTTCTTAACTTCCTCATCATTGACGCTTATTAAAATGTAAGTATATGATGGAAGTGTAAAATGTCATGAAAATCCAATATACAAACAACCACCCTATGATCATGCAAATGTGTAACAGAAAATTGAAAATTTCTAAGCACGACAACTATACCCCAGTGTCAAATTTTTCATGTTCTATCATTCCAAGATACTTTGGCTCTATCCAAGTAATTCCAAGGGACCTCTAAATAAATGTTCTATCATCCCCTTAGGTGATTTAGGAAATTCCATTCATTCCCCCTAGGTGATTTTAGGGATTTTTGAAAAGATGCAAACTACAGGCAGTATTGGGAAGGGGTATCATTGGCCTTCCCAAGACTGGATCAACCCCATCGGAGTAGAATAGAAAGGAAAAATTAAACATGGATTTTAATTAAAGAACTTACAACATCATGGAAATTATTTTGGAAGGTTTGGGGAAGTTTTGAAAGACTTGGAGCAGAACACAAATTCTAACAAATAAGCTATTGTCCAATTACAATTTGTTTACCTTGTTAGAACAATAGAGAAAGGGTTGGTCTTGGTTTAGAATCACGGTGACCGATGCCGGTCACTGTAACCGGTACCGGTTGTTGGTAACCGATATCGGTAGGGGCAATGTTTTAGGGGCTTTTGGTGAAGGTTGGTTGTAAGGTGGTTGTGTTGTTTTATAAGGCTGATAAATGGGTGGGGTTAGGTAATGGGGTGATGAGAAGGACTCAGAGAATACGGGGGTGTTCTTGGGGTAATGTAAGGGTGGAGGAATGACAGCTAGATGTAGTGTGTTGCTGGGTAGTAGATCTAGGAATAGACTTATGATGGCTGTGATTCAGAAGTTCAAGAAATGTTATTAAAAGGACATACAAGATATTACTTACTAGATTATTGATGAAAATGCAGGTCCAAGAACTGTGATGACGAAGACAGTAACTTAGTAGGATGACCTCGACAATCCAAGAGATGAGCTATCTTCCTCCCGATAATGATGAGTGTCACAAGGCTCTGTTACTCAAATGCAGCTTTTGGGCTTGGGTCCTTGTCCTTCTCTCGCAAACTCTTCTTCTTTCTTTCACTTGTCTCTGCTCACCCAAGTAAAATTCCGATCCTTCCAATGATTTCTCCTTTGATCCACCAAAATCCAACCCTTTGTTTTTGGTTGGGAGTGGTCATTTACAGGGAACCGATGGCGGTTACGCAACCGACGGCGGCGGTCGAGTAGAACCGGATTTCGGCCAAAGTCAAAGCGGGCTATTTTTGGTAAAATAGCCAGCTTTCCTCCTTTTCTCCCGAGGGATTAGTCATGGGCTTGGTCAAGTCATTATGAGGTTGGTTTTAGGTGTGGGTGAGGAGTAATTAGTCATGGGTGTGGATGTGACCAAGTTATAGGTCTTAATTAGGTTAGTTTAGGTTAAGACTAGGTCATGATGAGGTGGCAAATGAGGTGGCAGGTATGATGATGTGGATTTATTAATTATAAGGTAATTAATAAATAATTGTGTAAGTAAGTTTAGGTGATGAGGTTAGGTTGCAAATGAGATGCGGGCACAGGGGGTCGTAAGACACAAATTTGGTGTCTACATTAGCCCTCATTGTCATGTCGTAGCTTGTCTTTGTTAAAGCCGCACTGACAATAATAAGAAGTGGTTACCCCTCATAAGGGTATAGGTAATCCCCCTCAAATCTATCACAGATTGAGGTAGCGTGAAATCAGGGATAGGGTTGATAAAGGGAAATGGTGTTGAGATGATGGTAAGATGGTGGGGTAGGTCCAAGGAAGCAGACGCACGTTGAAATGCAGTAGTGCGACCAGGGTACATGATTTTGAAGAGCAAACAAGCAATTCATAGGCAAAGGTCGATAGTTTATCCAAACAAGGGTGATATAATCCTGGTATCCAAGGCATAGGAAGTAGCTCCAGGGGATATAACGGTAAGGTACAGAACGTTTTAGGCATGTTCGGCAAAGACTCAAATGGTCGGTTTGGTTGAGATAAACGTCACGTCTTGGTCTAGGCAAAGTTGGTCGACCGATCAAGTCAAGGACCCTAATCATGCTAAAACACGAACAGTGAGCTCGATCAACAAAAAGCTACATGATGGGTGGATAAAATTGTAATTTGTTGATTTTGGGTGAGGTATTTAATCGGTGCCTTGGGTCGGGCCAAATGGTTGCGCGGCCTCGGGTCAAAGCCAAATGGCCGGGTCGGCCTGGGGTCGGGCCAAAATGGTTGGTTGCGCCCTGGCGCCAAATGGTTGGTCGGCCTCGGGTCGGGCCAAATGGTTGGTCAGCGCCTCGGTCGGGCCAAATGGTTGGTCATGGGTCGCCAAATGGTCGGGCCAAATGGTTGGTTACGGCCTTGGGGGCCAAATGGTTGGTTGGCCTCGGTCGGGCCAAATGGTCAGGTTACGCTGGTCGGCCAAAAATGGTGGTCATGCGCTCCTCGGTCGCCAAATGGTTGGTCATGCGCTTGGGTCGGGCCAAATTGGTCGTCGGGCCAATGCCAATGAAGTTAACAGGGTTTTCAGCGAAGGAGGATATAGGCAATGTTGTGAGAAAGGGCGATTAGTAAATAAGGGCAGAAATTGGGGAAAAGGTGGGATTAAACCGATATCGATTGTCTATGACCGGTATCGGTTAGATGACCGATACCGGTTCTTTAGGGCATAATATAACCGGTATCGGTTATAGGTCAAAAACCTATAAAAAGAAAAATACGGCCTGTCATTGTCATATTGTCAATTTGAAAACCAATTTTAGTTGTCTGAGGTCTTTTGGCGAGATTGTTGAGTTTGTCGGCTGAGGTGGCACTATTTGAGTGGAGAAGTGAGTGATTGGTAGGCCCTAGCGAGGAGGAGGCAGCATTTGATTGGTGGAGGACCCAGCAGAGGAGTTTGAGAGCCATGGCACAGCCAAGAGGAGCTGGAGGTGCTGGACCAAATGACCACCACCACCTATCCCACCACGACGACGTGTCATCATACTGGTAGGTTCAAACCCTTCATTGTGTGAATTTGATGTTGTTAAGCTATATTTGGGGGTTTGGGTAGGAATCCATGTTTTGATAAAATAATGAATAAATTGAAGTTATTTGAAAAATGAAGAGGATAGATGGGTTAAATAGGTCAAGGCGGCAGGGTGGGTAGGTTTTTAGGATGTTTGGGTGGGTAAATAGAGAGAAATAGGCCAAAAAGGATTTGGGGGCCGCGCCGGTTCGGGTTCGGCTCCGATTTTACAAAGACCGATGCCGGCCACTAAGCGACCGACCGCATCGGCCACAAAGTTTTTGGGGCAAGGTGGGTTTGTGGTGGACCGGACGTCCGGCCGTACGCCGACCGACTGCGCCGGTGGAGAGGGGACCGGGACCGGGACCGGTGGTCATGGGTCATGGGTGACCGCACCGGTCCCTAGTTAGGATTTTCTATTTTGTTGCTTGGTTTTGTTGTGGTTTTGGGTGTTTGGTGTTTTTGGGTGTTTTGGTTATTGTTTTGGTTGTTGTTTTGTTTTTGGGTTTTGTGTTTTGGGTGAAGAGGGAAGGGGAAGGGCAGGTCGAGAGAAGGTTGGTGAGGGGGGGGGGGAAAATGGGGTGGTTGTGTGGTCGGGTGGTTAAAAGGGGGTATAGAAGGTTAAAGGAGTTGTTGTGATAAAGAGTAGGGCTAATGCAAAGAGTTGGTTTTGCAGCACGCAAGCCAATGACGACGATGCGGATAGATGCCCCCATTGTTGAGACGGATGCGCCCACACGTGTCCGCAGCAGCAAAGTGGGCCATCATGCGCGAGGTGGACTCGGCGGAGTCCAAAGTTATAGGGCGATAGATAGGGATCACAACCTGATGGTTGCCCTCATCGAGAGATGGGATCCGCGACTAATGTGTTCCATCTCCCGACGGGAGAGATGACGATTACACCGAGGAGGATGTATCGCATCCTTAGACTACCGATCGATGGAGAGGCAGTCTTCCGTGGATGCAGAGAGACAGCCATGGACAACATTTTACAGTATTCGGGATGCCACGCTATTGACTTATCACAGCACGAGCATTGCCTATGGGGACATGTATCGTGCCCATAGACATGAGACACGGCTTGCCGTGTTGATGATGATCGGCATCACATGCTTCGCCCTCCCGACTCGTAGGGAGGCCGCTTTCCACGGGCACCGATGGGGTACTACACGAGATGGTGGAGGAGCATACATGTTATGCTTGGGCACCAAAGATACCCGGTGCAGCTTATACAGAGAGTCAGGGGCTACCACCGATGAGGCGATTCGGGATTTGTTCTACATTCTTGTTACATTGTCAGGGCATATGAGCATATCATATGCATTCGACCAAGAGGGCTGCCCCAAAGAGCCTGTGGCCACAGTGATCTATAGATATGGCTTTCGAGGTGGTCGGGGTCGTGGGCCACCCACGAGCAGCTTCTCACGGACGGGATGTAGCGACACCGCATGTATTAGAGGGCGTGACTACCTGATATTGTATGGAGGCCTTACAGAGCATCACCCCGAGGAGCCCGATCACAGCTTGCCATGGTGGATCCAAAGATACATTCTGGATAATGGGACGAGGCCGGAGAGCATGAGCGATACCCCTGAGAGGGTACGACGACAGATGGGGCTACGACAGATGAGCCACCTCCCTTCCCTGCACGAGGGATGATGTAGAGGCCCCACTGCCTGCACCACAGCCCATGGACCCAGATTGGGTAGCCGAGAGGCCAGCAGATGATACTATAGATGACGCCGGCTGCACAGGAGCATTTTTGGTATGGTGGGCAGGGGAGAGAGCCACGAGGAGAGCACAGCCCACACAAACTTTAATGCGGCTGTTAGAGCAGAGAGAGGACCAGCCTGGGGACAGGGTGTTACAGCTTGTTACAGGGCAGCTTTGCACACACACAGTATAGGTGTCCTACAGGGGCAGCTAGCCCAGCAGTACAGCAGCAGCACAGTGCACCACCACCACACACCACCAACACCACCAGCACACACCACCACAACAGTGCACAGTACCACACACACATAGTGCACCACACAGTATGCACACAAACGTGCACACACACCACCAATGCACACAAACAGCACAGGTACAGGGTGTACTTACAGCAGGACAGGGGCCATTGTTATTAGGAGTCGGGGGACCAGCCCCAGTAGCTATGGTGGCACGGGCCCATTATATGGAGGCGAGAGCGGAGGCCCGGTACTATCGACGTCCTTGATGGTACCGGGCCGACTATCACCATATGCGGCGCATGAGCGAGACCTCGCGGAGTCGAGATCCTGTGGTGGTGCAGCCACACACGGTGGGTGGGTCGGTGATAGGGAGGAGGCGGGAGCCAGGGCCAGGACCCGCAGGGAGAGGTGCCGAGGGCGGTGGGGAGAGTTGAGACATCCCCGGCCGAGAGAGATGTTTTTGTTTGTAGATTGATATTAGATAGAGGCACCGGTCTCGCGAACCGGTTATGTATAGAGAGGCCTGCGTGCCCACATATGATTCTTTCATTCATATTCATTTATTGTATATACCGCCTCGAGCCAGCCGTAGAGTACGGGTTGTATAGATATACCGATACCGGCCATGAGCCGAGTATATTTTTGATATGAGAGACCGCCGCGCCGAGCCGATATTTTGACAGCTTATCAGCGCCTCGCGTGCCGGCTTTGTATTATTATTGAGATCACAGAGGCCCCAGGTAAGTTGTATATTTGAAACCTTTGATATATATATATATATATATGATTTTGATTTTGACCATATGGTGCATATGAAATGTTTTATGTGTTTTGTCGATGGGTTTGTGAAATTTAATGTATGATGAGTTTGATCCACATGGTTTATATATTGATGGTGTTGATGTCTTTTTTTTGATGGCTTTTTGAAATGGAATGTATGTATATATATGATGATGAGTTTAATTCACATGTTGTGTATGCATGTTGTGATGGGTTTGATGTATATATGATGTCGTCGTGATGTTGTCGATGGTCATTATAATGTAGATGGATGATGTTGCTGAAATTATGAGGATATATATATGTGATTTGATGACAAATATTGATAATGGTGTTGTTATGCAGAAAAAGAGGCGGGCGCCACAAAAATTTGCAAAAACGAAGAAACGGCTTAGGTTTAAGCAAAAAGGGGGACACATGACCGATATCGGTTATGTAACCGATGTCGGTAGAGCTATATGACCGATAACGGTTATGTAACCGATATCGGTTATTTCGAAAATTATTTTCCTAAAAATAGAACTGCTTGGTCAAGCAACTTAAGTTCTTATTTTTAGCATTCTTATTTTTAGAGTCATGCAACAAGTTAAATACGCGAATGCGATTACTGCTTGATTTACCGATACAGTAATCGTGATGAAAGAATTTGAGTGATAAGGAGGAAAGAGACAGGTGAAGTGAGTGTGGGCTGAGATTCGTAAGGCAAAAAAGACAAGTTATATTTGAAGAGGGTGGTGAACATGGCTCGAACAAGGAGAAGCATCCAAGTGGGACGAGGGGGAAGACAAGTTCCACCTCAAGTCACATATCCCAAGAGGTAAACTGCTTTTAGTTGTAATTTGATTCTTGCATGTTTTGTGTGAATAGGATGAGAGAGAGTAAGTGGGTAAAGATGAGAAAGAAAAGGTGATAGGCAAGGGTTTGGGATGGGGTGAGTGCTATGGGGTAGGTAAGTTAGTGGTGGTCACGTATGTTTTTAGGTATGATAGGAGTAAACGGGCAAAATAATTATCGTAGGTGTATGTTTTTAAGCAGGTGTATATTTTTGATAAAGACCGGTATCGCTTAGAGATAACCGATCGCTTAGCAAACCGGTATCGCTTATCTATAACCGATATCGCATCGTAGGAGTTTCCACTTTGAGAAAAACCCGTGGAGATTTGTTTTATTAATAATTATGTGTCGCTTTGATGTACGCAGCGGAAGCAGGGTTAAGGATGAATGATATCGCGTGCCGCTTGTTGTCACTTAATCCGAGCGGATGTAACACCAAATTAATGGGCATTGATAAATCATTTGGGGTTAAGTGGAATCCGCTATTATTCACGAATCGCGCGTAACCATGCTATGTCAGCAGCGCTTGATCGAGAGATGGAATCTAAAAGAATACCTTCTATCCGCCAACAGGGAGATGACAAAGACATCGAAGATGTGTTCCATATTTTGAGACTCCCAATGATAGGAAAAATAGTGTATCAAAGTGCGTTGCCTAAACAAGGGGGGGGCAGCGATAACAACAAAGATTTGGTTCACCGCACGAGATTCGACACAAGAGGTTTAACATTTACGTATGGTACAATGTATGCAACACACCCTGAGGAAACAAGGTTGGCCATGCTATTAATGATAGCGGTGGGGTATTATGCATTACCGAGGGCGAGGGTGGAAGATTTCCAAAAGCATTGATGAGTGTTATTTGGGAAATGATAGAAATGAGCGTGACTTTCGCATGGGCACCCGCATATCTGGCAGAGTTATATAGGGGTTTATGGGCCTGCAAGCAAAAACACAGGACGACACTGGATTGTTCGTACTTATTACATTGTTGGGCCTATGAGCACATTGTTTGTGTGCATCCAATAGGCCGACCCATCGAGTCGGGAGAGGCAGGAGTGCAGAGGTTGGGATTCAGACGATGGGTCCAGATATGCAATGTGAAGCTGAGATCCCAGTGCCGTGATAGATGACATCGAGTATTATAGATAGTGTATGGGAGATGGTGATGATTGCATGATATTTGTTGAGGCCTTACGGAACTATATGGTGACAGAGAACATAGCTGAGGAGTTAAGGGGTGTGGAGCGATTGAGGTGGATCGCAGGGCACAGCCGGTGAGTACGAGAGGATTCCTCTAGATCACGTGCGCGCGACAATTTGGGTTCTTCAGATATACCTATGACATATAGACCATACATGAGGATCGACGCCGAGGCAAAGATTCTCACCTCCCGGCCTACACCTCCGTAAGGGCCAAGAAGAGATAAAGCACGATCGTAGGGTAATGGATGCGGAACGACAGAGGCCTATAGAGTATGGTGGGTAAGCAGAGCCGCGAGGTGCACGTGAGCACCCCGACATAGCCGTGATTACAAAGCGAGAGAGATCGTCTCAGGATTTAGTTCACCACCTTCAAACACAGTGAATGAGACAACGGATTGTTAGAGGTCACAAATTACGAGTGGAGAGACTGAGGCAAGATTCCTCCACGCGAGAGGACGTATTCGTATGTTACAGAGATGTCATGGCGGATCAAAGGGAGGAACCAATGGCAAAGTGGCACCTTTGAGGATGGAGAGGCCAACCGGGGCATCGACGATCACGATCACCACCGATTCGGGAGGAGGCGCAAGGGTCTAAGTGAATTTCATAGAATATAAGAATAAATAAGGATGCCGACTCATGAGTCGATGATAGAGAAGGTGTATTTGTTTAACATCTAAAATAAAACTAAATATGTATGTTGTTTTGAGTGATGATAATAATAAGAATGGTTGTGTTTTGAATGTTGTTTTTGTTTGTTTTGAAAAAGGATAAAGATGAATGTTGTCAAAATAGAAATACACAAAAACTATTTATATTTACAACACATGATAGGGTATGGTAGGGGATGGTCGAGCTAACCTTGGGAGACCCCATGTCTCCTAAGTGCTCGCCTACATAGCCCATCGCACAAAGCAAGGAGGGGCCTCAGATCGATGTAGTTCTCCTTAGACCAGGAGAGGTGAATTCAGTGCAATTTGGTCAGGTTAGGCAATTTGTCGGTGGTAAAAATTTGATGTTGGTAGGGTAATGTTGTTGGTGTTGGTAAGGAATGTTGTTGGTGTAGGTATAGGTGAAGTGAAAGTTAAGCTACCCAAGTAGTAGGGAATCGTGTCCCGATTAAGGTCAACACACAATCCTAGAGTCGAGCAAAAGAGGCAAGAGTTCCCGTAGTTGAGAAGAGCTAAACAAACCACATATTAATGTAGGATGAGCTTGAATCCCTAGGTACCTCGCATAGGCGAGAAGTCGATAGGTGAAAAGAGTTGTATAATCACAATATATCGATATACGCACGTCCCTTGAGTTTTGTTGTTTTGACGAATGGTGAGGTGAGGTGGCCGGTATAGTAGGGGCAGAGAACTTATTATAAGATGATTATTCTGATGAAAGAGAACCAAACCTAAATAGACAAGTCCATGACTCAAAAGTGCTTTGAAATACTGCTTTTTTTTTTATTTTTCTGAATATAGACTGATCGATGCGGGAAGTCTACAAGGGATATGTATTTTATTACTCTTGAGGTCTTCACGAAGCTGATCAATGCGAGAAGCTTCTGATAAAGGCTGACTGTGTATAGCTGTCCTTCAAGGGAGCAGTCTATTTATAAGAGCAGATGATGCGGTTTTATGTATAGCTGTCCTTCTGGGAGCAAATATATATATAATAGTAGAAAGAATAGTTTTTGCATATAGTGTCCTTCGAGGGAGCAATTCTATGTATAATTTAGAGAGCTAGATGTCCGTTTGGCATAAAGCATCTAGTTTTGTAGGAAGTTTGACTCAAGAAAATCCCATAAGTGTTTAATTAAGAATGTGTCATTTTGATACTTTGAAGTCATGGACTAGACTAAAAAGGGGAAGGCATCTTTAAGGGGAGGTGATAATCAAACCATGTGAGCTTGATTTGATTTTGAGATGTAGGAAACAAAGTGTATGCGGTGGTAAATGAGCTCAAGGGACGAGCGCAAGGTAGATAAGAAGTGATATAACACTAATTCAACAAAGAGAATGGTCGAGATGCAAGGCATTAAGGGGCTCAGTGCTCAGCTTACCATTAAGCTTAAGCTAAACGATAAGTGCCTCGATCCATAAGTGTGAGTGATAATGTAAGGCCCAATCCAATTAGGAGCAAATTTTCCACGCTTGCTCTTTTCTAGTTTGGTTATGTGTGATTCTCTTTGAGGACAAGATCACCAACCTTAAAGGTACGCTCATGAAGTCACTTATCATAAGCACGCTTGATGCGTTTTGGTAGATTTGAAGGTGGTCAAGAGCCGTAAGACGTCGCTCGCTCAAAGAAGCTCTAATTGGGCTAACCGCTCTTGGCGGAAATCATCATTGGTGAGAATATCCCAAGAGATATTCTCGAGGGAGGGTATTTGTATTTCGAGAGGCAAGACAAATTTCTGCACCATATACCAAAGAAAATGGTGTGGCATTAGTGGAGGTACGAATGCTAGTACGATAAGCCCAAAGGGCAAAGGGAATGTGATCATGCCAATTTCTTCCAGAATCATTAACAACTTTCATGAGGATTTTGGTTAGGGTTTTATTAGAAGATTCAGCCTGACCATTGGCCTGTGGATAGTAAGGTGATGAGAAACTAAGTTTGATACCAAAGTTGTCACAAAGGTCTTGTAACAACTTATTTTTGAAAGATTTACCATTATCTGTTATTAGGCGATGAGGAATACCAAAACGACAGATAATGTGATGGTTAACGAATTCGACGATTTTTTCTTTTTTGGTTGAAATGAGTGGAATGGCCTCCACCCATTTTGTGTAATATTCGGTTGCTGTGATTATCCAACGGTGACGTTGCGAAGAGGGCGGGTGAATCTCACCAATAAGGTCTAAACCCCATCAGGAGAAAGGCCAAAGATCTCGTGCACCAGTAGCGGATGGCTAGGAGTATGTTGAAGGTCAGGCATGTTGTTGACACATAACACAACGCTTAACATATTCAGAGCAGTCATTATTAAGAGTAGGCCAATAATAACCTAGGCGAAGGATCCGCTTTAGCCACGGCAAGGCCACTAAAATGTCCACCACAAATACCGCCATGGACTTTGTTGATGGTATAGGTGACCTCCGCACCGGTTAGACATCGAAGGAGGATGCCATCAAAGCCACGTTTATAGAGGAGTCCCCCATGATGACATAACGAGAAACACTTTTAAGAAAAGCACGTTTTCCGGTACTAGTAAGGTCGTGGGAGAACAGAGGTCAGGTAGTCGTGAAATTGGTGATACTGTATCCCGCGAATTAGCAGACACATTATTTATCATACAAACAACCGGGGCTAGTAAGATGGGGCAAAGAGTTGTTGACCAAGACGAATATGTCGTAGTCACTGATGAGGCAGAATTTGCGAGGCTAAGCAAGCCATAGTATCCGCAAATTTGTTAGTGGAGCGGGAATGGTCTGATAGAATAACGAGTAAATGAGGTCAAAAGTGAATCCACGTAATGTTTGTACTTTTGAAGTTCCTCATTTTTACATTGGTAGATGCCCATAACTTGATTGACTACCAATTGAGAGTCACCAAAAATATTAATAGATTTGACACCTAAGTGTAACGCAACCTGGAGACCCAAAACAAGGGCCTCGTATTCCGCTGTATTATTAGTGCAGGGGAAATCGAGCCGAATGAAAGAGGCATAGGCTCAAAGGGCAAGAGGAATGAGAACAACACCGGCCCCTCCGCCGCGCTGGCATTTGGATCCATCGAAGAAGAGGGTCATTGGATACGACTCTTCCCTGAGTGAAAGAGTGGCGATGAGTTCGTCAGGGAAATTAAAATTGGTAAATTGTTCCCTAGGTAAAGGGGCCTCCGCGAGTTGGTCTGCAATAGTTTGTCCTTTGATTGACTTCTGGTGTATAAATTCAAGGTCGAGGTCAGCAAGGAGCATAAGCCATCGGGCGATGCGTTGGTTTAGATGTGGTTTGGCATACATATAATGAATGGGGTCCGTGTTGGTGATGACAAAAGTTTTGTGATTCAGGAGGTAGTGTCGGAGTTTGGTGGCTACGAATGATAGGGCTAGGCACAATTTTTCTACATGTGTATACCTAGTCTCGTAATCCACGAGAGTACGACTTATATAATAAACGGCTTGTTCTCGATGCTCAGAGTCACGATGTGCGAGCATGGCTCCTACGGCGTGGTCAATGGCAGAAAGGTAAAGGTAGAAAGGGCGATCATCCCGAGGTGGGATAAGCACGGGGTGGCAAGAGATAGGCTTTGAGAGCTTCAAAGGCTTGGTGACACTCTTCGCCCCATCAAAGGCAATGTCCTTTTTAAGAAGGTGATGGAAAGGTCGACATCGATCCGAGAGTCGGGAGATGAAACGCCGGATGATTGAAGTTTACCTTGCAAACTACGCAATTGTTTGAGGTTTTTGGGTGGGGGCATTTCTAGGATAGCTTTGACTTTAGATGGATCGACCTCAATGCCACGCAAAGAGACGATAAAGCCAAGAAGTTTTCCTGAAAGAACACCAAAGACACATTTCTTTGGTCAAGCCGACCGAATATTGTAACAAAGCATCGAAAATAATGGTTAAAACATCGAGATGTTCACCGCGATGTTTAGATTTGCCAAGAAGATCATCGACATAATCCTCAAGGATAGTGTGCATAATGTCATGAAAATGTAAGTCATAGCCCACCGATAGGTCGCACCAAAGATTCTTAAGGCCAAACGGCATGACACGATAACAAAAGGTTCCCAAGGAGTTATGAAGGTAGTTTTATGTTGATCGGCGGGCTACCAAAATTTGATCAGATCCCGAAAAGCCATCCATGAGAGAAAGCATTTCATGGCTCAGCAAGTGAGATCAACAAGTTGATCAATACTTGGGAGGGGGAAGTCATCCTCGGGGCAAGCGAGGTTAAGGTCTCGTAAAATCCGCGCATATCCGAAGTCCCCCGCGCTTTAGTGATGTACGATGTTAGAAATCCATCGAGGATAGTCAATAGCAAGATGAAGGAAACAAAAGAAGTCATCAAGCTCTTCTTTGACCAAGAGGGCAATGCGTGGATGCATTTTTCTCAGCTTTTGTTTGACTGGTTTGGAATCGGGTTTTAGGGTGATGTTATGGACAGCAATGTCGATCAATTCCCGCATGTCAACAGAGGACCAAGCGAAAAGCTTGTCATGGGTACGTACGAAGGTAGTAAAGGTGACTTGTTCTCGATGCATGTTAAGGGATTGTCCGATCTTCACAATGTGAGGATCCTCCTCTCAGTGTGGATGTTAATTTCTATAGTAGACTCATTCAACATGGTTTGAGTTTCAGATGGTAATGCGCATCAATATAGGAGTCATCCGCACTGCTGCAAGGTAAGTGAGGATGGAGTCGCATCCCGCACTCAACAACATTAATCAAGGTGAATCCTCTTCAATCATGTCCGGATACGTAAAGGGAAGAGAAGATGGGTCCTCATTATCGCGCTGATAAGTGAGAGGACCTAGGAAGATAGCATTTATGAAAAAAAAAAAAGTTAGAGGGATAGATTCAGGTCTATCGACTCAGGGGGTGATGATGGCAAAATGGGTGATGATGGTTTGGTAGGGGTGACATCGCCATCTTCCAGATACAACCGACACGAGGTTTCTCCTCGTAAGTGTTTCCAGAAAACCGAGACCACTACGATCATTGTGTTTGCGTGTAGTCACGGGAATGAGTGTATGTCGGCCTTGTTCATAAAGACCAAAACCAAAGCCTTTCCAAGCACAACGAGTCAAGAAGGTGAGGGCGAAACGACGATTTGTCAAGTATTGAAAATCGATTGAAGGGAACCACCCCAAGAGGAGGTTCAGGGGGTAACGAGGATGCGCCGACACCCCCATACGTTAGGTTGGTGCGGCAATGAGGTGGTCCGTAGGGGATTACCTCCCCCACACGACGGTCATAGGTAGGATGCGCATGTAACTGTCCGTACTCCTGTGGGGTATGGAAAGAACTAACGTTATATAGGTGGTACTCCCCAAACAGTAAGGCGTTGAAAACATCTACTAAGGGGTCCGAGGTCGGGATGTTATCTCATGGAAAGGAAGTGGTATTTGCGACGGCGGTTTCATTGGTCAAGGCGTAGGTGCGGGTTGAGGTGGTATGGTAGAGGTGTGGTCAAGTGGATGGTCAAGGGTTGATGAATGGGTGTCTTGACTGGTACAAGCACATCATTAGGGCGATACAACATATTATTGTGTTTCAAGGGGGAGGATCAGCTTTTACAGGTAGTAGACTTCCCTCGTACTCAAATTTTATGCATCTATGTAAGGTGGAGGGAACGCATCCCATAGCCCGGATCCAAGGGCGGCCTAACAACATATTGTATCGAACTCTCCCTCAAGGACATAGAAGAGTTCGGTAAAGTGCGTGGTCCTACACGAATGTTAAGGATCACGGTGCCTAAGGTAGAAGTAATAAAGATCATCAATGACCGCAACATGATGGGGTCAGGCACACACATGCAACTAGAAGGGATATTCATTTGTTGGAAGGCTTTTGAAGAGATGATGTTTAGGCTAAGCCCCCCAATCATAACACGACGCACCCGAATGTCCCGACATAAGCTGAGATGAAAAGAGCAGGTCGATCTTCAAAGACCAAAGTCGATAATTTCATCTTCGAGAAACCGACAAAGAAATGCTGGTCATTGCATTGTACAGAGACAAAAGTGGTCAAGAGATGGGTTGTTTGGTGAGCGAAGCAACATGATCGGGTGTGAGAATGGAAGTAACAGAAAGGTTTCATTAGGTAAGACCTCTATCCTCAAGGATTTCAACGAGAGCTTGTCGATGAGATTCAAGTCCGAATGAGATCATACAAAGGTCATTTTTACAGTGATCGGTGAAGCTGTTTGATCATGGTTCGGTGGGCAACTCCATTAGAGACGGGGTAGGTGGGTCCACGAATAACCACTTTAGGTGGTGGTGCGATCGGGATGGTGGACGGAGAAAGAGATGCCGCAGGTGTGTTTTTTTCGCTTTCCCATTGTTTTTCTGCCCTCGAGTAGCAACACTAATCATATTGATCTCGTGAATACGAGAGGAGGAAGACTGGTAGGGATAAGTCATGGTCTTCGAGAGGTGGGGCTGTAATAATGATAGATCTTGGTGAGGCGGGGACAGGTGGTATAGGAGAGGGAATCAAGCTAAAGGTCTCTCTCTTCGTAAGTTGTCTTTCTTAACTTTCTATCTGAGAGAGGTGACTGACGAAGTATGGCTTTCAACGCTTTGCATCCCTCTACGTCATGTCCTGGTGTGTGGTGGTAAGCGCAGATTTTAGACTCATCATAACCTATAGGTCGAGGTTTAGATGGATCATAAGGTCTAAGTGGGGGTAGGGAAATGGTCGCATTCTCCACCAACATAGCAAGGATTTTGGCGTAAGACCCTTTGAGTGGGTCAAAGTCAGAGGAAGATGAGGCTATTGACGGGGTAGATTCTGGTGATGACGTGGTATGGTTGGTTTGTATGGGTGGTGGTTTAGCCAAGGAGTTTTGATAATGGGTTTTAACTAAACGTGGCTTTTTCGGGCAGCAAGCTATGTTTAGTCAAGTTAGATGATGAGGCCACGATGATGATGTGGTATCGTAAAACAACCACGAGAAATAGGAGTGACAACAAACAAATCTTTTGATGATGGAATTTGTTTAGGTTAGTAGGTGGATAGATACGCGGGGTGACGGTGTTGATGTATCGATCTCTCGTATGGGTGCAGTAGGTAGGGTCATTTTAAAGAAAACGCAGGAGGTATGATATATTGATGCAAGGTGGAGGGATGAGGTCCCAATATGGAAGGTAGGTGTGACGACGACGATGGTTTTAGTTGTAATAGAGACATAGGTTGAGGAGATTGAGTCTGCTCTCCTGGGATGAACGGCTTTATTTTTAGATAAATCTGCCGCTTAGGTGGGTGTGTTAGACTGGGTATTGTGAGGTCCCAAGCGTAGGGGAAGATCAAGTTAGGTTAATAGAGGTGGATGAGGTATTTGTAGAGATGAGGGGGTGAAGATGAGACATAGGCATTTTAAGCTTCTCGTAAACACTTTGGGTATATGGTAGAGGCATCTGGGTCGGTCATCCGCATTTGAGTAGAATATGGCGTACTCAAACGCTCCCCATAGGACCTTTCTATCTTCCTCGGGAATGACAAATCCTCACGTGTGAATAGGAACTTTTGTATGGAAGAAAGGTGGGTTGTGATTCCGGTCCACCGTGGGTGTGATACAGGGGGGTAGATGAGGCACCGTATCAATGGGCGTTAAGAGGTCAACCGGTCACCGAAAAAAGATTTAGGCGATGAAGAACTAATAGGTAGGAGGGCGTGTTTGAGAGGATCCGTCATGTTTAAAGAATGTGGTGATGTCGGGTTCAAGAGGTTTCTCATCTAAGGATGACAAAAGAAGTGGCGAGCCTTCCTCTTGACAAAGCAAGAATGGTAGAAGGAGACGCTTGGGAAATAGATAAATTAGATAACATCCGCTCACAAATTTGCAAGGATGTGGTATAAGAAGGCTCATTTGTGAGAAGGGAACTCTGGGTGGTTAATTCTTTGATGGGTAAAGGAACGGCAAGGATTTCGTCTTGTCTTGATGGTGATGAAGGGGGTTCGGGTTCCTGCATTAGTGAAGAAGCTTGATTCAGAATTTTTTCGATAGAGGCTTTTGGCTGGGAGTCGAAGACTGCATGGATCTCATGAACACTCTCCTCGGCTAAGATATCTTGGTTTATATTACATAGAGAGTGATTCGGGAATGGTTTGTTGAAAATTTTCAAATTTCAAGCAAGGGGCGTTAGGATTATCGAGGGCTATATCCCCCGCATCAACCATTTCCTGCACTATGTTTTTCAACATCTTGCAGTTTTCATGACTGTGTCCCTTCACGCGGTGGAAGTTACAGAAGTCATTTTCTTTGTACCAAGAAGGTATGGCGCGAGTGGAATCAAACCCGAGTGAGGTTTAACAGGAGGTAAGGTAATGGCTCCTGCTTTAAGCAATTTTTCCAATATCACACCATAAGTTTCTCCCAAGGGGGTGTAATTGATGGGCTCAGCTTTATACTTATAGGTGGTTTTTGCGGGGTATTAGACGGTGGTTGGGATTTGACCATCACCGCGTGCACAGACTCCTTTTGATTTCGAAGCAGTTGATGGGTGAGGATTGGTGGTGTTAGGTTTGTTGGTGGAATCTTGGGTTCGGAAATTGGGGTTTTTGTTGCGCAACCGCAATTTCTCTTCCTCTAAGGCTCGAATCTCTAGTTTTCGAGCCATAGTAAAGGCTTCATCAAATGTGCGGAAAGTTTGAATTTGGAGGGTAGGAGAGATGTGTTTAGCGCAGGCCCGCGTAAAAAGTTCGATAAGTTCGGCTTGAGGCAAGGCATACGTAAGTTGGTTGATAAGGCCCCGCCATCGTCCAACGAAATCTGCGATAGATTCGTCTTCAAATTGTCGATGGCATAGAGGTCGTGTGATAGATACTTTCTTGGCAATGTTAATGGAGAAATGATCCAAGAAAGATTGGGCTAATTGGTTAAAAGAGAAGATTGAGTGCTGGGTTAAAGCACTGTACCACTCCAAGGCGGGTCCTGATAAGGACATGGGAAAGGTGCGGAGTAGTAAGGCATCGTCGTGAGCAATTAGATAGCAGGCATGTCTAAATGAGCGCAAGTGTTGTTGAGGATCCTCCTTACTATTAAAACGAGTAAATTTTGGTAATTCCCATTGAGGAGGATATGAATGAAGGGGGACAGAAGGGTGGATAGGCTCCCAAAAACTTGCTCGTATGTCAGGGCGCTACGACTTCCTGAAACAGAAGCCTCCAGATTTTGCATTTTGTCCATCATTTGTTTAATTAAATCAGTAGTTGGATGAGATGATGGTGTGGTTGTGGTAAACGGAGGCAAATTGGGCCAAGGGCCACCACTAGACAATGGTGGGGTTAAATGTTGATAAGGTATGGAGGACGAATGTGTTGAGGCGACCGAATAGGGATGTCCTATATAAGACGTTGAGGTTACCGGATACGTGTGTGGGAATGAAAATGTGGGCGGAGCTTGAGAAGGAAAGCTCATGTGGATAGGTGGCAGAGAGCAAGTCATGAACTAATAAATCAAGCAAGAGAGACGAGGTAGGAGCAGTTGGCGGTAATGACATGTGGGGCCCAAGATTAACCAAAGGAAAGCCAATCTGTGTCGTATGAACCTCTGAAGCCACTGGATTGGGAGACGGGGCTAAGGATGCAGCAGGCAAAGCGGAGTTATCAGGTGGAGAAGGAGCTAAATGAGCAGCTATACTAATAGGCATGCCAACAAGGAGTCAACCACCATCGGTACGTACGGTCAAAAAGGCATGAGACAAATAGTATTGTACAAATGCTAGGATTAGCATCCAAAAATTTGGCAAATTCCTTATCTCCTACAGGAATTTTAGGAACCTCGCTGGTATCCGTAGGATTCCCTATAGAATGTGAAGGGGGTGATTCAGGCAAAGGCACAGAGCAGGCATGTGAAACCATGGCGGCGGCTTGCTTCCGAGTGATAACAACCATGGACAAGAGTACATAGTAGGGTTTCAATCTATCAGAATGTAAAAAAAACAAATGTTGAAATTGGTAGGTTGTTGGTTTGTCGAAACTCAGAAAAGACAAGAATCGATATCGGGTCGTCGCTAACCGATGTCGGTCGTAGACTATAGCCGATGAGCGACGCCAGTAAGCTAACCGATGTCGTATAATAAGACCGTATAAGAAAATATAAGAAGTTGTTGATTTGAGTTTTTAACAATGCTTAGTATGCATCTATCAAATTGTTCTCAAGTGATAACAAAAATAAGTATGACAGAGAAACAAATCAAAACAAACAAGAATGCACAAACAAATTAACAGACTAACCCTAGGGTTAATTTTAATCAATTTGGGCTTATGCCTTTAGACGCAGAATGATGTCAATCCTAAACAAAAGACTTAGGGGAAATGTCAAGTTTGTTTTGGCTTATAAGGTTACCTCAATCGGGCGGAGGAATACCGCGAAAAGGGGGATGTTTTGAGCACAGTGTTAATTATGAAGTGATTCGGTATGTGTTGTGCAGTGAAAGTAAGATTAATTTCCTATCAATACCGTGGAAATCACCCCCACGTGTACGACCTGTTACTTAGTCTACGTTCACTAGAATTGAAAACAACAAGCAAGAATGTAATGCACGTGTTTTAAACCCAAATCGAAAATGATATTCGATGAAGCAAAGAAGATGACTTTCACTAATGCAAAACTGGGAAAGCAAGACAAATTCTTTTACTAAATATAACAAAATACCGTGTGAAATTTTTAAAAGAAGAAAACAACAAGTATGCTCCCTATATGAAAGCAAGCAAGAGAAACAGAAACCCGAAATGGGTCCCACCGGGCATGCCAAAATGTTTCACACGGAATGTTTCAACTTTTGGGAATAGAGTTGCTTCTATCCTTTCATTCCTTTGAGAAACAGATAAGGGTTAGGGCTAGGAGGAATACCTATTGAATGTCGAGAGGGTGTGCGCGCAGTACGTAGAGAAAGATCGATCGACCGCGAAGAACTCCTTTTGTCTGGGAAGGACTACCTATGCAAGTAAGAATACAAGACCACCAGATTTTAATTAGACAATAAATGAGGGAACTCGCCTTGGGCCCAGAAATATAAAACTTCCTTTCAAGGTGGTCAGCCTCTCTAATAATATGAATTAACACAAATTCTAACAAATAAGCTATTGTCCAATTACAATTTGTTTACCTTGTTAGAACAATAGAGAAAGGGCTGGTCTTGGTTTAGAATCAAGGTGACCGATGCCGGCCACATCAGTAACCGTACTGGCTGGTGGTAACCGATATCGGTAGGGGCAATGTTTTAGGGCTTTTGGTGAAGGTTGGTCAGAAGGTGGTTGTGTTGTTTTATAAGGCCGATAAATGGGTGGGGTTAGGTAATGGGGTGATGAGAAGGACTCGTAGAGAATACGGGGGTGTTCTTTGGGTAATGTAAGGGTGGAGGAATGACAAGCTAGATGTAGTGTGTTGTCACTGGGTAGTAGATCTAGGAATAGACTTATGATGGCTCATGTGATTCGTAAGTTCAAGAAATGTTATTAAAAGGACATATAAGATATTACTTACTCGATTATTCCCGATGGAAAATGCAGTCCAAGAACTGTGATGACGAAGACAGGCTTAGGTAGGATGATCCGACAATCCAAGATGAGCTATCTCTCCTCCCCGATACTCGATGATGAGTGTCACAAGGCTCGGTTACTCAACAGCTTTTTTGGGCTTGATGTCCTTCTCTCGCAAACTCTTCTTCTTTCTTTCACTTGTCTCTCTGTCACCCAAGTAAATTCCGATCCTTCCAATGATTTCTCCTTTTTTTGATCCACCAAAATCCAACCCTTTGTTTTTGGTCGGGAGTGGTCATTTACAGGAACCGATGGCGGTTACGCAACCGACGGCGGCCGAGTAGAAACCGGTATCGGCAAAGTCAAAGCGGGCTATTTTTGGTAAAATAGCCAGCTTTCCTCCTTTTCTCCCGAGGGATTAGTCATGGGCTTGGTCAAGTCATTATGAGGTTGGTTTTAGGTGCGGGTGAGGAGTAATTAGTCATGGGTGTGGATGTGTGGATTTATTAATTATAAGGTAATTAATAAATAATTGTGTAAGGTTTAAGTGATGAGGTTAGGTTACGAAATGAAATGTGGGGCACGGGGGTCGTAAGACCCAAATTTGGTGTCTATAACATCAACCCTTGAAAAATTATCCCATCCCCCATGTAACCTCTTGGACCCTCATATGACCTCTAGACTTGACAGTTTAGCCCCCAGGTGCATTTTTAGAGCATCCATTCCCCTGTCGTTGGATCCAAAGGCCACGTGTCAACTCCAAGAACACCTTAGAAACTTATTTCCCTTATTTCCCGAGGTGAGCGACATCAGACCAAAATCTTATAGCCCCTATGGGGAGTCATTTAGACACCCACTTGACCGACTTTCAGATCCAAACGGTTGCATTTTGGAGCATCCATTCCCCGTCATCGGATTTGATGCCACGTGTCACCCAAGACCACCGTGGAAACTGATTTCCCTTATGTCCCTAAGGTGGGGACATCGATATGAAAATTGTGCCCAAACCCCTATGGGAGTCATTTGGACACCCACGTGACTGATTATCGGCTCCTAGTGCTTTAAAGTAGCTTTTCTCACCTTCATTCCCTACAATCAGATCACCGCCATGTATCTTCCTCTTGAACACCATGGAATTTGATGTCCCTCATGTCCTTGAGGTTAGGGACATCAAACATGAAAAATTAATCCTAATATTTTCCCTTCATGCATGCAAAATTCAAAAATTCTAACTACCGCTCAATGCTTCTCAGTGCTTCCAGCTACTTCCACTCTAGTGCACAGACAAACTTCATCCTTCCTCTGCAACTATCCTCCATCACTACACCATTTAAAAAATAAAAGTAGACCTACTATAGAGATAATTAAATTCACTCCAAAAAAAATCACGCAGTGTCCGAAAGGATAATTGGAGAAAACACAAAAGGAGAAGCACAAAGAAAACTACATAGCCATGAAACAAATAGTCAAAGAATTCTACGAAAAGATGCGTGAAACAAAAATTTATATATTTATGTTCATTCCTCTACCCAAGACCATCAAGAGGACACCTTTAAACTCTTCTCTTGTGCACTAGAGCATCCGCAGAGAACAAATCCTACTTCTAGCTCAACGAAGAAAGAAGTGGGATTTTCCATCAAACCAGTTGTCGTATTGAAGTAATATTGCACGTGAAGCACTAGAAGAAAAAACCCACATCAAAAATATAATTTTATTTGCAAAGAGAGGAGAAAACTAGACCTGTAATTTTGAGGTGCATTAATGGTTATTGTAGCTTGTAAGCACTACCATGTCAAAAATTAAAACTTTAAAATCTCCTAGACTATTAAGCGGGTGGGCCCAAAATTTAAGAGGGGTGGTGATATTGGGAAAAAATCCATATAAAAAAACTTTATTCCATGTTAATCCAACTCCTGAGGCCAACTTTCTAAAAATAACAAGTTTACTACATAGAACTACTATTCCGGGGAAAGTCATTGATATAAGAGCCTGTGAAGGAGACGAAGACATTGGAGGTGCACTAAAACTAAGAATTCATGAGAATGAACATTTTTGGCACTTACTAAAAATAGTAAGTGGGCCTTCGAGCACCTAATAAAAATATAAAGTTAATCTAGAAGGAACGTGGAACACAGGGAGAAAGAGGAAAACTAAGTTGCAACATCTAGTTGAAGATCGGGGACTTGCTTTTTCACACTTCCTAAAAATAGTAAGTTGATTTTTTGAAAAGAAATCATGAAATGTAAATGGACAGGAAGAATCTTGCACAACCCTTCACTTCTAAGTAAGAAAACATTTCATCTCTATCAAAGCATACTAAATAGAGTATGTGACAGTGAGGATGTCAATAGTATCTCTTAACACTCATTTCATGCTTCAATCGGTATGTGGGAGGTGGAATTCACAATCAACTCCATTGGGGATTGTTCACAAGATAATTCATTAGGATCCTATCTAAAGCAGCTGAGCAATGTCACAACATTGAGGGGATTCAGGATGATATTTTTTAGAATGGATCTCCATGAGTGATGCCCATGGTCACCAAATGAGTCATGCGACAATGTATTTATAAATAGTGTTCACACATCATCCAGTGTACAAGGAATTCAAATATTTAGAGTTTCACTACATTTGGAGCTTTCCATCAATGATGATCAATAGACTTCATCAGGTGACATATCTTCTTATTATGTTTCCCTCTCTTCTTTCTCTCTCCATTATAATTCTTTGTTATGTGTCATCATTTTATTTCATCCTATTCACTTAAGTGACCTGTTTCAAATTTGTAAATAATTATTTTCTCAAAATTATAAGAGAAATAATTAATTCATAGAAAATGAAAGGTCGTGAGTAGAATATGGATACCAAGATTCATGTGAGGGAGACGATAAGTCACCTCTCACTCTATAAATTGTAATTCCATTCCCATTTCAAAGGGTTGGCGATTGATCTTGTAAACTAAATAGTGCATTGTATTTAGAGAAGGCAAAGGAGAGAGCCATTTTTGTCTACTTTCCTCCACTCTCAAAACTCTTCCATTCACACACTATGTACAATTTTGGCTTAAGAAATCAATATAAGAAGAAGGAGTTTCTAGCTATCTTTGACTAAGGAGTTTCTTGATACTTTGTTATCAATAAATTCTATTTGGTCTTGTTGTCATTTACCGAGTTGTTTCTTCTCATAAATGCATGTAATGATAGTTCTAATTAGTGTGTGTGTAAGAATTTGATTTTTACCTGTAGTATTAGTTCTCCTACCTCTTTTCTCACTCCCCTTTCCCATTCTTCGAGATAAATTCTTCCCTAGAAATATATTGCTATATTTTTCATAGGGTCGATGGAGTGACCTTGTCGGATCCATGGTTGAAAGGCCACCATAGAAATTCACATTTTCTCGTGCATGCATATACATAAGCTACATCGGTTTAGTAGAGGGAATTCGATGACCAAAGCATTGGAAAGAAATCCAAAAGTTTTTCCATCTGACACATTTTCTCACCAAAAATGTTTGGTGCCCAACGTGGGGCAGATTTAGCAACATCTGCACCTAATATATGACCACAAGGTCTGAAAATTACAAAAAAAATTCAAATATTGAAAAAACTAGAAAAAAGAGTTCAAGAAAAACCATTACTAAACGACATACTACATATTTTTGCACGTGTATTTTCACCGTCTATATTGTCTTTCCATATTCCCACTACAAATTTTTCAAAGTGCTTTTTTTGAAAAAGGATTTGCCAAAGAATGAGCTGAAGCAAAAGAAGAAACGACAATGGAAGATGAAGAAGAAATACCTCAACCCATTGTTTCATGGGGAAGGAATACATGCCCACTTGCTCTTGAACCCCCTCTTCACAATCTACCAATGGGTTCTTGTAATAACTTTCCAAAGTTCAAAGGTGACAACACACAACATCCTGAAGAACACATCATTGCTTTCACGACATCATGTGGAATTCTTGGTTTCCAACATGAATATGTTGTTGTGAGACTATTCATAGAGTCCCTCTAAGAAAAAGAAATAGAATGGTTTTACCTCCTACCTTCCCAGTCCATCACGGGTTGGAATGACCTCAAGGATGACTTCGAGGAAATATTTAAATCAATTAAAGACTATCATGACCTCCTGGTGTAGTTGGATCAAATAGAGAAAGGAGAAAATGAAACCATGAGAGACTTCATGGCTCATTTCAAATGGTTACTTCGTAGGATACTTAAATAGGATTCGACATCCCAAAATAATGTCAAGAAATTCTTCATCATTGCTCAATCATCAAGTAGGATTTTTTCTATGAAGAGCCCAAACAAAGAACATTGTAGAAGCAAAAAGGATGGCCATTTAACTTGATGACAATCTCATCCTCTCTGGAAAGATTAAGAACCCACAATGGGAAATACCCAACATTATGGAGACGAGAGAACCAATCCATCACTACAAAAGTTGGTGAATGAGATGGTATGTTTGAAGAGGAAATTATTTGAACGCAGTATCTTCTCAAAGAAGCAATGGAAATCAAATTGTAGGAGTACCCCAAAGGATCACCTTGGAGGCCCCACCCATGAACATAAATTTCAGATTTCAAGAAGGTGAAGAAGAATTTGAACAAGAAAGTGAAGGTGGTGATTTCCTAGAAAATTACGAGTTTGAGAATGATACACAAATTAGATTCTTTGAGTATTATGGAGGTTATAAAGAAGATGAAGAAGATGCACCTTGTTTCTCATGCATGGTATTCACTTATTCTCAATCCAAGAAAGGAGCACCCTCTCTAATATTGTAAATAAAAAGAAGGTTGATGATCCTCCTATGGCAACTCCCCAAAAAAAAATAATTAGTCAGGATCACCAATTCCTCCTTCAATGAAGTCTACATTATTGGAGCTTGATCTTGGAGCAAGTGAGAAGGCTCTTGCTATTCCAAGTAAGTATTCCGATACGTCTCCCAATTCTAAATCCAAATATGCTCCTACAAAATCTAATACCTTGAAAGCTCCTAGTATGCCTTTCAAAATATCTGTCCATTACTCAAAATCAAATCCTACTCCTAAGCCTATCTAGACTCCAAAATCAGTCCCTTCACCCCCTTTCCACATTTTCTACCTTTGACTTCATAGAATATGCAAACAAATCAAAAGTGTAGATTACTTAAACTAAATTTTACGGACTCATCCCGAACAATTTGAGAGGTTCGTCGATTTATCGAAGTGGTAATCTAACACCTAATGTTGTAACATCTAGTTTCAAAGGCATACTACCAAACTCATCTCAACCTCCCTCACATAACATGATTTCTATGAGTGCATCAAAGACTGATAAAGTTTAACCTTTCTACATCTCCCTTTAGACAATGTGATGCCTTTGAAGGTTTCAAGACTCTCAAACTTAGCATGAATCCACCTAGCGGCTCTTGTTACTCTTTGGAATAAAAACAGGTCTCACTTGTAGGGAAGGTCAAATATGCACAGGTGGCTCTCAATGATTTCCGGACAAGAAAGTTTCAGGTGATGATTTTGGTAGTAGACATCCCAACCTCATTTGGAATGTTACTTTGAATAGAAATTTCTCTTTGAGACTTGGGAGGGAAAAATATGATTAATGGTCTTCTCATAACCATACCAGTGAAGGGAGACATGGAGAAATTGCTTCCCTGAGAAGAAGATGAGGTACATGGTATGAAATTTCAAAATCCCTAAGCTAACATCTTGTATCAAGATAGCAGGTAGATGAATCACTTGGTGGAAACTGAGGAGGAAGAGGATATTTCCATCTTGATAGGTCCATAATTTCTTTTCCAGAGAGATTTCGACTTTAAAGAAGAATTGAGGATATTTTAGATAGAATAGAGAAACTCTGAATTTCCGGATGACATAAACCATGAAGAAGAGGAAACCGTTCTTGATAATTTTCAAACAAAAAAATCAACTTATGTGTTTATCCATGATGAAGAAATTTTCTCTTTCCCATTCAAAGATGAGGACTCCCTTGATCATGTCACCCAGAAGAGACCAAGCCAATCTGTAATGAACCCTCGAATAGTGGGGAAGAACGATTTGTACAAGAAATTCTAAGAGCTACAAAAGAAATAGAAGACCCTGAGACCAGTCTTGAACTTTTAATGCAAGCCATGAATCTGGAAGACAAGTGTAAAGCTGACTTGGAAACCTCAACCAGTGTGAGGATGGGCTATGTTGAAATAAATATAGATGAGAAATATGATCTCCCTCTCGAGCTAATGGTTGGTGGATATAATGATGAAATTGAGGTATTTTCTTTCCCATTTGAAGAGGAAGAATCTTTCCATGATGAAAAAACTAAAGAAAGAAGTTTTGAGGCCTTTGAAGATGAATCTCTTTTTGATGAAGGATCGGTAGAGCACAACGATTCCCAAGATGATGAGGTAACTCCTCTAGATAGTTTCCTCGAGCTGCATTCTTCAAAGGCATATAAAGATGAGCTACGAAATGATGAAGTGTAACTCTATGCAAGAAATCTTAGATGTAGTAGAAGTTACGGAAGACCCCAAGATTATTCTTGATCTCTTCACTCATGCCATGGATATACAAGACAAGTATGAGTTTTCCTCCAATCCTCCCGTCAATACTCAAATGCCTCACAGTGGAGTAGAGATAAAGGATGAATCAAATGTTTCTCATGGAGAAGATGTCAATGAGCATAGACCCGGAAAGAAATAAACTCAAAATACCAAAGGAATTGGAACAAAAATCAGCTCTAGGCGGTGATAGCACACTCGATGGAGAATCAACTATATGGATAAACATGGAAGGAAACTGGCACTATGAAATTGATTTCAAAGAACATGAAGGTAGTGGAATTTCCAAGAAAGGACCTGGGCATCAAGAAGCTCACATGGAATCACTCCTACTAAGTACATAGACAATTATGAAAGCACCTAGCTTTCATAAGCAACTGAGGAGGGGAGGTTACTTTCTGGAACCTGTCAATGGCTTCATGGAACATCATCACTCAATTTTTCCCACTCATTGGTAAATTTTTTGAAATGGAAAGTGCTTTAATGAAAGTGGGTTTTCCCCCACCCTGTACCATAGGTGATTATTAGGTGTTTTTCCCTTTTTTACGTGTGTGTCCTTTCCATTTTTTTGTGTGTGTGTGTATCCTTCTTCAGTCTCTTTCTCTCTTATTATAGGTTGTACATGACTCTGTAAGGCCCAATGGATAGGGCAATGGTCAAAACATTATATGGTCTAAATTTGAGATTATGGATTCCCATGTTATGTATTCACTATTCTCAGTCCATGTCATGTCCCCAAGCTAGAGATGATTGTTGTCATGCAAATGTGCATTAGGGAAATTGACAATTTCTGAGCATGACAACTATACCCTAGTGTCAAATTTTTCAACTTCTATCATTCGAAGATACCTTGACTCTATCCATTATTTCCAAGGGACATCCCAAATAATGTTATATCATCCCCTTAGGTGATTTATGAAATTCCATTCATTCCCTCTAGGTGATTTTTTGGAGTTCTGAAAAGATGCAAACTATATGTAGTATTGGGAAGGGCTATCATTAGCCTTCCTAGGACAAGATCAACCCCCCTGGTGTAGAAAGGAAAGAAAAAATTCAACATGGAGGTGAATTAAAGACCTTAGAACATCATGGAAATTAGTTTGGAAGGTTTGGGGATGTTTTGAAATACTTGGAGTAGTCTAATTGAAAATAGTGTTCACGAGCCTAGATAATACACAAGCCTAAAAAAGCCGCTAAGATTCGAAGATGATTTCGTGGAGCTCTGGATGGAGTTAGAAGAAAATCAAAATACTGCTAGAAATATTATTCAAATACCTACATTATGGTGAAATCATATTTTTCACTGACCTTAGCACATAGGATAGGCAAGAAGTTTTTATCGTGTACAAGTGTAGTATCAAATAACAAATCCATTTTTTCAAGGATCAAATGAAAGAATCAAGACATGAGACTCCAACCATTAGATTAAAAATTCCATTTCCAGTTAGGATTATATAAAATTTCACCAAGAAATTCCACCGAGAGCTCAAATTATCTTCTTTCTATGTTACCCTCTCAAAGGTAGTTTAGGACTTAGTCATTTTTCGGGAGGACACATGTCAGCACCAAGAGCCTGGTGGGATTTCATGTCCCCGAAGCCCCCGTGGTTAGGTACACAAACCCTTGATAAATTCACCCAGCCCCCATGTGACCTCCTGGACCCTCTTATGACCTCCGTGACTTGACATTTTAGCCCTTAGGTGCAGCTTTTAGAGCATTCATTCCCTACCGTCTGATTTAGTGTCACGTGTTAGCTCTAAGACCACCATGGAAAATTATGTCCCTCATGTTCCTAATTTGATGGAAATCACACCTTTAAAAATTCCTCCATCCCCTATGGGGAGTCATTTGCACACCCATGTGACCAACTTTCGAGTCCTGTGCATTTTTGGAGCATTCATTCCCGCTGTCGTCGATCTAGTGCCATGTGTCAGCTCCAAGACCACCGTGGAAACTGATTTCCATTATTTCCCTAAGGTGGGGACATCGAGACAAGGAAAAGTGTGCCCAACCCATATGTGAAGTCATTTGGACACCCACATGACTGACTTTCAGCTCCCAATGCGCTTTAAAGTAGCTTTTCTCACCTTCATTCCCTGTCGTCGGATCACCGCCATGTGTCATCCTCTTGACCACCATGGAATTTTATGTCCCTCATGTCCTTGAGGTCAAGGACATAAAACATGAAAAATTTCACCCAATCTTCTCCCTTCATGCATTCAAAATTCAAAAATTCTAACTGCCGCTCAGTGCTTCCAGCTACTTCCACTCTAGTGCACAGAAAAACTTCATCCTTCCTCTGCAACTCTCCTCCATCACTCCACCATTGAAAAAATAAAACCAGACCTACCATAGAGATAATTAAATTCACTCCAAAAAATCATGTAGGTCCCAAAAGGAGAATTGGAGAAAACATAGAAGGAGAAGCACAAAGAAAACTTCATAGCCATGAAAAAATAGTTGAAGAATTCTCCCAAATAGATGCGTGAAACAACAAGTTATATTTTTCTATTCATTCCTCTACCCAAGGCCATCAAGAAGACACCTTCAAACTCTCCTCTCATGCACTAGAGCATCCACAATGAAGAAATCCCACTTCTGGCTCAATGAAGAAAGAAGTGGGATTTCCCATCAAACCGGTTGCCGGATTGAAGTAAGATCACACGTGAAGCACCAGAAGAAAAAACCCACATAAAAATATAATTTTCTTCACAAACGGAGGAGAAAACCAGACTTGTAATTTTGATTTCCATTAATGGCTATTGTACCCAAAAGCACTACTAGGTCCAAAAATTAAAACTTTAAAATCTCCTAGACTATTAAGCGGGTGGGCCCGAAATTTCAAAGGGGTGATATTAGGAAAAAAACCCATATCAAAAACTATGTTCCATGTCACCGACTCCTAGAGGCCAAATTTCTTAAAATAATAGGTTTACTACATAAGAACTGTTATTTTGGGAAAGACATTGACAAAAGAACTGTAGCAAGGAGAAGAAGACATTGGAGGTGCACTACAGCTGAGAATTCACCAGAATGGCCATTTTTTGCACTTACTAAAAAAATTAAGTGGGCCTTCAAGCACTTGCTAAAAATAGAAAGTTGATCTAGAAGGAACATGGAACACAAGGAGAAAGAGGAAAACTAAGTCGCAACATCCAGTTGAAGATCAAGGACTTTCTTTTTCACACTTACTAAAAATAGTAAGTTGCATTTTTAAAAGAAATCATGAAGCATAAATGGATAGGGTAGAATCTGACAGTGCAACCCTTCACTTCTGAGTAAGAAAAAGTGTCATCTCTATCATCATACTATGTAGATTATGTGACAGTGAGGATGTCAATAGTGTCTTTCGACACTCATTTCATGCTTCAATTGGTATGTGGGAGGTGGAATTCACAATCGACTCCATTGGGGATCGTTCACAAGATGATTCATTAGGATCCTATCCGAATCAGCCGAGCAGTGTGACAACATTGAGGGGAGTCAGGATGAGATTTTTTCAGAATGGATCTCCATGAGTGATGCCCATGGTCACCAAATGAGTCATGCGACAATGTATTTACACATGGTGTTCACACATCATCTAGTGTACAAGGAATTTGAAGATTCATAGTTTCACTGCATTTGGAGCTTTCCATCAATGAGGATCAATGGACTTCATCGAGTGACATCTCTTCTTCCTCTCTTTCCCTCTCTTCTTTCTCTCTCCATTCTAATTCTTTGTTATGTGCCATTATTGTATTTCATCCTATTTCAAATTTGGTCTTGTTTTCATTTACCGAGTTGTTTCTTCTCATAAATGCATGTGATGATACTTTTAACTAGTGTGTGTGTGTAGGAATTATATTTTCTACCTACAACATTAGTTCTCCTAGCTATTTTCTCACTCCCCTTTCCCACTCTTTAGACAAAGTCTTCCCTAGCAAAATATTAATAGATTTGTCATAGGTTTATTGGAGTACCCCCTTGAATCCCTAGTCGAAAGGCCACCACAAATATCCACATTTTCTCACGCATGCATATATAAAAGCTGCAACAGTTAAGTAGAGGGACTTATATTCCTAGAGCATTGACAAGAAATCCACAAGTTTTCCATATGAAAAATTTTCTCACCAACACACCCCTTGCCAAAAAAAAACTTCATGCAACATAGAAATATGTAATGCAATATAGAAGTAAAAAAACTTATCTAACAGGGAATAAGTACAATCACACATACTCAAACCAACAACATTCAAGATAGTTACACAAATAATTTATTATCGAGATGTAGCCACAAATATTTTGATAACTCGATAAGGGTTTAAAATGATGCCCCAAGAAATTTTCATATTCAAGGGAAAGGATGGAGGACACTTGGGTCTAATGGAAAAGTAATGTGCACGACAAAAATAGTACCAGGAAACTGATAATGCCCTAAAGTAAAGACAAAGTAAGTAGCGTAGATTTTGTAAAATGATTGTAGAGTTAGGTGATATGGGATTCATTGTTTCAAAACATATGAAAATGTAAACATAATACGAGATGAGTGCCATCCGAGAGACACAAATTTCAGTTGTAAATGATCATTTTACAAAATTTTGTCCATTTTCAAAAATTTACGATTTTTTTCAATTTTTTTATGGTTTTATAATTTTTAAATTTTTTATCAATCGGAAGAATTTGCATAAGAGGTCATAGATCTCCTAAAAGCATGTGCAACTTCCTGAAGGTGAAGGCATGGGCATCAAATAGCAAAAATTCCATGGCTAGAAGAATTTACAAGAAACAATATTTAATTAATAAAAATAATTGTGACGGGGAAAAGAGAGGAAAAATAGAAGAGAAATGATAGGAAAATGGCACCTAGAGTATTCATAAATCATTTTGGGTTGAAGAAGTAGTGGTCGTAGGGTGACACCGAGTGCTCTAAAATGCAAAAACAAGTAGAAATAATCATTTTAGATATAAAAATAATCATTTCGGTGAGTAGAAGAAGTACTGAGTGATCATGATGGAGAAAGCATGCCCTGGGGCATCGCCATAGCCTAATATACCCACCCTAGGGGGTAAAACAATCACAACCACCATTCATTTGTAGCAGATCTCTTAGAAATTTTTACCATGAGCGAGAGTAATAGCCCCGGAGTGAGATGACAAGGCTAATAAGTAGAAGGAGATGGGAAGATCACATCCGAGAGTTTCTTCAGGACCTAGCAGATGGACCCTATGTGAGTGACCTATCTCTCCTTTGTAAATTATACATTTAATGTGGATTTTTCATTTTTAGGGTAGTTTTAGCATTTTCTAATGGATGCACATGTGCACATGTGTTGATTCGATGAGAGGCACACATATGCATCCATCGTAAAAATGGGTATGCCTATGCATACATGTTGAAAAATAGGTACACACCCACGTATCCATAGAAAAGGGGGTGTATGCCCATAGGGTAGAAGAAAGGAAGTGCACGTGTGTGCATTGCGGGGTGAGCGTATGTGTTGCAGACCGAGGGCACTTGAATTATGGGTTGAATACGAAGAATGGAAAGAATGGGGGGAAGCGTATGCATCAGGTAGGGAGCATATGTGTCAAAGTAGAGGCATATACATGTTGGGCGTGTATATGCCAAAACAGCACGTAGGCATCAAGTGAGGTGCGGGGGAATTTATCCCCACGGCTAAATAGATAAGTATAGATGAAAACTACACTAGATGGTTTGTAGAAAAAGGTGAAAATTAGTACGTTAGATGAATGAATGAAGAATTTTGCTACAAAATTAGCTCAAAATAGATAGAAAATTAGATAGAAGTGGATAGAAAATTAGATCCTAACAAGTTCCCTTTTTTTTGTAGAGGATACTACCTATTTTTCATGCCCACAAGATGTACGGCCGGTTGGTAGCTATAGAGGCACAATTTGATGAGGATGATAGGAGGATATTAGATATTGGATATCCTTCTATATGTGATAGGATTGGCTTACGTGGTGATATACCATAGATTACCTTGGATCAAAACCTCGATGACAGGCATAGTTGAGAGGTGGCACAATGAGATTCAATGTTTTTGGCTCCCGAATGGTGAGATCATGATTATAGTGGAGGGCGTATGGCATATCATGTGGGCCCTTATCTAGGGTCATCTCATTCAATATACTGCGTCACCACCGACATTGATCGGTCTATTCTTGACCTATTTGGTGTCCCACGACACCGCATCATAGGATGGTTGCTATATTATCATGTTGTATCAAGGATCCGAGCTTGATCGTGTGGTAGTTGTTATCCAAAAATAAGCCCATGCTTATTTTTTGACTAACTCCTCCTTTTCCTTTTCTAGAACTTAATAAAATTTTTGGCATGCTTCATGGACTCAAAATTTTCTGGGTATGATTTGATCAAATAGAGAATTTTTCCACCTTTCCAGAAAGGTATAGAAGTCCTCCTAACTCCTTGTATTTTTGAGTTATGGCTTGGAAGAGTTTAGAGGGGAAATTTTCCTTAGGTGGGCCTGCATGGATGTAAAAAGGAAAATTTGCAAGAGGGTCTCGGGCCGGCGGAGCGGATTTGGAAATTTTTCCAAGGAAATTGAGGGATGGCAGAGAGACAGGGAGATAAATTTGACACTTATCCCTTTTGGGGTTAAAATGCTCAAAGTAAAATTTTATCCCATAGGTCCCAAGGAGGAAAAAAGCACATTCGCGGGGCCAGGGAGAAAATTTTACCACTTAACCTTTTTTGGGAAAAAAGGTTAAAGTATAAAATTGGCTCATGAGATCTGGCAAAGGGAAATGGTCAAGGCTCTGCTCTAAACAGAAGCTGACATGTTTCCCGTGTGGGAGTATGGGGATGCGAAGTTGTTGGGAATTTTTCTAAATTTTAAAAAAAGGGCAAAAGGTGAAGTTTGAGGTCGTGGGCCCGTGAAGGAAGAAGCGAAGCACACCCCCATGCCAATCGGAGGACGACACATGTCATTTTTAAGACATGTCATCAACACATCGGTGGGGCATGGATTTTTTCAGAAATTTTCCCAATTTGAAATCAAAGGGAAAAATTTAAGGTTTGACCCTGCCGACCCCAATTTTGACCTATTTTTCACCATTTTTTCCCTAATTTCGCAAATGTGAGAATTTCAAAAGGTCATATCTTTCAATTCCGTGGTCAAAATTCATCAAATTTGGTATCATTGGAAAGCTATTAATGCCCTCTATGCTATGGAATCTTCAAATTTGATTTTTGGTAAATTTTTGTGGGATAAAAATGAAGAAAAGTCCCGAGCACGGGAAAAAATGCATAACAGACATCCAACCACCAAAAATTAATGCGGTATGGCACCCATTTTTCTCCAGCATGGTCAAATACATTGGAAAATGGATTTGTAAAGGTTCCCTTTCCATTTTAATGGATGCTATCAGTTGGTGGGTGTAAAAAAGGATTTCCCGTGTTTCTCTCTCCTCTATTCTATTTTTTTCATCGATTAAAAGCTAGATTTGGCTCATTTTGTAATGTTGGACATTCTTTCTCTTGCAAGCTCTCTTTTCTTCCTTAGCAGGTAGATTTATAGAATTTCAGACCTCCCATGGAGATTGTAACTCATTTTTTGCCTCTTTTCTATTGCAACGTATTGTATCAAATCTTGGAAATGATAATGTATGTTTTGTGATTGATTTTCAATCCTCTCATGCATTTATCATTGTCTTCTGATCCTTCATTATATTCTGGTAATCTGTGCATGTTTTGGTGCTGCAATCTTCATGATCTGTGTCTAATTTGTAAAGCAAGGAGTTCAACACTCCTTTGGTGTATCACCATTCTATTTTTTTGCTTAGTTTTGTTTCCATTTCCATGTTTTCTCTCAACCTTGTCTCCTTGGTAGTTTTAGAGTAGGAATTTTGAATCAGAACCTCTAAAAAAATTGCATGCATACACCTAAACAGAGGCGTAAGAACCATCTTCAATCTGGAGAGTTTTCCCCAATTGAAAATGTCCCACACTCAGAGAAAACTCAATGTTATGTATTCACACCAGACTGACCATTTGTCTACAACAAATCTGAGGGTCAATTTGGGGGTGTTGTGAATTTGCACTAATAGTAGTCTACATGATGGCATTTGTGTGTGGAGTTTACTCCCTAACAAGACTAGTGCTTCATTTCCACTTGGTCTCCTTAGAGTGACTAGAGGATTGATTGATAGGGAGATATACTAGCTAGGGTCAGTGCATATTAGCACACTTATATGAGGACCTCCATTTGATCACATTCTACTTGTTAGAAGATGGTAGGAACGGCAAGATTAATGTAGATTTGGGCATGGGACAACATTTTTATTGGTCACCCTGTAGGTGCATTGAGAGCTTGAGCTCTAGAGGATCCTTCTACTATGGGTTGGGTTCCGATCGGAGATGATGTGTGGCCACATATAGGAGATTCCTACCACTACCTCCGTGAGTTGGATGAGTTACAACAGTTTCATGGTATGGAGGCCCTACGAGACACTTTCGGTGGTCATAGGATGGCCCGAGCTCAAGACTTTGTGACTATTTAGCACTTCATGTTGGGCATCCATAGCTATATGCAGGAGATTTATAGAGTACACAGTGCCATAGACAGTTTGGTATTACCAAGGATGTACACATGTGTCGATATGTGGTACACCAGTAGGGCTAGAGATTTTTTTGATATGGTGCCACAAATTGCCGCAGGTCGGGCCTTGACTAGATTCTTACATGTGGTACCAGCTATGTGGGTACCCCGAGACAAATCGAGGTCTTGTTTGTATGTTAGAGTATGCCCCCGATACCATGGAGTGATTCCATACTTGACCATTCCTAGAGTGGCCTATGATGCAGGAGTGAGGGGAACCTCTAGTGGGGTCTCCTAGAAGTGATGAAGGTGGATTTGGTAGTGGTGATGATGACGATGATCCATTTAACAGTCAACATTATGTTGGGGGTGGGGGACAAGGTCCTTGATTACAACAGCCTCCTAGACAAGGACCGATAATTAGGAAGAGACAAGAACCCAAGGCTCCAGATATAGAGTTACCTCCAAGAGGCATTCCGGTGGGGATGCATGCCCCTGTCATGCCAGGTATTTCTAGAGTAGGGTCCACCACCTCATGCTCTAGGGGTGGTGGTGATGATGGATAGTTGGCTGCACTTTAGCAACAGCTTATAGGTGGCGATAACCATGTAGTTATAGGTGGATGTTGAGAGAGATGAGGCCAAGGCACATGTATAGGCCTTTACAAAGAGAGCGAGATCGGGATAACACCAAGATATAGATCTTGACAGTGAGAGGGACAAAAAAAGAGCATAGGCCACTTAGGTTATGGATAGTGTAGCCTTGCAACACAAGATTAGTCAATTGGTAGGGTAGGGGGCTCAAATATTGAGTCTTTTACACCCATTATAGAATCAGTGCAAATGGTTGTCATACAGAGAGATCACATCCAAGAACAGGCACATGTATTTATCATTTAGAGGAATCGGGCTTGAGCCGGGTGTAGACTATCACCGCAGATAGAGATCGAGAGGCTACTACCATGTGACATGCCTATGCTGATATAAGTCGAGTGGTAGGAGAGCGAGACACTACCATTCCGGGAAGCCACTTATTTTGGTAATGCCAACGTGATTCAAGATGTTATGAGGGCTAGTGGTGAGGCCTTGTATTATAGGACTACCTATTTTAGAGCAGTCCTAATAGAGTAGTGGGTGGCTCCCTTTAAGTAGCTAGGTGTGAGTATGACAGTTCCAGATCACGGTGGTTAAGGTGATTAATCAGATCAGTCTACTAGCCACCAGACAGTAGCTATCCTGGACAACAAGGTGGTACTCCTAGAGCATGCTCATCATAGCCACCACTTTTCCATCCCCTAGGACATGGACCTGGGATCCTCGGAGAGGGTGCAAGATGTGATTGATTTCTCCATTTTACTTTTCTACGATGTATTGTATGTATACATACCTCTTATGAAAGTTGATTTTGATCGATGTATAGATTAATGTACCATTATTTTGATGCCTCTTGATGATGGATGAATTTTTTTATGCATGCCATTTTTAGATGGCATATTGTATCGATGATGTATACTTGATTTTGAGCTAGACATTTATACATGTATTATACAGACATTCGATGATTTATTGTTATGTCATGATTTGACTACGTTATCCTGATGATGGTTTACTTTCTACTAATGATTCTATCATGATGTATGTTCTCTCTTTCTTTATGTATGTGACATACTTTAACCTTAGAGATGTTTATGTTTGATTTTTTTGTATTGATGATATGTCCGTAAATAGTATTATATGTTTTGGATTTATGGGATGTCTCTTATTTCTATTCTAGCATTTGGGATGATACTAGATGATATTGGTGCAAGGGAGATATATTTGTGATTATGCGCAACCCCTCTTGCCCCCATTGATGATATGATATGTGATGATTATCTTTCTATACATGCATGATGTAAAACTTAGAATTTTTTTATATGATGTATCAAATGATGTTTATATGTGATGAAATGATAGATGGTAGATGTGATAACAAATGGATGTGCAGTAAACACACAAAAAATTTAACAAGACTAAACAAATATACACAAAACAACACAACCCAATCAATATGCAACTAGAAATGAACTCAAGCAAACTTTTAATAACACATTGAATTGACATTCAATTTAAGTAAAATGAATCCCAAAAAGTTGTACACAAAAGATGATAGAAAAGATAAAAAAATTACAAGTGAACTCAAGCTACGAGTGAACCTAATGCCACACACAATTAAATCATACAAGATTAAATCTAGGGTAAGCACATGAACCACCATACAACATGAAAAATCAGCCTCAATAAAAACTATACAAACCAACAACTAAAGGAAATTAAATTATTACCTTGTTTTTGCGGGACAACATTGATATATTTTCTAATTTTTTTGGGTTATCTTGAAAGATAAATTTTCAAGGCTACCGTTCTCATTATTTTAAAGGTTTTCTCTAAGCTAATATTGTAATGTTGGTGTAGTCTTGTCCCTAGAGGGCCATTTTCTGAATTTTTAGATTTTTGTGCATCTTTTTCTAGATGTTTTTGTATTTTCTAAGGTCATGTTCGGAAAGAAATGTATAAGAACAAAGAAGCATGGATGACCCTAGCGTGATGTGGGAATATACAAAAGGAAGAATGTCATGTGTATATGTATGAGAAAGTGGAAATTGAAGGTTCCCCAACGTTAGATGGAAATATACAAAGGCACAACCTTCATGAAGATATAAGAGCAGACAAGCTAGATCATGACTCGAAAAAGATGGATTTGGTAGGATTATTAGACCTAGCAAAGGAATTTATCCCTAGAGAGAACGGTGAGGGTTGCCCACCATGATGCAAGAGTAACTAGTAATTAGTAAATTCTCCTTGAGTGTCGGAACTTGGTTTTCACCCAAAGACCTACCCACTACACCACAATTGCGTGGTTCTCACCTGTGGATGACCTATTTTTTATTTACTATTCTTTTTCAATTTTCTTATGTTTTGCTTGTTTTTTCTTTGTTTTTTCATTTTTTAGTTCTTATTTGATATTCATGTCATGCTTAAGCGTAGAAACTCTTGAGACGCATGTCATTCATTGGTTATAGAATCTCTTCACCATCTGAATATGCCAGTTTATAAGCTCCTAACCCATACTTGGAAACCACCACATAAGGCCCTAGCCAGTTGGCCTCAAACTTACCTTTATTTTCTCTATCTTTGATGGTATTATTTTGATTTTATTTCAGCACTAGATCACCTACATCAAACTCATGATGAATGATCTATTTTTTATACCCTCTTGACACCCTGTTCTAGTAGACCTTGAGGTGATTAAGCACTCTTATCCATTTCTCATCCAACAGCTCTAGCTCTACTAGCTGAGCTACTCTATAGTCTTCATCTTTATCAAGATAATCCTAGAGAGATATTATTAGGGAGGGAAGCTCCACTTCTAAGGGTATGATGGCTTTAGTGCCATAAACTAGGGAATATGGGGTTGCACCAGTAGGAGTGCAGATGGAGGTTCGATAGGCCTAGAGGGTAGGATGTATTTGTAAGTGCCAATTATGGCTAGTCTTACTTACCATTTTCTCCATGATTTGTACAAGGGTTTTATTGGTAGCTTCAGCTTTTCCATTACCTTAGGGGTAATAGGGGGTAGACCACTTGAGTTGAATATGGAAATGTTGACACAATGTCTTAACCTGTTTTGTTTTTGAAGGATTTACCATTATCGGTGACAATGGAAAAAGGGATACTTGTAATGGAATATGAGATGGTTCATGCTGAATTTAGAAATTTTTGCAATGGTGACATAAGTAAGATGCATAACCTCTAACCATTTGGTAAAATAATTGGTGGTAGTGATAATGTGGGTGTAGTGATCGAAGAAGAAGGATGGAGCTTCCTATGAGATCCAGTGCCCCAATTAGAAAATGGCCAAGGTGTTGTGATAGGATATAACGCCTTTGCTAGTGCATGTATCAAGTTCCCATACTTTTGGCATAGCTCACATTGTTTGACAAAATTACAACAATATTCTTCTATGGTGGGCCAATAATATCCTACCCTTAAAATATTCTTAGCTAAGACCATACCACTAGTGTGTGCTCCACAAATACCATCATGTACTTCCTTAATAGCATAAATTGAATCAGTATCATCCAAATAGTGAAGTCAATTCCATCATAGCCACGATGATAGAGGGTTCCTCCTAGGAGTGTATAATGGGCTATATGGTGGATAAGGGCTTTCTTCTTAGAATGGGTAATGTCCTAGGTAAATGTGCCATCTTATAGGTATCCAAATATAGGTTCATACCAAGGGGAGAAGGGACCAAAAATTTCACATGTCAAACAAGATTCCGACATGTTGTATGTGGGTATTTGTAAATGCTCTACAAAGAAAGGAATTTTTCTCTCCTGAGGTGGAATGCGTAAGAGTGATCCAATTATAGCCATAACATCTGCTGATTTATTATGCGACATTGGTTTTTGCTCTAAGATAATCTATGTAAAATATTCTTTCAAGGTTTCAACCAACTTATTTTATGGAATACGTTTCTCATCCTTAACGTTATACTCATCATTAACTTTTTTATTCAGAAGTTGGGAGTCTCCAATGAATCATAGATGTCCGATATTCCAAGTAATAGGTAGCTTAAGGCCAGCAATGAGTGCCTCATACTCCACAATGTTATTAGTGTAGGGAATCCCAAATGGAATGCTCTTAGATAACCTCACATGTGGGAGTGATGAGCACTAGTCTTGCCCCCATCCATGGAAGGTGAATGATCCATAAAAATGGACTTTTCATTCTATATATTATTCAATATACATCATGGATGCATCCGATAGGTCCAGACACAAAGGTTCCATTCCCTGGTAGAGGATCTTCTACCAACCGATCAGCCCATACTTGTCCCTTTAAGGAATTTTGATTCACAAACTCAATATCAAATTGGATTAGGAGAATGATCTAATTAGCCATTCATCCAAAGAAGGTCAAATTTGGATAAAAGATATTTTAGAGGGTCAAATTTGGATATTAGTTTGGTTTTATTGTTAAGTAGATAGTGGAAAAGTTTTTGAAATGAGAAGACAACCGCCAAGAAGGATTTTTCAATCATGAGTAATTTAGTTTGTACGAAATAAAGGTGCCACCGAGGTAGTAAAACACCCTTTCTCTAAGGTCTAGGTCATATTGGGAAAGAAATGCACCAATAGAAAATTGGGTAATGAGATATTTACAAGAGGAGAGGTTTTCTTGGGGTAGGAGGCATCGATGAGTGGGTTGACAAGGTATTGTTTTAGTGATGCAAATGCCTCACTACACCCCCAAATGGCCTAAAAGTGAACATGACATTCAGTGTGATTTGGACACATGGAATCACCTCACAAGCTATGGGACTTGGGATAGAGGTGAACCTATGGAGAAGGCCAGAATCCTTTTCCTAAACTAAGCACTACAAGACTCTAATGTAATAAAAATGGCTAACTAGACCTATGCTAACATTTCATGGGATTAGGGAAAGAGATTTGTAAAGAAATAAAACCTATACTAGAAGTGGTGATGCACCAAGAAAGGGTGTTGCTAGACAAAATTCAGGCTTGTCGATGAAGAGAGATGATCATGAGGAAGAATGACATGCATTACAAACCCACTTTACATATAGTACTCCAATCCTTGATAAGCACAATGATCTCCAAAAAAATTCAAGAGAAACCCTAGTTGCACAATTCACCTGAAAACATGAGAGAGGAAGATAGAGGCAACAAAATCATGAAAGGACATATATTTGATCACAAAACATAATTCTCATTACTTCAAGCACTTTCACAATGCATCATTACATTAGTGAAAAGGCATAGGCTACCATTACAATTCGAGAAGAAAGGCTTGAGAGCCTACAAATTCACAGCCTTTCAGCTTGTGAAGAGAGGGGAAGCTTGGAAAGTGTCTAACTTGTCCAACTTGTATGACTGTTGGAACCTACTTGTTGGAACCCTTTAGAATGAGTCTCCAACTTACATTTATAGAATAAATTGAGAGAGAGGAGAGAGTCATAAATTTCCTTCCTAAATGGAAGGTACATGATGTATTATTTATTACATTTGGTTGAACCACTTGAAAAGGTTCCATCATGCATCATTAATGCCTGTTGACATAGTCTTCTCAATTAATTAAAATAATATTTAAATAATAATAATAAATATTATTATTTAAAATATTTAAATAAAAATATTAAATTAATTAAATTTTGGTGGGTCCCATGTTGACTTGAGCAGTTTTGACTGAGAGGGGAAATCATGGGAAAAGCCAAAAAAGTTCCCAACTCGGTGGTTACTCACCCAGCCAACTCACCGTGTTGGTATTGAGCTCCTCCATTGTGTCATCATCGAGTCCATTATCATCACGCATCGAGCTAAGCTCTCATCTCCTCACCACATCCTAAGCCCATTGAGCTTGAGATCCTTTTGTTTCATGTGACCAAAATCCCTCTCACCACCAAGTTCCTCTTGTTTGCAGCTCCGCCACCTTTTCCATGAGCTCTTAGTGCCTCATCCCGTCTACTAGCCACTTCCTATGTGAGCTTTCCACCAAGATCTGCATCATTGGATCACCTTTTGGGATAGAAGAGCTCCCTCCTTTCTCCATGTCAAACCCTAAAATCCTCTACATAATTTCATTTATGAGCCCATCCTCCACGAGATCTTTTACGATGCATCGAGTTTTATCCTTCTCCATGAGTGTCAAATCCAGATCACTTCACCACATTATCCTTGAGTTGTAACCTTACATTGATGTCGCCACCGTGCTCAACTTATATAACCATCAAGTGAGATCCCAGACTAAAGTCACCAAGCTCTTTACCAAGCTCCAACTCTTTCCATTTTTATTCACCTTCAAACTCTTGGTTGGTTCTAACGACTCATCTTTGAGCTCAAACCGAGCTACCCATCTCATGGCTCGAGCTTTCAAAATATTCTTTATTTTTGGATAAGCTTTACTTGAACCTTCACGAGCTCATTATATTGATCTCCATTGATGATCATCCTCTCACATGTCTGATTACTAAGCTTGGATTTACCTTGAATGGCCGAGTTATATTCTTCTTTTTTCAAAATGATTGAACACGCTCACTTTCTTGACCTTGACTCGACAAGATCTCCTACACATGATTTTCCTCTAAGATCATTTTGACAAGACTTGTCTTTCCTTGGAGCTAAGTCACTTGCTATGGGAAAAATTATGTTCAAACATCAAGGCTCTCCTTGTCTTCATTGGGTTCACTCTGCATAGAGTTAGCTTTTGAGTTTATTGTGATTGAGCTTGAGGTCCCTCTTGGCTTGAGCTCCTCTATGCTATGAAAGTTCACTCACCTCGTATTGCTCAAAATAAGATTTCTGCCAAACCCAATCAACTTTCACCATGAACCTCATGTACCTTACACATCTTTTGGCTCGGATTAGGCTAAGCTTTCAACCTATTCGATCTGTCCTCCACCCGACGTCGAACCGAGCTCCATCGCATTGAGATGAGAACCAAGACATTTTCCCATGAATCCTGCTTGACTTGGCTTTAATAGAGAGTCACTCTTGGTGATCTCCTTCCATCATCAAGGTCTATGAACTAATACTTGAATGCCTTATTGAGCTCACTCACACATTCTACATCCTTGGCTTGATTCCATCGTAGATCCACCACCACAAGCTACATTCCTCTCTACTCGATTTTTTCCTCATCATATCTGCGCTGGCTCACCTCGTTATCAACTTGGCCGAGCAAGGTTCAAATTAGTGAGTTAATCTCATACATAGAGCTTGGCTTCCTTCAGCTTGACTCCATGAAATCACTATGCATTGGCTTGTATTAGTGATCACCTTGTTGATTCCACAAATCCCTAAGTTCTGAGCTCATCACTCACTAATCTCACTTGTTTGACTTTGCTATATGGAATATGCACCCGAGTTACTCGATTTGGTGCCTCCTTGACTATCTTGGTGATTAAACCAACTTTGAAGTTAAATAGGAACTTTTCTACCATGTTGCCACAACCTTCGACTCCCAAAAACTAAAACCATAATATTGGAATCTTGAAAACCCAAAATACCAAATTTTAGAGTTTCAAAGTTTCGAATAGCTTTTGGAAATATTTTACTCATTCAACGTTTTCAACCCCAAAATCTCCAAAATTAATAAATGGAATTTTCCAAAAATAATCTCTAAAATAAAACTTCAAAAGCTTGACCTCGGCTTGCCTCATTCACAAGCTGACATCGCAGATGAGCCATTTATGTTGAGCTATTGATTAGCTTGAACCTCCTTCGAGCACATCACCTCTCCAAACAAAATTGAACTAGAGATCGAGACCTACATCCATACTTCATTTTTTTAATCCTTCGAGCTCTAAAATAATGCTCACGACCTCCTAAACGAACTGAGTGATTTCCTTAATTTCCTCTCCCATTGAGTATTAGGGATGAGCTCCTTAGGTGCATTTTTTTAATACCTTGATGTATGATTTGGACTCCCTCCCAAAGATGTCTCATGAAACTAAACCTGATGGCTCCTTTGCACCCACTCACAAGCTCTCATCTATGGTTTCTCCTCATTCTGTTCCATGGCTGAGTTGGCCTCAATGCACCCGAGTGCATTTCTTAAGTGAATGCCTCTCATGATCTGAAAACACCCAATGTCATCCGAGATATATTGAACTTGGCCTTCTAATCCATTCATTATATTACATGGGCTCAATGGGTATGTCATTTTTACTTCAATGAATACCTCTACTATTTTGAACTACTGAGACTCACTTGTGAATCACCCCGTGCCAATGTTGGATTCCTTATGTTGAATTTGCTTAGATGTTAAGAAAATCAGTGTTTGATTTCATAGAAGTATGATGAAAGAATTGACCTCAAAATCCAACATAGCTCATGTCAACCCATCTATCTGCCTCATTAGGCCCAAAATGAGAATTCCCTAAATTCTAAGTTGGAGCTAATTTTGAGTCGACTCAACTCTACCTAGTTTTCTCTTGCATCTCCTTTAACCTATTATGAGTGTCTCGATGTCGATCTTTTCCTAAAATAACTCATCATCCAAATGAGGAGCTATGCCTAGCCGATATTAGTTTTAATTATTTCGAGATCAATGTCTAACATCCGAAGCTCTTCTACCTTTGTACCCATCTTTTGGTCCCACAAAGACTCCACAACCACAAGATGACTTTTTTGAGCTCTGTCTCCCAATGATTGGCTCGAGTTCACTCCCCTTGTGGCTCATGATGACATTTTGTAGTAATCCAACCGAGCTACCCCCCTACATGTTCCCATTTTGTGTGCTTGAACACCCAAGCTCGAGCTCGAGTCATCCATCGATTAGTTTCATTTCCATTTGAGTTCATTCTTTTGCATTGATCCTTGATTAAGTCACTAGAGCTCGATTATAGTTACTTCATTGACATGTCTAAGACTCTTTAAGCTAATTCCTATCTTGACCAAGATATTCCTTGAATAGAATTATCATTAGGACCTAAGCTAGCTTCCCCAACCCTGTCAAACACAATGTTCCGAGTTCAAGCTCGAGAACCTAATTCAAACATAAGCTTAATAAAATGATTTTAATTTTCATTAATGCACTTATATGTTGATTTAGGCTCAATGGAGCTATGCTAGAAGATCCTTCTAATGCATCATGAAATTATAGAATAACTCTTGAAAATTTTATAAACCAACTTTGACATTTTTAGCCTATAGACCCTCATTTTTTATTTTTACCAAGGGGGAAAAATGGACAACATTTTTGGTGATCTCTCGGGGATGATTACCTACTAAGCATGATTCTAGTAGCCTTAAGTCATCCATTGGGCATGGAGTCTATATTGGGATTTTGAAAGTAATTTGATCCTCTGTGATACATCCCAGAATTTTCTTGAACAATCTGATCTTGGATCTCCCTGGAATGCTAAGCATGAAGTATACTGAATATGTTGAATATTTGGAAACTATGGAATGTTGCAGAATTTTGAATGAATTAGATCATGAAACTCTTATGGAATCTTTGAACCTTCCTTCTCCTTGACACCTTCAAATGATGGATAGTGTGCAAAAACACAAGAGAAACAATGGAAAACAAAAACACACTGAAACTAAAACCATACATGCCCCAATTGAAACATGCAGGCGTGTGTAAATGCACTTATTCTACTGAAAGCAAACCTATTACTACCCTACACTAACCAGAAGCACAGACATTGAGCTAAAAAACCTACAACTTGTTTGTGCAAAATAGCTTCCCTTCCTCACAATGGGAAGCCATGAAGATGATGTGATAATGAACATGGCTGAAAATGAGAGTGAAAAACTGAAACAGGCCCAATTCTCCACTTGGTCTATTGAGACATCAACTAGAAAGAGAAAGAATTCCTCTTTTAGTTTCTCTATTTGTCTTAAGAGAGCATATGAATCGATCCTCATAATTTTGAAACTCATCCTCACATTCTGAAATGAATGTGACTAGTTCTGGCTTCTCTTCTAGCTTCAATGAAGCCAGGTACTTGATAGGACATGGTCTAACCCGTTGAATATTCCTACTTGTCTAAACTTCAATTTTAACAAGGAAGTCTTGTTGAAGACATCCTTGAAAAGGATGGTTATTCATGACCTGATTTCCCTCTTGTTTCCCATCTACAAATAACTGATCTTTCACTTGGATGAATGGTATTATTGACATATCCCTCATTTGACATGGAATTTGAAAATTCAAACCCTCCTATTTGTAGCTTTTGAATATTTTTATGGGAAGAAAAATATTCAAGAATACTTTCCTCTATCACAGACTTATTAACCAAAACATAGTTCCATAACTGAAAACAAAAACCTCTCCATGACATAATCTTCATTTAATGCTTCTAGATCAGTCCTAGCTTCTCTTGTGTGTTCCTCCTTTACGTGTGATGATGGATATGGAAGATTCAATTCCTCCAATTTTGATTCCAAAGATAATTATGAGCAATGAGCTGTTCTTGAGCATGTACCTCCATGCAACACTTGACACTTTTTGGTGGAAAAGAAGTGATGGAATAACAAGATTGTCAAGTTCCATAGGCTCTTTCCATCAAAACATTCTTCCAAATCTGATAGATAATTTTCTTCTTCATTATCTAACTATATAAAAAGATCCTCTTTCAATCTATGAGTATCCTCCAAATTGGAACCTCCTTCACTTTATATTCTTCATTCTCAAACATGAAATTAGAAAGATCAAATTCCTCTAAAAAATCATATTTTTGAGAAGGTAGAGAGGAAAAAGGATTAGAAATCCTTTACATGGTCTTATCCGCATTCTCGATCTCTGAATCCTTCTTCATCTCATGAAACCTTTTGTGGCTGATTGTAACATCTAATGATGACTTTGGAAAGATGTTACCACCTTCCAAAAGTGATGCAAGTTCTTGACATGCATGGAAATTAGGATCATTGCACTCATTAGAATCAGCTTGTACACTTGAAATCCTTTCTTCTTCAGCTTGCACATTCTCTTCTAATGACTTTTTTCCACCTTTGGGATCAAACTCTCCATGGAATAGTGCCAATATGAATACTACATTCTAAATAAGTAGACTGATTCCTCACCATTCTCTCTAGATTGTTTCTTGCACAAAACTAGTTTGTTCCACTTGATCTTGAGCCTCAACCTTGGATAGGTTTAGTTATTAGGTCACTTGCTTGATGTTAATTTTAGCCCATTTCTTATTTAGATGCTTTTTTTCTAAATCTTCACCATATACTCCTCCCTTTTGCTCATTTCTTGATAAGCATGTTCTTCCCAAAATGGATTTGGAACTATAAGAGGAGGGGTGGGTTGGGATTCAATGACCTCCCTCACTATTTGAGATAGTGGAAGAGGTACAACTTCTTGTGTTGGTGACCTTTACAGAAAAGAAGGAACTTTGGAAGAATGAGGAACAAAAGATCCATGATGGGATAGAAATATAGGAGAGGAAGGAATGGAAATCTTAACATGTGTAGATGGTGAAAATATTGGAACTTGAGGTTTGGACTGAAATGACATTGACTGAGAAATGGAAAGAGAACTTTGAGGTGGTGGTGGTGCAGAATCAACCCATTTGACAAGATTGCATTGCATCAAACTCATAGGCCTCTATTTCTTCAATCCAACCTTTAAGATGAGGTAAAATTTCAGTCATAAAATCAACTTTGTCTTGTAGGTTATCAAACTTTGGCATAGGGCCAACCCATGGACAAGGTATCCTTGAAGCCAATTTTGAATGCCTTCATCTTTGATGTGGCTCTAGATTGTACCATGCCTACCTCCAATTTCTACATCTTAAGTTGTAACTTTACATCTTCATCTATAGGATAGCCTCCATCATCTACATGTTCCTGCTCTTGAAAATTTGTATAGTTAGGTGAAAAACCAAACTGATCATGACTTTTCTCATAGGGATATGCATATTGTTGATTCTCATCATAAAATGGAGATGAGGTGGATTAAAATATCTTGAAGATGGAAAGTGTTGTTACTGGTACAAGTGGGAACTCAACTATGGAAATGAAGCCATGATTGCACAACTTCATGAATGGGAGAAAAATGGAAAGATATGGAAGAAAACTAGATGGAAAATGGGTAAAATGAAGGTCTACAACATAGAGAGTAGGGTACTTAGACCAATGGAGTCACCAGTTGTGCTTGGGTATACCTCCTAAGGCTAAAATTTCACTAAGAGCACAAAACTTAATGAAATGAAGTGAACACAACTACACACACCTATAAAATATGTGCCTCTTGTAGAAATGTCCACCTATTGTCCCAATCGGCATGCCAAAAAATGTTGTCACCAAATCATTGCACCCCCGAATGGCCTAAAATGAACACAACATTCGGTGTGATTGGGACACATGGGATCACCTCTCAAGCTATGGGACTTGGGCTCGAGGTGAACCTCTAGAGAAGGCCATCTTCCTCTTCCTAAACTAAGCACTACACTACTCCTAATGCAAGATAAAAATGGCTAACTAGACCTATGCTAACATTTCATGGGATTAGGGAAAGAGATTTGTAGAGAAATAAAACCTATACTATAAGTGGTGATGCACCAAGAAAGGGTGTTGCTAGACAAAATTTAGGATTTCCAATGAAGAGAGATGATCATGAGGAAGAATGAAATGCATTAAAAACCCACTTTACATACAATACTCTAATCCTTGATAAGCACAATGATCTCCAAAAACTTGCAAGAGAAACCTTGGTTGCACAATTCACTTGAAAACATGAGAGAGGCAAATAGAGGCAAAAAAATCATGAAAGGACATATATTTGATCACAAAAATAATTATCATTACTTCAATCACTTACACGGTGCATCATTACATCAGTGAAAAGGCATAGACTGCCATTAAAATTCAAGAAGAAAAGTTTGAGAGCCTACAACTTCACAAAATTTCAGCTTGTGAAGAGAGGCAAGCTTGGAAAGTGTCTAACTTGTCCAACTTGTATGACTTGTTTGAACCTACTTGTTGGAACCCTTTGGAATGAGTCTCCAACTTAAATTTATAGAATAAATTGAGAGAGAGGAGAGGAGTCATAAACTTTCTTCCTAAATGGAAGGTACATGATATATTATTTATTACATTTGGTTGAACAACTTGAAAAGGTTCCATAATTCATCATTAATGCCTGTTGACATAGTCTTCTCAATTAATTAAAATAATATTTAAATAATAATAATAAATATTATTATTTAAAATATTTAAACAAAAATATTAAATTAATTGAATTTTGGTGGGTCGCATATTTTGATTTGCACTAGAGGGGAAATTATGGGAAAAGCCAAAAAATAGCCCAACTCGATGGTTGGCTCACCAAGTCAACTCACTGAGTTAGTATCGAGCTCCTCCATCATTTTGTACTCACCGAGTCTATTGCCATTGCATCAAGATGAGATCTCATCTCCTCACCACATCCTAACTAACGAGCTCGAGCTCCTTCTATTTCACATGGCCAAACTACCTCTCAATAGAGCTCCTCTTGTTTGCGGCTCCACCACCTTTTCGTGATCTCGGATAATGCCTCACTCGCCTACTAGCAACTTCTTACATGAGCTATCCACTAAGCTCGCATCATTGATCACCTTCTTAGAGATGAGATCCCTCCTTTATCCATGTCGAACCCAAAACTCCTCTCGCCAATTCATTTCCAAGCCCATCCTCCACGAGATTTGTTTACAATGCATTGAATAATCCTTCATTAAGTGCCAAATCCGAGCTCACTTCACCACATTTTCCTTGAGTCGTAACCTTACATTGAGATCACCACCGGGCTCAAAACCTATAACTAGCGAGATCCCAGGACTTAAGTCATTGAGCTCTTTGTCGAGCTCCGACTACGTGTGATTTTTATTTACCGGCTCAATTGGTTCTAACAACTTGATGGCAAGCTCAAACTGACCTACCCATCTCATGGCTTGACTCCATGAGTTTCGAGATTAAAATATACTTTCTTTTTGGATAAGCTTTACTTGACCCTTCATGATCTCATTAGACCGGTCTCCATTTACAATGCGGCCTCTCACATGTCCGAGTTCTACACTTAGATTTACCTTGAATGAATGAGTTATATTTGTCTTTGTTTCAGTATTGAACATGTCACTCTTATTGACTCCACAAGATCTCCTACACAGATTTATCTCTAAGCTCATTTTGACAAGCCTTGTCTTTCCTTGGAGCTGAGTTACTTGGTATGGGCCAAATTGCGTTTAAATATTGAGTTGATCTTGTCTTCTTTGGGACTCACTCCGCATCAAGCTCACTTCCAAGTTTGTTATGATCGAGCTCCATCTTGGCATGAGCTCTACTATGCTATGATGGTTTGATCACCTCATCTTGCTCAAAACAAGCTTTCTACGAAACCCAATAACCTTTCACCATGTAAATGTCGAGCTGATCTCCTCCTGTACCTTATTATGCATCTTCCGATCAGATCAAGCTAAGCTTTCAACCTATTCGGTCTATCCTCCACCACAATGCTAAGCTGAGATCCTACACATAGAGGTGAGCACCAAGACATTTTCCCATGAATCCTGCTCAACTTAGCTTAAATAGTGAGTCACTCTCGGTGATATCCTTCCATCATCAAGGTCTGTGAACTAATACTCAAATGCCTTATCGAGCTCACTCACGCATTCTCCTCGACCTGTATCTTGGCTTGATTACGCCGAGCATCCACTGCCACAAGCTACATTCCTCTCCAACTCAGAAAACTCATGATGTCCGTATGGATCACCTCGGTATGAACTTGACTGAGAAAGGTTCCACTCGGTGAGTTAAGCTTGTACACACCCCTTCTACACAGAGCTTCTTCCTTTAGCTCAACTCCATGAGATCACCGTGCATTGGCTTGCATTAGTGATCACCTTGTTTATTCCATAGATCCCCGAGTTCTATGAGCTCATCACTCACCAATCTCACTTGTTTGACCTAGCTACGTGGAATATGCACCGAGTTACTCAGTTTGGGCTCCTCCCTTGATTTTCTCAATGATCAACCAACCCACCAAGTTAAATGGGAACTATTCCACCATGTCGCCGCTTCCTACTCTAAACTCCAACCGTCTCCGCAACCTTCGACTCCCAAAAAACCTCAAACCATAATCTCTGAATCCCAAAACCCGAAACTCCAAATTTTGGAGTTTAAAATTTTTGGGCATCAGAAATATTTGACTCGTTTAGCGTTTGTGACCCCAAAATCTCTGAAATTCCAAAATGGAATTGTCTGAAAAGAATCTCCAAAATAAAACTCAAAAGCTTGACCTTGGCCTACCTCATTCCCGAGCTTCTACAGATGAGCCCTTCATGTTGAGCTATTGATTAGCTTGAACCTTGTTTGTGAGCAACCTCGTCTCTCCAAACAATAATAGACCCTAAGCTCAAGACATGCATCCGATACCTCATTTTTCAATCCTTCGAGCTCTAAAACAATGCCAATCCTCCCAAACCATGAGTGAGTTCCTTAATTTCATCTCCCATGGAGTATTAGGGCTGAGCTCCTTTGGTGCATTTCTTAACATCTCGGCATATAATTTGGACCCCATCTTAGCTTGTCTTTTGAAACTAAACCCGATGGCTCCTCTTCACCCACTCGTGAGCTCTCATCGATAGTTTCTCCTCGGTATGTGCCACAATTGTGTTGGCCTCAATGAACCGAATGCATTTATTAAGTGAATGCCTCTCATGATACAAAAAAACACAACATTGTCAAGATATACTCGACCTTGTACTTTTGATCCATTCATGATATTACACGAGCTCAACGGATATGTCATTTTTACTTCGATGAATACCTCTACTATTTTGAACCACCGAGACTCACTCGTGACTCACCCCATGCCAATGTTGGATTCCCTATGTTGAATTGGATTCGATGTTAAGCAACTCGGTGTTTGGTTCCATAGAAGTATGATGAAAGACTTGACTTTAAAATCCAACATAGCTTGTGTTAACCCATTTATCTACCTCATGCAAAGCCCAAAAATGAGCATTCCCAAAAGTTTGAGTTAGAGCTAATCCTGAGTCAACTCAAATCTATGTGGTTTTCTTATACATCACCTTTAACCTACTATGAGCATCTTGGTGTCAATATTTTCCATAAATAACTCATCATCCAAACAATGAGCCACACCTAGCCAAGCTTGGTTTTAATTAATTATTTCTAATATCAATGTCCAACATCGGACCTACCTTTCTACCCGTATTCTAGTCCCTCGATGAATCCACAACCACAAGTGACTATCTGAGCTCCATATCCCACCGACTAGCTCAGCTCAGACCCCTTATGGCTCATGATGACATTTTATAGTAAGCTGACTGAGATATCCCCAAGATGTTCCAATTTTGCATTCTCGAACATTGAGCCTGATCTGAATCATTTATCGAGTTGTGTTTACATTTGAGTTTTGTTCTTTTGCGTTGATCCTTGATTGAATCACTTGAGCTCGATTATGGTTACTTTATTGACATGTCTAAGACTCATCAAGCTCATTCTTATCTTGACCAAGATATTCCTTGAAGATACTTATCATTAGGACCTCGAGCTAGCTCCCTAACCATGTCTAACACAATGTTTTGAGTTTGAGCTCGAGAGCCTAATTCAAACATAAGCTTAATAAAATGATTTTCATTTTCATTAATGCACTTATATGTTGATTTAGGCTCAATGAAGCTATGTTGGAAGATCCTTCTAAGGCATCATGAAAGTGTAGAAGAAATCTAGAAAATTTTAAACACCAACTTTATCAATTTTAGCTCAGACCCTTGTTGTTCATTTTTACCAATGGGGAAAAAATGGACAACAAACTCCTCAGTTTTTTGAGAGTGGTAGGTGGTGGATTTTTTTTATAGTCGTAACCTTTTCAAAGTCCACTTATATCCCTCTTTGAGAAATAATGAAAACTAGGAGTTTTTCCGATAAGACTCCAAAGACACATTTCTTAGGATTCAAGAAAATCTTATAATCTCTGAGACACTTAAAAATATGTCTCAAAGACTTCAGTAGTGCTCTTCTATGCTTTTTGAATTTTCTAGGATGTCATCAACATAATCTTCTATGATTTCATTCATCATGTCATGGAAGATGAAAGTCATTTCACGCTAATATGTAGCCCCGACATTATTGAGTCCAAAATGCATGACCTTGTAACAAAACATTCCCTAAGGAGTGATGAAGGCCCTTTTATGTTGGTTCTCTTTTGCAATTTGAATCTAGTTATAACCTAAAAATCCATACATTAAGGACAACATTTCATAACCAACAGTGGAATCAACAATCATATCAATGTTAGGCAAGGGGAAATCATCCTTATGACATGCTTTATTGATAGCACGTAAATCCATGTAGATTCTTATACCAAGAGGTTTCTTTTGAACATGGAATTTATTATATATCCACTCTAAATAGTCAATGTTCTTAATAAAATCATCAGCTAATAGTCTCTCTAGTTCTTCTTTGATGAGGAGCACAACTTTAGGGTGTATCTTTCTCAACTTCGCTTGCTAGGTTTATTGTCTAGGTGCAAAAAAAGGTTGTGCACGACTAAATTTGGATCTAACCCAAGCATATCAACATATGACCATAAAAGATATCTGCATATTCTCTTAACAACTCTACAAAACCTTTTGCTCTTGAGCCGAGAGCGAAGCTCCCAATTTTATCATTCTTGGTTCCTCTTCTAATCCAACGTTGACATTGATGGTTTCTTCCATAAGCATCTTAGAAGCATATTCCATCTAGGTAGGATCATGGGGAAGAGTAAGGTCAACCTCCTTAGGTATCTCATCATCATCCTTGATCGGATATCTCATTTTTCCATAGGTTCTTCATTATGTTTGTCTACGAGTGCTTCAAAGAGTTTTTCGCTATGAGACCAACGTTTATTCCTTGCATAAGGTTTGTCTAAAGTATTTTTATTATTTTTTGTGACCTTCTTATTTAAGCATCCACACATATGTGCTTATTCTCCAAAGTATGCATAGGTGTCTAGATGAATTGCAAATCCTTTCTTATGATCCCTAAATGGAATAGAGTTCCTGAGTCCCATGAATTTTTTTAATGCTTCATCATTCTTGAAGAGGTCGATTGGCACGTGAAATTGTTGATCCCAACATATAAGTTTGGGATATACAAGGTCTACTTGGAAATTTGTTTGAGGCTTGATTTAAATAAGGTAAGGACAATTGAATCAAGAAATAGGTTAGTTGAGGTGAGATCCTCGTAGACGCTACATTGGGAATCCATGTCGCTATCATAATTAGATGAATCACTCTCATCATGAGGTCATATTCCAAGACCATGTTTATTTGATTTGAAGCGAGAGATAAGAATGGGTTCCAATCACCCTTGAGAATTGATTCCACATCTTAGCACTTTGTAACCCATAAAAAACATCATATAGTGGGATTGGACATATTGGGGTGCCCGATGGCATGAATCCATGGTCCCTTCTAGCACTTTGTTGGTAGGATCACCTAACATCTTTTCCTCAGATAAGAAACCACTAGGAATGAATTTCTCCAATGGTTTAGGGAATTGTTCCTAAGTGCTTTTGAACTAAAAGTAGGGCTTTCCACATGTCCTCGGTGACATTGTTAAATCTGATATTAATAAATCTTGTTCAAGGATGAATGGCTCACCTGGGCCATATTTTTTTGATGACGCCTCCCATGATGCGAAGGGGTTGACCAATGAAGGAAATTCTTGATTGCAAGGAGTGAGTGAATCTAGATCCACCCATTCCTTGATAGCCTCTATTTGCAAAGGAATAACAATGTCTCGTAGAATGATATTCATAAAATTACATAAGGCTCTACAATGTGTAAATGGTTATGGATCACCTTAAATAGTGATTATCTGTCCTTTGTGGAAAATCTTGATACATTGATGGAAAGTTGAAGGAATGGCTCACATGGCATGGATCCATGGGTGTCATAAGAGCATGTTGTATGGTAGATACAAGTCAAGGATATGGAACTTTTATCATGACAAGTCGTCCCTACATCCATTGTAATAACTAAAGTTCCCGCGACTCTTGCTCCTCATTATCATAGGCCATGATCATAATAGTTTTGACACCTACATCCATTTCGAATGGCCTAGATCCTTAACCATATTCAAAGCACAAATGTTTAGACTAGATCCACTATCCACAAGTACTCTCTTAATTTTACTTGACGATAACAACCACTTATAGGTATAAGGGTAAGTTATGCTCAAGGTCCTTACACGGGATTGCAACATGATCAAAATTTATATGATGGCTAGAGTCAAGGATCATAATCATGGCTTAGAGGTGCACGGAATCTATATCCATTGAGAGTATTGAACTCTATAGCATCTTATAAAATATGTTTTTATGGCCAAGAGAGATTTTGAGGAGATCTAAAATGGATATCCTAGTAGGTGTTTTCTCCAACTAGTATATAAAATTATATTGACCTTCCTAACAGATAGGTAGGGGATCTGGTATGATTAAATGAGTGTGTCTCATCCCTACTATGTAACTCTTTTCTAAGATCTAGATAGTATTGACTTGTTTATCGATACAAATGAATACATCATATGAGAGAATCTTAGGACTGTCATTAGAGGGATAAATATAAATGACAGTCTTGTAGTCATTGGACCTTTGCTTGAGTGGGGAGAATCTACATCGATATTTCCCTCTTGAATGAGGTCTTGTATGTAATGACGTAGTCTTAAACACCTATATGTCTTGTGCCCTCTAATGCGGTGAAAGTCACATTACTCATGTTACTTGAACCAAACTATTTTTGTAGAATTTTCTGGTATGGTACCATCACGGTTTGGTACTCCACCATGTTTATGTTATCTAACTATTTTAGTATGGCAGATAGGGATTATGTTAATGGTGTGAACTCACGTTTGGTGGGTGCCTTGGGATGAGGTCCTTGTGAGAGCTTTAAAAGTGGACCATTCTACACGGCTTGGACTCTCTTTGAGTTCATAAGGCCATCTCCAATGAAGTGTTTGTTTTTCTTGAAAAAAATTGGTTTATCTAAGGATTTTTCTTTGTGTTTGTCATTGAAAACTAATTTAAGTGTTCCCTTCGTAATGAGGGCTTTCTCGATTTGACTACTCTTCTCTATAACTTCTTCAAAGTTAGAGCCACAAGGCATTTGTAAATGGAAGGCTATTTCTGGGTTCAAGTTAGGCACAAATATGCTTACCAGTTGCTTTTCTGGGAAGGAACAAGGGAATTGACTTTCCAATCTTTGCCATCATTGTAAAAATCTCACAAATGTCTTGTTAGGATTTTTTTGTATTGTAGAGATCGTTCATTGTGATATCATTTTCGGTGTTATAGGAATAATGTCGTACAATTTTTTCTACCGACATAAGACACGTTACAATGGATCCCTTGGGTATGATATAGATCCATTCCAATCCCAATTTCCCTAGGCTACGAGGGAAGAGTTGTATTAATAAGTTATCGCTATATGCGACCTCTTGGAAAGCCATATAAAAGTATTTTATGTGATCACGAGGATCACTCTTGCATTTATACTTATCGAATTTAGGAATAGTAAAATGTTTTGGGAAGGGTTTCCGTAACATGTCCTTATCGAAGGGGTAAGGGCATATTTCTTCATATAAATATTTCCTATTATGTCCTACATTTCCCTCCTATAGTGTAGTAAGTGTATCTTTCATCGATTGTAATTCCCATTCAATGATTTGTTCTTTGGTGGGTGACATTGGTCTTTGTGCCTTAGCCACTTTAAAGGTCGCATCACTATATGGATCAAAGTGGAACTCGTTAAATTTTGTCTTTGTATACATTCCTACTTGAAGAGCCTAAGTTTTCTAATTTTTGGCTCAGTTTCAAGATCTATTTTTGAAGAATCTCTTCTTCAATTAAAGGATCCTCTTCCTCATCCAACTTGGGAGGTGGTGAGGCTTTTCCTCAATGTAGAAGCATACCCCATGTAAAAATGGTTATCTATGTCTAAGAGGGATTTTATATCTTATGTTTTATGATTAATGACATTAATTTCAACTTCACGTTCTTGTGGAAGCTTATCTTCTAGTTCCAAGACTCTTACAAGTACCCGATCCCTATTTTAAAAAAGGAGTTCATCAAAGTGACCTAAGTCTAATTGGTGTTGTTCTTCATAAGATTCGAATCCTCTATGTTATGATTGATAAATGGCTCCATGTCTTTAACTTGTGAAAAGAGAGGTGCCAAGTTATTTCTGCTAAATGGGAATGATTCAAAAGGATTATCTCCTAATTCATTGTCATTTGGTTTGGAAACCATCTTCATGATTCTAGGAATCACTAGAAAAAAATTATACAAGGTTCTATCTAAATGTATTTGAAGTTTATGTAAAACCTAGGTGTATGTTTGTGTCATTCTTAGAATTAATGTTATGCCATTATTTTTTATGATTCAAGGAACACTCATATGAACTCACAAATTCAATGATCACTCAAATTGTCATTTTGTTAAGCCTATACCCTAACTATGATTTTGGTGAGGGTTCCAAAGTGGATAGTTCCAATATTGTATCAATATGTAGTTCAAGTTAGAATTCTAAAAAATCCTAAATATTAAACTGGTACTAATACAATCTCTCGACGAGGTATACTAAAACTAGTTTGAATGCTGATGAAAGATAAGTATTCTGAAAATGGAAGTTGCAAGTATGTATAGCGTAACAACACTATCCTGATACGTTAACCAAGAAAGTAAGGTGTTAGTATCAATATGATGTTATTTCAAAATATATATAAGGCAATATTGACACTCTCAAAAAGGATTTAGATTATGTCAGAACTAAAACAAAGTATGAGTATAACAAGAAGTTGTTAGTTGCGTGAGTAACATAACCACATAATAAAGGGAGTTATGTCAGTTCTCAAGAAATTGAAAACATGACACATGTACCAAAATTGTGTGACTATAATGTGAGCACAAAACTATCAACTTAGGAAGAGATAAATGATGAACCAAAATCACAAGAGCGAAGACAATCTTGAAATCAAGATTAAAGAACTATCAAAGATATGAAAAGGTACCTACGCACTTTAGACATTTAACAATCCAACCACAAACATGGATGGGCATAAATGGAAAAAAATGGTGAGTACTATCTTTGATAAAATGTGAGAGGTATGCCCTCTTCTCACCCTAAAAATGGGTGGAGAGAATGCAAGGGTATAGATAAAAATATGAAAATAAACTAAGTGTCACTTGAGAAGAGTTTTTCCTTTGCCGAAGGAGAGAGTGAAACTGAGCTAAGTGAGATGTATTTTAATTCTATGATGAAAGGAAATTAGTTCTAACTTACATGGTCTCTTTGCCTTGTTCAAAAAATAAGGTTCAAACTCCAAGTGAGTTGTCACTTCATGATGGCTTGACATGACAACAAACTACCAAAGTGGGCTCAAAGGAAACATGAATTCCCTAATAAGATCTCTCAACTAGGTGTCACAAGTTTTCTAAGAGTGAGCTTGATTTACCCAAAGAGTCAAACTGACTGATTTGGGAGTATCTCAGCTTTACTTTACCCCCTTCTGATATAATGAGAAACTAATGCATCCAGTTGTACCATCACCGGGATTGCGATATAAACAACTTTGAATCTAACTCACAATGAAAAACTAGTCAAGTGGGTAAGTAGGGCACTTCTTGTTTCATCCATGAGGTTACTCAACAAAGGGATTACTTTAGGGTTCTTGAACCACCCCCATTGTTGTCACTTAAGGCATTGTGCCAAAGGGGTTATGTTTCAATGAGTGGATAGGGACATACCCTTTTTCAAAATTTGTAATATAGTGTGAAGTGAAGTGGTGTGTTTTTTATCTTGCTTAACTTAATGTAGTTTTAAGTAGCACACCATTTGAAAACCTGTATGAAAACATGTGTATTAGAAGGTTTGTGTTTCATTTTGACACCTTTTCTTTAACAAGTGTTAGGTCCTGTATTCGACGAGTTAGTAATTTTCCATTTGAATACGATATCGAAAAGGGAATTTACATGTTGCTTTTGTTTCCTTAGATCACCGAAAGGTATGAAGGAAGAGCATACGCAATGTGAAAATTCCACTAAAACTGATTATATGGAAATTACTTTACTTTGAGAAGTATAAAACAAGTTTTTTTTAACATGAAAAAAGGTTGTACTAGTGTTTTTTGATCTCCAAGATCACCTAGAAGGTGCGAGGAGAGAACATACACACTTTACAAACCTTGTTTTAGTTAAGAAATGAAAAATGTTAAGTTATGCTAGATTAAACAAGTAATCAACACCCTGCACTTGCTTTGTTAGACTTTTAAAAATGTTTAAATGTTTTAAAAATGATCTCACAATTTAGGGAAATAAAGTTCAAATTTTTACATAGACACCTACACACCCACCAATAGATACGCGCCCCAACAAACATGGACATGAGCCAGTGGTTTTAAGAAAGTGGGGCCCAAAACCTACATGGGCCTACCAGATAGGCGCGCTAGGGTTTCAATGCAGACACTCTCAGCCCAACGGATACACCTGCAAGCAAAATAAATTAGAAAATATAGTGCGAGGAAAAAAACTAGTGCATTCAGAGACACAGGGACACCCAACAATCGGTGAAGACATGTATGGTTCAATGGAAATGTTCATGGGTCAAAATGATAGAGCTTACATAGTAAGTGAATATACACCAATGTGTCCAGAGACACAAAGATTCTCAATGGTCGACGGAGATGTCGATAGCTTCGATGGAGACGTGGCCCATTCTAAAATGTGTTGTCACAACCAGGTAGTATGAAAAATGGATACGTGGCTATCTCGACACCAGGCGTTATGGTATCAAAGGAGACGTACTCATTCGTGATACTTGTGTGCACCCCTTGAAAAACTTGCAAAAGTCACAAAATTGAAATTTTTTAACAAGCAAACAGGTTAAACATTAGCCAAAGAATCATATTTCTAGCTCGGACCCACAAAAATACATGATCAAACATGATCTACCTTACTTAAAAAATGAAATTATGTAAATAATAAGTTATTTATCCTAGAAAACATGAAGGTAGTTAGAAAATGAAAATAATTAGCTTGAAAAAGACTCCATTAATGGAGGATGAACTTCAAGTCCCACTAGGCATGCTAAATGCATTCAAAGAAAGGTTATAAAATATATGGAATGGGGTAAGAACACTCAAGAAACCCAAAATATTTGTGGAAAACCAATCAATGGACCATCGATAAGAAGTAAAAAAGGATTCCTATTTTACATACATTAACCTTGAAGCAAACAAACAACCTTAACAAATATAATTACCCTTAATTCTTCATAGCTTAAATGAATGAGCCTAATAAGGAACTAAGAAATCATTTTTACTTAAGATAATGAGAGCTCACCATTAATGGCTTCAAGGCTAATGGTTCTTCCCATTTACTCCATGGTGTGTGGTGTGTTGCAATGGATAAAGAAAATAACTCAATAAAATGAAATAAAACTCCTAATCGTACCATTAATACTATAGTTTATGACAGAGGGGAGAAGTTTTCTTATAAATGAGAGGGGGTAGTGGGCTATTTATAGTTTTTCATTTGGGAAAGTGGGAGATTTGGGTGCATGTGGGACAAATTAAAAATACCAAAAACCACTTTAGCAAGTCGAGTAAGATTTGACTAGTTTTTAGAATAGGTTGACCATAGTTAGGGCTAATTAACCTAGGTTAGGTTAGTTAATCTTTCTCTTAGAGAGAAATTAGGGTTTTGAAAGAGTTTTGAGAGGTCTAATCAATCCAATGAAATAGATTGATAGTCTAGGAAGCTAATAGAAGCAGTCTAGAAGAGGATAAGAAGAGGATTTAGCCAAGAAGAGGCTTATATTAGCTTGTTTAATTGACTTATAAGAGGAATAAAATAGAAAGAGTTTCGTAAGAGAGGATTTAGATAGGTCTAACTGATGGTATGTCATCAATTTGTGAGGAGGATAGTTAGTGCAATATTAAGAGTAATAGTGCTTTGATCAAACTATAGGTGTCTACATTTGGGTATAAAGTATGAACCAGTTGTCAAAAGGATTACTGCAATTAGATGGGATAATATTGGAAACATTTGAAGTAATCAAGGGTCCAAGTCTTACACTGCATGCATGCCCCAATGTCACAATATTGTAATATGTATAAGTAATTGAATTTCCACTATTGCTTGTATTCTGCTTGTCAAAGGACTTCACGGCTAAAAATTGTAGGTACTTATTAGCTGATTGGTTACATATGCTCTTCAGGACAAGGTATAGTGCTAAGGATACAATCAGATATGAACCTATTTCAAAATTTCATATTGAGCCATATGTGCCATGCCTAGTCCATGCAAATTTCTCAAATTTCGGTCAAGAAGACTTCCCAAGCACTCTAGAGATAAATACATAGGGTGGATGCATTCCAAACATGACTCTTAATGAATGAAAAACAAGACATGGTTTTGATGCATACAAAGAGATGGAGGAATCTGAGTTGGGTATCTATTCCATGGATGAAGATAATCCACCTCTCCCTAACATCACTAAATTAAATAACATGGATGATAATGAAGTATGGAAGGTATTATTTAATTTCTCAAGGAGTAGACAAGGTGCTTTGGAGGAGAAGCAATGATTGTGTCACCTCAAGGTATAAAATACTACTTAGATTTCCATTTTCATTTTTCGTATTCAAAAACATGGCTGAGTATGAAGCACTAGTACATGGATTGCATTGGGAAATGAAGAGAGGTATTAAGAACTGCAAGTGTTTGGACATAGTGAGTTGATCATGAATCAAGTAAGAGGGTTGAATGATGATAAGAATGATATCATAAAGGAATATAATAACATGGTATGGGATCTCATCAAATACTTTAAAGCATTCAACATTGAGGCCATACCAAGGAAGAAGAATGAGGCTATGGACAAACTTGCAGCAGTTGGAGCAACATTTGATGTTGTTGACAATATCAAGAGAGATCAAACTCAACCTCATATCAAAGTGATTGTAAGGCTAGTTGTTCCAGATAATAATACAAGTTAGAAAACATTTGAAACTGATCAATAGATCATAAATTGGCTTTAATAAGAAGCTGAATTCTCGCTTAGGAACCAAGACAAGTTAGAGAAACACTATGGGGATCAAGTAGTGCATCTGAAAACAAACGAGTTCCCAAAATTCCTAGTAAATTTGGAATCAATCTTCAATCCTAATGACCAGTTTTAGAAAGAGAAGGAAAATATTTAGGTCAAAGGTGAAGATTCAGAGCCTATTTTAGTAGGAGAGGGTAAAGTACTCCAAATTGGAAGGGTTAAAATACTGATCGAGAGAAATCTGATTTCATATAGCTTTGAACATAATTCCTAGATGTCTTTGCTTGGAGCTACGAGGACTTGAGAGGATTCAATCCAAAGTTGGTAGAGAATAATTTTGAACTATATCTAGAAGTTAAACCTATTAAACAAACAAATACCATTCAATCCTCACATTGAGCCCCTCATGAATAAGGAATTAAACAAGGTCATTCGGGTAAGCATAATTTTTTACAATCAAACACTCAAGTTAGGTTGCAAATATGGGGCCACCAATAAAATAAATGGAGAAATTATATTGTGTTTAGACTTTTATGACTTGAAAAGGGATTCTCTCAAATACCACTAACTACTTCCTTCTATCAAGAAAATATTGTAAGTGGTATGCAGTTCAGAAAGGTTCTCTCTCATAGATGGCTACTCGCTACAATCGATTATGGTGGAGGAAGATGACCAGTACAAAACTACTTTCACCATCATGTGGGGCATATATGCTTATAAAAAAATTCCATTCGGGTTGTTAAACGATGAAGTTACATTCCAAAAATAAGTCGATATGGAATTTAAGGGGATGATAAATGTAGCCATTTTTACACCCACCAGAAGAACAAGGGAATCCCATGCACACCGGCCTATCACCCAATAGGAATTAGATGCTCATTCGAGGCACATGTGGGTTCTGAGTCTCTCTTTTATGTTATTTAACTAGGAAAGCATCATCTATGTCTTGAGATAAATGAATAATGGAGGAAATGAGACATACATTCATCATAGGACTCAGAGCATCCTCTAGACAAATGCATTCATTCTAGATAGAGTATTTGTAGATAAAATATAACTACAGTAGAAGGAAAATACATAAGAGCTTACATCTATTTCATAGCATCCATGAACATAAATGAAAAATATAGATATGGATCAAATCAACTATAATCATGTTCATTTATGTTTGTATCCTTATTACATTCATTCTCATTACAATCAATGGATCCATTTAGACTACCACAACTTGATCAAACCAAAGTCATACATCACAAAGAGGGATCCCGTCCTTCATACATACACAAAAAGATTCATACCCCATCCCCTTAATACATTATTCCATTATATTTCCTTAATAAATCCCACAGAGCTCGGTCTCTCTATCAATCTATAATTCTTTCCTTTGATCCTCTCGATCCTCCGACCAGCCTTGATCCCTCCTTCAAGTTCTAGCTCACTCCCCTTACTCCTACATGTAGGCACTATATATATAGGCACTCTAAAGTGCCAACTCCTCCTTCCACTTCCTTAGATCCATTTCCAAGTTTCCATATGGGATCTTCATGGGAACATGTTCCTTCAAGCATGGGCTCTGCATATTATGACATGATGGTCTCCCACGTGTTCCTCCATTGCTAAGCATATTCCTTCCATGGGCCCCACATATCCATACTGACACTTTATCCGCTTCGCATGCATGGTTGGTTCCCACCCAAAATTCCAAAAATGGCCAAGTCCCAAAACTTGGGCTCTATCTGTGTGCACATTATCCTTATGTGCCTTCTTCTTATGTGCCCATGCTTCAATCTTAGGCCTTGTGTGCCTCCGTGCCTTGGTACACTTCATTGATATTTTAGGGGCCCAAAATCACCCCACACTACACCTATTCTCCATCCACGGAACACTTCTCTCACTAGATAAGGAATGGAATCACTTGAGAAAACTAGGAAAATCTTTCTACAAGTCGCCTCCAAATTTTTCAAAGAATCAATCTTATTCTATGCTCTCGACAGAGGTCACCAAATAGGGTACTTACCTCCCAAAACTTAGTCCTTGCTTATGTCTTCAAGTGTGTCCATCCTCCTAGTGATCTACGCCTTTAGTTTCTTCAACTGGTTTTTGATTGAACCCCTTAAGGTTTCAATGGCCTTAGATTTTATTTCAACCTCATCAAGGATTCTATCCATTTCCACCCTATTTCCTTTATTCTTTTCCTAGAACTCCTTCAGCTTTGCTTCATGAGTGGTGACCAAAGTGCTTTCCACCCTATCCCTATCTGTGTAATTATCATACGTGGACTTAGTATACTATGTAGTAATCTTGACATACGCGAGCACCTTGCTATACTCAGCGATGAATGCTACCACTTTCAATTTGCCCTCTTTCTCCAAGAATGTTACCACTTCTTCTATGGACTCCGGGCTAGTGGTTGTTTCTCCTTGGTGAGGATGCACGTCGATCTTCTAAACATCCAAGAGTAGACCCGTACTTTTGTGTGGGTGGCACTAGGTTTAGATGCTTCACAATAATGACACTTTTGATAGACTCTACCTTTTGGTATACTTCTTGCATCTTCACTTTCTCATTCCTTAGTTCATGGTTCAGCTACACGCTGATCAAATCCTCTTACCTCAAGCTTTTAGCCTTATTAGCTAGATCCTCTTCCTTCTTTTCTAGCTTTTCCTCTAGAAATCTTATTCTGTCATTTCTCGTAAAGAGCCTAGCCTTAGTCTCAACCACAACCTTATTGAGTGCATTACATAACCGATCATCTCTGATATTTTTGGGCATTGACAAAGGGGTTGGTTCCCTTAGACTTTGGTACGACATGATTTCCCTTTACAAACTTCAAAGTCTGGCTCATCAATATGGGACTCAAATGCCCAAGAGATCATCTTCCTTTTCTTGGGGTATGCACCCTTCTTGTCAAATGACTCCATGGCTAGAATCCTTTCTATGGGTATAGTGCACTAGAAGTGCATGCGTAGCACCTTCTTTAGGTCATCAACATAGTTCATGACTTTTCCTTGTTCTACATCAAGGATCCTTCTTCCCGAGTACACGACTTTAGGAAAACTACACGACTTTGGGAAAACTCAATGTTAGACTGGGACCTCCTCCCAAACTGACTTTCTCTTTCTTGACAATTTCCTCCTTACCTTATTCCATCACTATGTTAGTGTTGTGCTCCAGCTTCTTGCTCTACTAAGGCCTCAATTATTTTTGTTGCTTCTCTTTCTACCGCCTCAGTTACTTGCTCCTTCGTGAGACATAGAATTTCTTAATTTTGCATGCTAACCTCCTCACTCCTTCCCATGTCCTCATTGCCTTCCTCACCCTAGCTACCCTTGCACCACATGAAAAGGAACTTCTATTCTTCTTCTACACCCTCTTCTTTTGAATCATATATGCTGATGATAGGTGGCTCTAGATTTCTTTCGGTGTCATCTTCTTCACTATCCTCTTCTTCACTATCATCCTTTTCACCTATGTACTTCTCCAAGCTATTTGTCTCCTCCGAGTCAAAATTCTCTTCTACCCTCTTCTTTTCCTAAGAGGTGACTCTTTGGTAGGGATTCAGCCTTCTCTACTTCATATGGTGACTTCTCTTTGGTGAGGGGTTGCTCTAGCACCTCTTCTTCCAGTGTCTTCTCCTTTACCAGGGATTTCTTTCTATGCATGTAGGTGCTAGGTTCGGTGCTTGTCGTTGGCATGCTTATTATGTCCGAGTAGTGTACACACTTAATGGTTCTTCTTATTCTTCTCTTTCCCTTTCTTGAGCATGGGATTCTTCCTACCCTTGGGATCTTCAGGTATGGAGACATCATTCTCTATGTATGTGCCCTTCTCAAACTTTGGCCTAATGTGAAGATGTACACAAGCTGTAGATTTTCCTACAATTGGTAGGGTTATGGGTTTCATCATCCTGACTTCATGCACCACATAATTCTCCATGTACATGTGCCTATTGGGGTAGATCAACATCCTGTGAAACTCCCAATGGTCCCGATCAATTTCACCAAGTTCTAATCTTAGCTTCTTTGCTTCTTTGAACCTATTAACTCCCACTTGGAAGTATTGGGTGGTGAAGGAAAATGGGAGTTTACACCATGGGCTCATGGTCTCATCTACCATCATGAATCTACCTATGCAGAAGTGCTTGATACATAACAAACTTAGCTTCACCTAATGTATGCATCGGTAGTTTCTCTGGGATTCTCCACTCTACCTTGAATGCATCCCTTAAGTTCTTATACCATTTTTACAGGCATGCCTTATGGGGCTGTCATTGTTTCACATGTATACTTTGCAAATCTTTTTGTGGGTAAGGGATCTTTAGCTAGGTACTCCCAAACAAACTTGTCTACTGCATTTGGCATTCCTATCTCTTAAAACACACTTTTTAGGAGGACATTTCAAAAGAGTATCTTGTCTCCTTCCTGTGCACTACTTATTATCTCATCAAAAATAAAGGCCAATAAATTATAGATCGGGCCCTCTGATATTTTTCTGCATATATGCAACCAAGGATTATTCACCTACGTTGACCTCTCTTGATCATTTAGCTTTGTGACTAGGTGCGCAGCCATTCTCATGACGGGATCTAGGATTTCCACAAAATCAAAATATTTGAATCCCTTCTTGTATTCATATACATCAACGGTTTCTTTGATGGCCTCCTTATCACTCAGGTAATCGTCTATGATGTCTCCCTCACAGATGAGGCTTGTAAACTTTGAAATTAGCTGAGGGGTTATACGCATCTTATGTCCCACAAAGTAAAAGTGATTCTCATGCATGTGTGACAACATCCACTGATAGAGGTGCTTTGGCTTTCCAAAGTAGGGAAACTCATAGAGTTGTAATAACCTTTCCTTTTCCAACTTCACTTTTACCTCATCGTTATAGATGGGAAAACCCTCAGTGTCCTCTTGTTCATTGGCCTCAGTAGCCCGACACCATTTCCTTCTCTATTATGGTTGTATGATGGTTATAATCACTCACTGCCATCTTTCTCAAATGGTATCCCCACTCCATCCCAAGAAAAATTCCATCTGGTACTGCATTTCAACATACCACTCTTCATTCATGTTTGTCATACTTGCTAATCTATCTCTTCCCTTTCCCTTGCCCTTTCGCTTCTTGGGTGACACAATCAGTTTCCTAGGTGCCATTGTCTAGGTCCTTTAATTACTCCTTGTTACTCTTCTTTTCCACTTGTTCCAACCTTAGATCTCAAACCTATGAAGAAAATATCTTAAACCGGTGCCCTAGTTTTTCAAACCCTAACTGGGATAATATCTTCACAAGATGATGCATTCTCACAACTTTTCTTACACTCGATGAAATCCCTTCCTTGTAGTTCATAAATCCAAACTATTTACTCATGCTCAACCTCTTCAGATTTTTCTTCATGAGGATCGGTTTGGAATCCCTAGTTTGTAAGGATGAAAAAATGCTTCTTTCTTCTTGTTCGCAAAGTGAAAATGAAATTCCTTGACCCCTTTATTTATATCTTTCCCACTTTGTAACATTAAATTTTACCTTACCTTACAAAAAATATTGTTCATAGTGTGAACACTTAGGAGTGGTTTGGGTTATTTGGTAGTAATAGGTTTTTAATAATTATAAATTAATCTATAAGTGTGCAAAATAACAGTAATGCACAACTCGTAGTTGAGAGATATTTGGGATAATGAGAGGACATAGAGATTAGCCTTGACTCCTTACTTATAGGAGTTCATTGAGCTATTTATATATAATTTCTCCATTGGGAATTTGTCCCGAATGAGTTACAATATCTCTAGTTTTATTATTTTATTATGCAATATTTTGTCTTTTATTTGATTAAATCATATATATTTACAATATTTGGTATCAGAGTGGGTTAGACCGCAATGATAACCTATAGGAATTTATGAGGTGTTTAGATCTGGATCAAATTTGTTTCATTGGAATCAAATCTGTAACCTGCGTGTTTCATTGGAGTCAAGTTTGTGACCTGCATGTTTCATTGGAGTCAAATATGTGATTTGTGTGTTTATCTACCAACAACATAAGGTGAGACTTCACTCGGAAAATCCATACTTGGTCATGTGGCGTGACTAATTTCAATATCCAGATCTGTAGTAACAAAGGTATTGCATTTCTTTCCTTTTTTAGACACAGATGAAAAAAATAGAAGGGCAGAAATTTTTTTGTCAAATTTGGAAAGGGTCCGGGAAGAGGTTAGAGTTATAACTTAAAATTGTCATAACTTTCAGCTGGTAACTCCGATTAATGTGAAATTTTATTTAAAAATGTGTATTTTTTGATCTCTACACATTGATCATACGTTTTTATTGTTGGAAAAATAAATTCCTTTTGGCAAATATATTAGAAAATTTTACTTTTAGTGTTTAAAGTTTATTGTAAGGGTGCATTTTTGACTGAGTTCAACACCTATTATGGAAATTCCATTAGATAAATTCAATGGATTAAATTTTCACACATGGAAGGTGAAAATACAAATGCAACTAATGAACAAAAATCTTTGGGGAATTGTGAGTGGAAAAGAACCAAAACCAACAGATGCTTTGCAAAATTGCTTGAATGGAAAACCAAGGATGATAAAGCAAAATCCATTATTGGGCTTGCTTTATCAGATACTGAGTTGCATTATATAGACTAAAAAAAAGGTCTAAAGATATATGGGATTTTCTAAGTAAGACATTTGGTGCAAAGGTTATGAATGCTAAATTCTCACTTAAGTTGTAGTTATTCAAGTTGAAAATGAATGAGGGTGCAACTATGTCAAGTCATATTAACAATCTTAGATCTCTTCTAAGACAATTGATGAAGTAAGTGCTCAGGTAGATGAAGAAGATGTAAAAGCTATTTTATTAAATAGTTTACCTCCAAAATACAGTAATGTAGTTTTTACTCTTGGTCAAATGCCTTCTCATTCACTTGAAGGTATGATTTCTACATTACTAGCTGAAGAAAAAAGAACAAAAGAAGATATTGAGGAAGAAACTGCTCTTTATATTAAAAGGAAGCATACTAATTTTTTCAAAAACAAAGAGGAATTAGAATGCTTTTATTGTAAGAAAAAAGGACATAAATCTTCTTTTTGTATTACTCGTGCCAAGGACATCATAAAAGGAAAGCTAAAAATGGATGAAGCTAATACAACTTGTTAAAGAAGAGTCAGAGAATGAAGAAGAAGATGAACCTGAATAGAATGAGGATGAAGATGACTACCTATACTAAGTAGTGCCTGATGGAGGATGGAGGCATAGGAGGATGGAGGCAAATTGGCATCTCTTGTTATTCACCAACAAAGAGATTGCTTCATTGTATTGGTGACCTTTTGTTTCAGTTGTGTGGTGTGTTTTCTTTCCACTGTAATAATGAACAGAAGTAATATTCCTATTCAAAGCTCCTACGTGAGCATAATTTCTATTTTGTAATCCCTCTAAGTTAGAAACAATGATGTGAGAAAAATAATGTACACTGCTATGTAGTGGTTGGTTCCACTAGAAAACCATTTTCTGAGTTGGAGGTTCTCTTTGAAAACCTCATATTGTTTGAGTTGTTGGTACTCATTGAAAACCTTCATTTCTTTGTAGATCATGAGCGGGTACAGGAGATAGCTTTCCCCATGTTCACACTAAGGGGGTGACTGTTATAGAAATATTGTTCATAGTGTGAACACTTAGGAGTGGTTTGGGTTATTTGGTAGTAATAGGTTTTTAATAATTATAAAATAATATATGAGTGTGCAAAACAATTGTAATGCACAACTCATAGTTGAGAGATATTTGGGATATTGAGAGGACTTAGAGATTAGCCTTGACTCCTTACTTATAGGAGTTCATTGAGCTATTTATATGTAATATCTCCATTGGGAATTTGTCTCGAATGAATTACAATATCTCTGGTTTTATTATTTTATTGTGATTTTTTTGTTTTTTATTTGATTAAATCATAGATATTTACAAGATTACATACCACCGTACATTAACATTTAATGTGGTTTTTTCAAACAAGCCCGACTTTCATGCTCGAACTCATGCAGCTAACCTTGCATGGAAAATTCTTCTAACCTTCTCGAGCAAACCTCGACTTTTGAACTTTCACTCACACACCCAACCTTGTGCGGACCATTCTCCAACCTTCTGGCACGCAACTAAATCATCTTGACAGGAGACTCTTGTGCGCACATACCCGATGTCGAAGGCACTTCTTCTGTCATGATTTTCTCTTTCACCTACCTCATGTTGCTGACGCACTTCTTCTTCCCTTATACCTGGATCCCCAATGTAGCATTTTCCTGACACCCACCATTCTTTTTCACCTTTTCCTCCATGTACATTCTTCATAGGGCCATTCAACCAAGCTTTCCAATGCAATCCAATCCTTCCTAGTGCTTCCCACTTCAATTTATTCTATCTTACTCCAGCCCACACTAAAATGATGTGTGGTCCTCTATGCATATAAAAATTCACTAGAGAGTAATGAGATTACTGATGCCAAAAGCACAACACAAAACAACAACAAGTAAGGGAAACACAAGAAGGGAAACTACTTTCGAGAAAATCCTAAACTAACTCGGCACATCTTTGCTTATTTCCAAACACCAAGAAGACTTATTTATAGTAGGGCTTCAGCCTACTCCCATTGAAGTGTCTTGGCAATCTCATCCCATCCAACACTTGTAACTGGCACGCACTTGAATCAAGGATGTACGAGATGGTGTAGGGACCCAACCAATGCACTTTTAACTTCCCAGGATGGTGCAAAAACTTAGAATCATATAGTAAGACCATCTTCCCAACCTCAAACTTCTTGTTCCTAATGTGGCAATCATGCCATGCTTTCTGCTTTGCTTTCTTTGTGGTTTGGCTCCACCTGGCAAGTGATCGTCTTTCATCTAGCTTCATCAGTTCATCAATTCTTTCTTTAGTGCTTGCTCATCGCTAACCCTCCTGCACGCACTATATGCAAAGAAGGTAACATGAATTCAACTGGAAGGACAACTTCCATGTCAAACACCAATTAAAACGGTGTGGCTTTGTTCAGCCTTTTATAAGTTGTTTTATACGCCAATAATACAACTGACACCTTTTCATCCCAATCTTATCTCCCGACATCACAAATCTTAGTCAATGTGTGACTAAGTATTTTGTTAAATGCCTCAGTAGTTCCATTTTCATGAGGGTGATAGGGAGTAGTTTTTTTATGAGCCACCATGAACTCTACCAACAAGATCCTCATGGTCTCATTCAAGAAATGTGTACCCCTATTTCTGGTTAGACTTAAAGGTCATCCATACCTCATGATGATATTCTCACACAAACATCTTGTTGTTATAGCTATTGTACAATCTTTAATTGGGCATGCCTCTTCGCCCACCATAACAAATAGTCCATGCAAGTGATCACATAGTGTGATCTAGTCGTATGCTTATTTGCTAGTGCAATAGTGCCTACAAAGTCTATTACTAGTTTCTCAAAATGTTCAGCACTAGGGATATGGTGTAAAGGAATTTCATATCTCCATCCTAGCTTGATAATGTGCTGATAATGGTCACACGCCTTACAATACTCCTTGCAATCCTGATACAAGGTCTCCCACCACAATCCTTCCATTAATATCTTATTCGTGGTGGCATCACCTACATAATGCCCACCCACACTTCCTCCATGTGCCTTCTCTATGATGATGAGGCGTTCATGCTCTAGTTAACACCTGCATAAAACCTCATCACACCCTAGTTTGTATAAGTCCCCAATGAGAAACATGTAGGGCACGACGAGTATGGATAGTTTCTTTCTCTCTAATGTCTTCATCCCTTCGAGTGCCTTACCCATCTTAAGGAACACAACAATATCCTCCAAGTTTGAGGGTGCACGTAGAAACCTAAATAGTTGAGCGTCTAGTATGGTATCTTTAATGCTCTGAGCGTCCTCCCCTAAATCAATCCTAGACAAATGGTCAGGTCCAGAATTATTCTTGCCTAGTTTGACCATCACGGTGAACTCAAATTCTTGGAATAACAGCACCCACCAGCATATGCGCCCTTATAGGATGGGCTTGTTCAGAAAATATTTTAATGCCATGTGGTCAGTGTAGAAGACGAAGGGAGTTTCCAACAGCAACTTCCTAAACTTATGAAGCGAGTAGATCATAGACAATTCCTCGCACTCGGTTGTTGTATAATTATGTTCTACTAGTGTCAACTTCTTACTTACAAAGCATAGGGGGTGATCAACAATTCCCTGACTAGGATGTGCAAGTACTAGCCCAATGGTCATTCTAGAGGCATCCACATTGATATTGAAGGGCTTGTCCCAAGAGGGAAAACATAATGTAGGTGCGGTGACAAGCCTATCATTCAATGTGTCAAATGCCCTCTTCGTGTCTCTCCCCAGTGAAAGGAACTTTTATACCTGAGCAACTCTTCTAAAGGCACGGTGATCTTGGCATACCACTTGATAAACTTTCAATAGTAGCCCATGTGTCCAAGGAATCCATGCACTACACTTTGACTAGTTGGATCCCCCAATCCCATAATCACTATAATCCTGGCAGGATATACCAACAAGCCTTCTTTACATATGATGTGCCCTAACAGGGTCCCAAACAGGGTAGCAAATACACAATTCTTTATGTTGAGGGATATCCTCAACCATCAACATCTTTCAAACATCAACTGCAGGTTGTCACAATGGTCCTTGACCAATCCATACATGGTCCAATCACCAAGGTATACTTGGAGAAACTTGTGGATGAAGTCCTGGAAATCCTGTACTACAATGCATGAGAACACATTGGGTACATTATTCAACCCAAAATGTATGACCATACAGGAAAAAATTCCCCTCTAGGTGGCAAAAAAATTCTCTGGTCTTCCTTTGCAATTCTCACTTGGTGATAGCCTGAGAACCCATCTGTGAAAGAGTAGACTTTGTTACCTACCACTCCTTCTAAGATCTCTTCAGTAAATGGGTTTGGGAAACAATCAATGATACACACTGCATTCAAATCCCTATAATCAACACATATCCTTATCCTCCCATCCTTCTTGATATTAATCACCATCAAGCTTATCCATTCTGAATCCTCCACAACTTCTATGATTCCTAATGCTATAATATTGTCTATTTCCTCCTTGACCTTTACACACGATTTGGATTCATCTGGTAGGGTCTCTTCCCCGACTTGGGGCGCACCATCCTTCAGCTTTATCCTCATCTCTTCCAAGGAGTGGTGGATTCCCTTAAGCTCATGGTACCCGCATGGGAACAAATCCTCAAATTCTCACAAAAGATCAATGATCTTAGAGACTTCCTTCTCGACCAACAATCTCTAATGATAGCTTCCTTCGGTTCCACATCCAACCCAATATTAACCTTCTTTGTATTTAAAGGCTAATGATAGGTGCATGCTCTTTCATCAAAGATATCCATCACTTCACACAAGCCTAGAGAATGGTTAAACTCCAAATTCTCCATCTCTTCACCGTCTATGACAAATACCATCTTTCCTTTTTCCTTTAATCCACACACGCACCCCAGATTGCACCTCATCGACTCATCTTCACCAATTTGCCTATCTAAAAATGGCTCTCCTAGCAAATCTACAAGCCTATCCTCTTCCTTTGCATGATCTCCCATTGTAAGGTGATTGACCTCCTGTAATGCCTTATCCATCGATGGTTTGGTGCTCTCATACTCAAATTCTTGGACAATATCGCTTACTAATTCTTGCCAATTCCATGTTTGGTGGTGTGTCTCAAGCTGGATGTACCATGCACATGTTCAACCCTATAGTGTAGAATACAATTTGTGGATCTAGAGGGATGGTGACAAAGCTTCCGTGTCTTGTCTCCGATTCTCTCATAGTCTTGCATATGGAAAGAGGCAGGCTCCTTACCATGGTAGTATTTGATGGCGGTGGGTGCATTTCTCTCGAGAACTAGATAGAGATGGTAATTCTCACCTCGCGCCATTCCAAAATATTATTCGATGCATTTCCCACCAAAGGTGCACACCATTTCCTAGTAGGACATAACTTAGCATCCCTCTTTGTTCCTTTTCTTCCTTCCATTGAGATTCCATCTCCTACAAAAATATCTCAGGTAAGGCTCCTCCTGAGTACTTAGGTAGCTCCTTTCCTCCCAGTGTCGACTATGCTCGCCCTTATCACCCTTGTGACCGATCCTCTCGGATGCCTACCAATTAACTCATAGGTTCCATGCGCCTAATTATTGCATGCTATACTGGTGGTGTCACTCACCGACTGAGTGTCCTCAAACTAGATAAACCCATTAGTAGGATGGATTATCTCTGGATCCCTGATTGAGCACACATATATCTTATCTAGGACCTCTTCTCCCAATGGTTCAGTATAGGGGTTGACTTCCCATCAACCAGGGGTATGATGACACATTCCTCCTCATTTTCAAATCTGATGTACCCTTTGTTGAACTGAATATTTGCATTGTTCTTATAACACCACGGGCACCCAAGTAGTGCTGGGAAATTGTCTACCTTAGCAAGCACCAAGACTTTGAAGTCCCTAGTAAACTTGACTCCCTAAATGGTGATAGTTGCATATTTTAAGATGCCTATGGGAATTACCTTTGTTTTTTTGTCATATATATCACATTTGAAGATGGCTATAATATAGGCCTTCCAATTTGATGCCAAGCATCCAAGGTGAGAACATTGACCTTTGCACCTATGTCGATGAGGATAATGTTAAGGATCCATCCATCCATGACTCGCATTTAACGTGATCTCCCTATCATGTTTGGGGTTGTGAGGGGAAGGTTTTCATTCAAGATTTTCCTCTTGCAATCTTCTCTCGGCGTGCGGTACCTTCTCTCTCAACCATGCTCCTAGCAAGGGAATAATATTCTCTAACCTTATCATCTTACATACTTCCTTGACCTCATCCAGATCATCTTTTGGCACCTCGACCCTTCTTCCTTTCTCCTCTCTCTTAAAGTGTTGCTTTAGACACTGGATCTCTCCTTGTAAACTCTGAATTACATCCATGGTATCTCGATATACCTCTTATTGATGCACGGGTTTTGGTACCTTCCATGTACCACTTCTTCCCTTGAAACTAGGTTCTTCTACCTTGGCATTTCCTTTGTGCATATGAACTTTGATCTTGTTGTCACCAAAATAGGTTCTAGGCTCATCATCACGTGTTACTGCGGTATCCATTGGGTGTCTTCCTTCTTAACACTTACCATTGTAGCACCCTTGTCTTTTCAGTGCTACTGAATCATATGCTTGAAAAACTCAGGGCACTCCTCATACTTGTTTTTTTGTTCTACACCGTGAGCACCGCAACAAATCTGGGCCCTCATGCATGTAGTGGTCTATAGACCCACAATTAAAATATGTCCCACATGGGAACTCACTTCTTCCTTCTCCATGGTTACCATGACCATGAAATCCTTTGCAAAATTCTCTTCCACGTGTGCCTCCCTCTGTGCACTCCTCATAATGGTGATCATCACCTTTAGAGCTACTAGCAATGTTGGTCTGACATACCTCATGATCAATGGATTCATGGATCTAGTCAATAATTCTACAATCCTTAGTATCATGGGTTGTAGAGGTGTAGATCTTACAGTAGCAAGACACATTCTTCCACATCGCATGTTGTAACAAGGGACATCTACTCGCATCATGGTCCCCATGAAATCTCACAATCTACTGCTACGGCATGTACTATCCTCCAGGGGCAATTATCCTTGACATGCCCCTCTTCCTCACAAGTTATACACCATAAACCACTACAAGTCTCATGTGCTAAGTTCACAGATAACTTCTCCAGCTAATTAGCCATAATAGTGATTTGAGCCTCCAAAAATGGGCTAGCACTAGTATCAACACTTCCAACAGACTTTGGTGTGTAGAGTGACCTCCAATGCCTCGTATGGGTTTGTGAAAGTTTTGTGAGATAAGGCTCTTCTAAAAGGTGTTATCAACCCCCCAAAAAACAATTGAGAATGCTATGAAGGGTGAATGTCATATGAAAAATTTGACAAGAGTCTTAAACTGCACATCATACTCCTACACACTTTCTGCCATCCCTTGTTAAATCTCCTTCGTGAGTGCTTGATGTTATTTTGTTCAAACTTGGGAATGTGAAATTCTACTAGGAAAGCATTCTTTAAAGTAGTGTAATGAACCGTCGTTTGATGAGGTTCATACTTTCTATACCAGCTATGTGTGCACCCTTGCAATGTCATTGTAAACCGACTTGCCTTCCACTGACTAGTGATCCATTTCACACGCCATAGCAAACTCACATTTGTGAACATGCTCTGTAGCATCTTCAATGCCTCTGTAATCTGGAAAATGTAATGACATCTCAAAGAAAACTTGAGGGGTTGTTGGTGTGATTTTCCTCCCGAGCTAGAGCCTTGGTTTCCTCCAATGTTTCCTCCATCGCGGATCCATCTAGCTCACCGTGTCCCATGCCTCCCGACCCACCGATCCACTCAGGTCTAGGTCTTGTTCTACTGGATCCACCAAATCCACCAAATCCACTAGGTCCACCAGGTCCTGTATTAGTCATGCCAAGGGTCCCCATAGTCCCACTGAATTACATGTAGACGGTTTGTGATGATGTCCCACTACCAATAGTTTACCCCTCGTCACTCCCATATGTGAGACCAAAGGTGGTGTACTTTCTCCTTGTCTAAAAATTCCTCCGAAAAATGGAATATGCATAGCCATAGAAGTCTCAAAAAATAAATTATACCTCCTCGGTGCAGATCGATCACTTCCACCGATACAAAATAGGCTAATAATATTCTCTCCTTGGTCGGATATCCAAGCACCAGGGTTTGGTCACTACGTGGGTTCAAATATGCGCCAATGTCTCTTCTCTATCCGTGTGATGAACTCTCATCGAATCTAAAGGGGTCTCTCTCATGCACTTGCCAAGATGGGTTAGTATAGACTGCTCAGGTTCCATGTCCTATACGTGACCCTCAAATCCTTCTTGCAACATCTACCTCCATATATCCATCACACCTACAACCTCACATCATCTAGTAATCTCTCTTTCATGTGATTCACTATACCTGAGTCATCTCTCCTCCCTTTCCTTTTCCACCAACAAATCTTCCATCTTACCCCACCCTAGCCTCCTCGCTCGGCACTTGGAATGATTTAGCTAGCCATTATAAATGCCTCTAAACCCAAGGTAATAATAAAAATCTTCATTTCCAAAGGAATATCATGTAGAAATTATCCTATGGGCTCCCACGAAACTCAAACTCAAAAATTCTAGACAAGAGTATGTAGAAATAGCATACTCCAGGTGTGGCTAGTCAACCCACCTTTCCACCAATGATCCATATCATAGGTCCACATCTAATATACATCTTATAGTCTATGGTACTCATCTTGGGTCCACATGCATGATCTATAATACCAAATTGATCTAGACGCATATGTTGAGAGCCATTCATACATTTCTCTCTTTGGGAAGCAATAGAAAAATGTTTCATACAACTCATAGTAGAGGTTCTTTTCTACCCATCTACGTGTATCAAACTCAAACCCAAGTGTTAAATCTCTCGAGAAAACTCATCCTTCATGCTTTTAAACCATGATTCAACACTCTCAAAAGTTAACCGCTTTGTCATCACTCATGATATAGATAAGCATGCATGTCATTTCCCACTAAAACTTTGAAGAGAGGTCCTGGAAATGGAACCAAGATGTAGCCATTTTTACACCCACCAAAAGAACAAGGGAATTCCATGCACACCAACCTATCTTCCAATGGGAACTGGGTGCTCACCCAAGGCACACGCTAACGCCGAGTCTCTCTTTTATGTGAGTTAAGTGGGAAACCATAATCTATGTCATGAGCTCAATGAATAATGGAGGTAATGAGACATACATTCATCATAGGACTCAGAGTAGCCTCTAGACAAGTGCGTTCATTCCAGATAGAGTATTTAAAGATAATAGATAACTAAAGTAGAAGGAAAATACATAAGAGCTTACATCTATTTCATAGCTTCCATGAAAGTGAAACAATATAGATATGGATTGAATCAACTATACTCATGCTCATTTATGTTTGTAACCTCATTACATTCATTCTCATTACAATCAATGGATCCATTTAGACTACCATAGCTTGATCAGACCAAAGTCATACATCACAACAGGGATCATGTCCTTCATCCATACAAAGAAAGATTCATATCCCAGCCCCTTAATACATTATTCCATCATATTGCCTCATTAAATCCCATAGATCTCTAGTCTCTCTATCAATCTATAAGTCTTTCCTTTGATCCTTTGATCCTCTCGACTAGCTCGGTCTCTCCTTCTAGTTCTAGCTCGCTCCCTTTTCTCGTACCTATGGGTGTTGTATATATAAGCACTCAAGTGCCAAATCCTCCTTCTATGGCCTCAAATCCATTGCCAAGTGTCTCATATGGGCTCTCCATGGGAACATGTTCCTTCAAGCATGGGCTCTATACATTCTACCATGATGGTCTCCTATGTGTGCCTGCTCCTCCAACATGGGCTCTACATGTTCTGACATGATGGTATCCCACGTGCACCTCCATCGCTAAGCATATTCCTTCTATGGGCCCCACGTATCCATACGACACCTTATCCACTTCGTATGCATGGTCGGGTCCCGCCCAAAATTCTAGAAATGGCTAAGTCTCGAAACACAGGTTGTTCACGTCACACGTACCTTATCCTATGTGCCCTTCTTCTATTAGGCCTTACACACTTTCTTCTTGTGTGCCTTCTTCTTACATGCCCATCCTTCAATCCTAGGCCTTGCACACCTCTTCGCCTTAGTGCACTTAGTTAATATTTTAGGTGCCTAACAATAAACAAGATAGTTCTTATGTACTTATATAATATCACAATATATTCCAAGAATGTAGCTGACCACCTCTTTTACCTCGGGAAAGTGTTCCAAACATTTAGAAGGTTTGGAGTGTCTTTAAATATGAAGAAGTATATATTCCTAGCTTATGAGGGCAAGCTCTTATGCCACATTGTGTCTAAGGAGGGATTGAGTATTGATCTAGAGAGGGTTGAAGCCATCATGCACTACCATTGCCAAGAGATAAGAAGGCCAATCAAAGCTTTTTGGGGAGGATAAATTTTTTTCTAGGTTTATGCTAGATTTTTCTACTTGTGTGAAGCCATTAACAATGATGTTGAAGAAGAACCTTGCATTCAAGTAGACAACAGAGGGAAAGGAGTGCTTTGAATCTATCAAGCATGCAATATCTCAAGTTCCAACCCTCATCAACCCAGATTTCTTGAAATAATTCATCCTATATGCCTTTGGGGGTTCGGACATAATCTCATCTATATTAGTATAGTTGAATAAGGAAGGATCCAAATAGCCCATAAATTTCTTCATCGAGCTTATAAGATTATGAAGTCGGTACTTCTTCATTGAGAAGCATGTCCTCGTTGTTATAAGAATCTTAAACAAGCTCAAAACTTGGTCTCCAACAAAAAAATTTAGTTGTTAGTTTTTATTGTTTAGTTGTTATTTTCTCCTAAACAAATATTTGAATGAGAAAATAATAGGTTGGATCACCTATGTGACGGAGTATGAAATTGAAATCAAAGTGACTAAGCTAGTGGTGCAAAGGATCTACTAGCTTTGATAATGTTCTCGTCAAGAACAACTTATCTTTGAGTCTGCAAGAATATTTCTCAACACATGAGCACTATTGAGCAAGGTACTCTCCACCATCCCTTGCTTAAGGATCTTATCGACACTCTATAGTACAAACCTTATGCTCCAACAACCTGGTTATATTACTTCTTCTATCATACTTGCATTAGTACTAGTACTAGTATTACAGAAAAAGAAATAGATATACCTTGGTTGTTGGTCATTATTCCATTATTTAGAAGCCTCCATCACCTCTCCAACAACTTTCATGCACTCTTAAGGCCATTCCACTCAATGATTCCTTTATACAATCACCTATACATGCATTCCTTTCTCTTCCACAGGGTTAGATCTAAGTAGACCTCATGGTTCCAAGTACTCAAAATTATATGTAGGTTCACGAATCATTATTTTTACTCTTGATACTTTTATCTAACCTGAAATGAGGTGTTATGACCCTTTATCTAGTCATACCCATTCAATTCATACTAGTTCTCTAGTTTACCCCTATTTGGCTTGTAGCCCTCCAAGAACCTAAATTGAGTTGGATATCCAATTTGACTGAGACAACTAACCAAGAAAATATATTATTTAGAGACCCTTTATGGGGTCCTTGAATGTGCCCAAATTCACTATATGTTCCTTTGTATGAATTTGTACTTCTTTTGTAACTTATCACACAAATTAAGCCTAATTATCCCTCCTAATCATGATAGTGGTACTTATAGGGATGATCTTGCCTGAGAAATGGTTGGAACACTTTTGGGAGGTCCTCAACATACTCTCTCTTGAATTTTAGATCCTGAATCATTTTTTTGTTCAACCATGCACCTCAATTCCTCCTCTTTCCTATACCTATACAACCCGGCCTGCAAAACCTCATGTCACTTTCTCACATGTGAAAATTGGAAGATGAAAATTGACACACTTCAAGGACTCACCCAGGTAGAGGTTTTCACAAAGTGTTTTAAAAAATTGTTAGTTTGTAAATAGCTTGATGCCCTAGTTTGGGCTCAGGAGCTTAAAGTTGGGTCTATAGGAAATTAACACAATATTCAATACCTACAAAACCAATATAACATATTATTATTCACTTCAAAATTTTGCTACATTCTCTTGAATCATCTTCCATGATTCAATACATCGAATAGATCTTTCTCCTTCTTACTAGGCTCACTAGATATTGTTCTCGAGTTCCTAGATGTGCTTAACTACATAACTAAACCTAGAATAGGATTAAACAATATCCCTTAAATCTATACATCTCATCCACACTCCTATTACGACTCATATCTCAATAGTAAAATCTTGATTAGGAATGAAAACAAATATCCCACTCCCCTTTAGCCTCACTTACACACTCAATTTCATTTTTACAACATGTTCAATTTGACATTCATTCACTCAAGAGAAATCACTCACATACACATAGTCAAACATGTTTAAACAATCTCTTATGACCTTATTTCATCCTAGTCCTTGATGTTGCTACATCATGTTACCCTGAAATAATAATTTGAGCTCCTTCTCAAATGAATTATTTAATTTTTCTTCTTTTTGGATTTCCAATTCCTTCTTGGTTTCAAATTCCTTACTTATTGTCCACGTTGAGTTTCCTTCATCCCTACCACCACTCTGAACATTTTCCTCCATTTCTTCTTCATGGTATTTATCCCCATGTTTTTCTCTAAGTTCTCTTTAATATTTACCTTCATGAATTTCCATAGAATTTTTCCATGTTTTCTTCCTCTTGTGTACTTGTAGTTACTACATTCATGAAAAAAGTAGATATGAAAACATAAGACTTGATTGAATCTTCAACTTGTTCTAACACAATATTATTCTCATGTTCACATTTAGTCTCTTCATAAGCTTGTCTCACTTTTCTAATGAAATGTAAATCTTCAATACTTAAATCCCATTCTATCATGTTGTTATGCTACTCCTTGCATGATTTTATTATTGTATCAGTCCATGGACATCTAGTTTTACTTTTTATTGGTCTTCTATAAATATTCAAATACCTCATAGGTTTCTTCTCTTGTACTTCTCAACTTCTCTTAGATCCATATTGACTATATAATAAGTATTCAACCAATTCCCGAAGTATATTGTTGATAGGAGTCTTCATAAAATGTTGTTATAAGCCACGAAATATATGCAAAGTGTTGAAGTGAGTAGATAGCCACAAATAATTAGATCAAGTTGTGGGATAAAGGATGAAGCTGCGAACAAAGTATTGTTCCACTTATAAAAGGAAAAGGCCAAAATAAAATATAGAAGCCACGAAGTATAGAGAAATTTGACAGAAACTAAGAAAATCTACAATACATGGAGGGAGCTTCCAAACACTAGAAAAATCCACATAACACTAGAAAGAGTTGCAAAAACCGACATCATGCCGCGAATTAAAAAAATTACACGAGAATGAGATAAAAGATGATAGAGGCATGAGTCAAAATAAGTGTGCTTTGGAACATATTGTACTTTGTATATTTATTGTAACTAATGTATTGTATAAGTGGGCATCATGAGAGAAACATGTGTGAATGCCATTTTGAGAGATTTTGTAGGAAACTAGAGATAGGAGAATGAGAGAACATGCATGTACTGGAAACTGATGTAATTATTATTGATGAATAAATAAAGACTGGAGTTTGGAGTATAATTTGTTATCTTCTTTCATTTACATTTATGTTCTTAGTGTAGTGGTGGTGTATTTCCCACGTACATTCTTGACAAATATCGATTATATCTACGCCTCACAATACTATCTCGGGGTTTTAGGTGAACATTTGGTGTCCGATCCCGTGTTTCTTTCATTAAGCAGATGTTAGGAAATATTTCACCACCGGGTATTGGAATCTCATGTTATTAGAAATTGAAAATTGGTGGGAAAAACATATCGATATATTTTTAAAGGAGAATAAAAAAGGCGAAAAATCACTTATAAGGCAGTAGAAGAAGAAGTATTTGGAGAGTTTGGAGAAGATTTTTGGTCATATTTTCCTCATTAGTTGTGGCCCTATTTGTTAGCACATGAAAAAGGACAGATTGGACACAGATGTACTTAAGAAAACCCTTTGAGTGGACAACGAAATAATTAACAATAGTAAAATATTTGGACGAGCCATGAACCGAAGTGATCAATTATTAGTACGAGACTACCTTAGATTATTTCATAATCACATGGGAAATTTAGGGTTGGATGAGCTTTGACAACAAGAAACATGAATTTTTAACTGGAACCTATGGATGATTTCTTCAATCATTCCCTTTCTTAATTAAAGTGTTAATGATCGAGAAGGGATTAATTAGAGAAGAATAAATTTTCTTGTATGTGATAGGAAGTGCAAGATGGCTTATGCGAAGGAGGGTGGTCAAGATTTGTGTCTTATCATAATTAATGGGGTATTGGTTAGGGTGGCAGAAATAGGATGACATGGGGAAAATAAAAATAAAAATATTAGATAGTTAGTAAGGAGAGATTAAGAGAATTAAGGAGAAATAGTAATTTGTGAGGGATAATTAAAAACAAGAGGAAAAGAAAGGATGAGGAGGATGGAAGAAAGGGCGAGGTTAGTTGTGGAAAAGAAGGAATTAGAGAAGAAGATAGAAAAATAGAGATTGGAAAGAGAGGAGAGAGAAAAGAAGATGAAAGAAAGGAAGGAGAAATTGAATAAAGTTAAGAAAGAAGAAAAGAAAGTAGAGAAGGTAGAAGATTCACCCACTTCAAGTGGAGGCCAGCAATTGGCTCACTCGGAAATGGAGGTGGATGCTTCAAGTATAGATATTATACCCACATCTTACGGAGACCAACAAGGGTTTATTACTCCAATAAATCCCATATATATTATAGAAATTTCAGTTTAACAAGTTGTTTCACATAGAATGTTTCGGCTCTGTGGAATAGACTTGCTTCTATCCTTTCATTCCTTTGAGAAACAGATAAGGGTTAGGGCTAGGAGGAATACCTGTTGAATGTTGAGATGGTGTGCGCGTACCGTAGAGAAAGATCAGATCGACTGCGAAGAACTCCTTTTTGTCTTGGAAGGACTACCTGCAAGTAAGAATACAAGACCACCAGATTTTAATTAGACAATAAATGAGGGAGCTGCCTTAGGCCCAGGAAATATAAAACTTCCTTTCGAAGGTGGTCAGTTCCCCTTTTAATACGAATTAACACAAATGATAACAAAGAAAGCTATTGCAAAATCATGATTTAGGTACCTCGTTACAAAACAATAGAGGCTAAACTATCAATAATAAAACGTCACGTTGTTTGTTCGGTTACTGGTCGTTGATACATTCAGGTTGAGTTACAGGGATAAACCAGACTGGATCTGAGGTTGTTAGGTGACAAATAGGTGAGAGGAAGGTTTTGGGGTATAAGTCACAGTGACCGATGCCGGTCACTGGATAACCGACCGCGGTTAGAGAACCGCTGCCGGTAGGGGATAACCGACACCGGTAGGGTCAGTAATCTAGGTGCTTCTGGATAGAGGTTGGTTGCAGGGTGATTGTGGGGTTATTAAGACTGTGGATGGCTGAGGGGAATAATGAGAGGATAGGGAAGACTCAGAGTGTGATAAAATGGTCTTCTGGGCAATACAAGGATGTATGGATGAAGGTTAAGTGCAGGGTGCTGGTAGGTGGTAGATCTAGGAATGAGCTTATAATTACTATCAATCCACAGGCTCAAAAAAATGGTGTTTAGAAACATACAAGACACTACTTACTCATTCCTGATGAAGATGCGAGTTCCGGAGACCGTGTGATGACGAAGACAGGGTTCAAGTAGGATGATCCGACAGTCCAAGATGAGCTATATCCTCTTCTGATGCTCGGATGAGTGTCACTGGGCTCTGGTTATTCGGTTACAGTCTTGGGCTTGATGTCCTTCTCTGCAAACTTCTCTCTTTTCTTCACTTATCTCTGCTCGACCAAGCAAAATCCGGATCCTTTCAATGATTTCTCCTCTTCTCGATCAAATGAAAATTCGATCCTTTGTTTTTGGTTGGAAGTGGTCATTTACAGGGAACCGATGGCGGTTACGCAACCGACGGTGGTCGAGTAGGAACCGGTATCGGTCAGGTCAAAGCGGGCTATTTTTGGTAAAATAGCCAGCTTTCCCTCCTTTTCTCCTGAGGGATTAGTTGTGGGCTTGGTCAAGTCATTATGAGGTTGGTTTTAGGTGCGGGTGAGGAGTAATTAGTCATGGGTGTGGATGTGGACCAAGTTATAGGTCTTAATTAGGTTAGTTTAGGGTTAAGACTAGGTCATGATGAGGTGGCGAAATGAGGTGGCAGGTATGGCGATGTGGATTTATTAATTATAAGGTAATTAATAAATAATTGTGTAAGGTTTAGGTGATGAGGTTAGGTTGCGAAATGAGATGTGGGGCACAGGGTGTCGTAAGACACAAATTTGGTGTCTACATTTAGCCCCTTGTTGTCGTGTAGCTTGTCTTGTTAAAGCTATACGGACAATAATAAGAAGTGGTTACCCCTGTTAAGGGTATAGGTAATCCCCCTCAAATCTATCACAGATTGAGGTAGCGTGAAATCAGGGATAGGGTTGATAAAGGGTAAATGGTGTTTAGATAATGGTAAGATGGTGGGGTAGGTCCAAGGAAGCAGACACATGTTGACATGCAGTAGTGCGACCAGGGTACATGATTTGAAGAGAAAACAAGCAATTCATAGGCAAAGGTCGATAGTTTATCCAAACAAGGGTGATATAATCCTGGTATCCAAGGCATAGGAAGTAGCTCCAGGGGATATAACGGGTAAGGTACAGGAACATTTAGGCATGTTTGGCAGTACCAAATGGTTGGTTTGGTTGAGATAAACGTCACGGTCTTGGTCTAGGCAAAGTTGGTCGACTGATCAAGTCAAGGACCCTAATCATGCTAAAACACGAACAGGTGAGCTCGATTGAACAAAAAGCTACATGATGGGTGGATAAAATTGTATTGTGTTGATGTTGGGTGAGGTATTTAATTGGTGGCCTTGGGTTAGGCCAAATGGTTGGGTGCGGCCTTGGGTCGGGCCAAATGGTTGGGTGCGGCCTTGGGTCGGGCCAAATGGGTTGGTTGCGGCCTTGGGTCGGGCCAAATGGTTGGTTACGGCCTTGGGTCGGGCCAGATGGTTGGTTGTGGCCTTGGGTCGGGCCAAATGGTTGGTTGCGGCCTTGGGTCGGGCCAGATGGTTGGGTGTGGCCTTGGGTCAGGCCAAATGGTTGGGTGCAGCCTTGGGTCGGGCCAAATGGTTGGTTGCGGCCTTGGGTCGGGCCGAGATGGTTGGAGTGCGGCCTTGGGTCGGGCCAAATGGTTGGGTGTGGCCTTGGGTCGGGCCGATGGTTGGAGTGCAGCCTTAGGTCGGGCCAAATGGATGGTTGTGGCCTTGGATCGGGCCAAAATAGTTGGTTGCGGCCTTGGGTCGGGCCAATGAAGTTAACAAAGGGTTTTCAGCCAAGGTGGATATAGGTGATGTTGTGAGAAAGGGCGATTAGTAAATAAGGTCAGAAATTGGGGAAGAGGTGGGATAAAACCGATATCGATTGTCTATGACTGATATTGGTTAGGTGACCGATACCGGTTCCTTAGGGCACAATATAACCGGTATCGGTTATAGGTTGAAAACCTATAAAAAGAAAAAATACGGCCTGTCATTGTCATATTGTCAATTTGAAAACCAATTTTAGTTGTCCGTCGAGGTCTTGTGGCGAGATTGTGGAGTTTGTCGGCTAAGGTGGCACGACGATCACGATCACCACCACGATTCGGGAGGAGGTACAAGGATCTAAGTGAATTTCATAGGAATATAAGAATAAATAAGGATGCCGACTGCTGAGTCGATGATAAAGAAGATGTATTTGTTTAACATCTAAAATAAAACTAAAGATGTATGTGGTTTTGAGTGATGAGAATAATAAGAATGGTTGTTTTTTGAATGTTGTTTTTGTTTTGTTTGAAAAAGGATAAAGATGAATGTTGGAAAATAGAAATACACAAAAAATATTTATATTTACAACACATGATAGGGTATGGTAGGGGATGGTCGAGCTAACCTTGGGAGACCCCATGTCTCCTAAGTGCCGCCTACATAGCCCATTGCACAAAGCAAGGAAGGGCCTCAGACCGATGTAGTTCTCCCTTAGGACTAGGGAGAGGTGAATTCAGAAATTTGGTTGTGGTTAGGCAATTTGTTGGTTGGTAAAAATTTGATGTTGGTAGGGTAATGTTGTTGGTGTAGGTATAGGTGAAGCAAAAGTTAGCATACCCAAGTAGTAGGGAATCGTGTCCTGATTAAGGTCAACACACAATCCTAGAGTCGAGCAAAAAGAGGCCAGAGTGTCCCGTAGTTGAGAGAGCTAAACAAACCACATATTAATGTAGGATGAGCTTGAATCCCTAGGTACCTTGCATAGGCGAGAAGTCAATAGGTGAAAAGAGTGGTATAATCACAATATATCGGATATATGTCACGTCCCTTGAGTTTTGTTGCTTTGACAAATGGTGAGGTGAGGTGGTTGATGTGGGTGAGGGTGCAGAGAACTTATTATAAGATGATTATTCTGACAAAAGAGAACCAAACCTAAATAGACAAGTCCATGACTCAAAAGTGTTTTGAAATACTGCTTTTATTTTTATTTTATTTTTTTGGATATAGACTGATCGATGCGGGAAGTCTACATGGGATATGTATTTTGTTGTTCTTGAGGTCTTCACGAAGCTGATCAATGCGAGAAGCTTCTGATAAAGGCTGACTGTGTATAGTTGTCCTTCAAGGAGCCAGTCTATTTATAGTAGCAGATGCGGTGTTTATGTATAGCTGTCCTTCGGGGAGCAGTCTATATATAATAGTAGCAATAGTTTGGCATATAGCTGTCCTTCAAGGGAGCAGTCTATTGTATAATTTAGAGGTCTAGATGTCCGTTGGGCATAAAGCATCTAGTTTTGTAGGAAGTTTGACTCAAGAAAATCCCATAAGTGTTTTAATTAAGAATGTGTCATTTTGATACTTTGAAGTCATGGACTAGACTAAAAAAGGGGAAGGCATCTTTTAAGGGGAGGTGATAATCAAACCATGTGAGCTTGATTTGATTTTGAGATGTAAGAAACAAAGTGTATGCGGTGGTAAATGAGCTCAAGGGACGAGCGTAAGGTAGATAAGAAGTGATATAACACTAATTTCAATAGTAGAATGGTTGAAGATGCAAGGCATTAAGGGGCTCAGGCTCAGGTTTACCATTAAGCGAAGCTAAATGATAAGTGCCTGATCCATAAGTGTGAGTGATAATGTAAGGCCCAATCCAATTAGGAGCAAATTTTCCACGTTTGCTCTTTTCTAGTTTGGTTACATGTTGATTCTCTTTGAGGACAAGATCACCAACCTTAAAGGTACGATCATGAAGTCGTTTATCATAAGCACGCTTGATGTGTTTTTGGTAGATTTGAAGGTGGTCAAGAGCCGTAAGACGACGCTCGTCAAGAAGCTCTAATTGGGCTAACCGCTCTTGACAGAAATGATCGTTGGTGAGAATATCCTGAAGAGATATTCTGAGGGAGGGTATTTGTATTTTGAGAGGCAAGACAACCTTGGTACCATATACCAAAGAAAATGGTGTGGCATTAGTGGAGGTACGAATGCTAGTACGATAAGCCCAAAGGGCAAAGGGAATGTGATCATGCCAATTTCTTCCATAATCATTAACAACTTTCATGAGGATTTTGGTTAGGGTTTTATTAGAAGATTCAGCTTGACCATTGGCCTGTGGATAGTAAGGTGATGAGAAACTAAGTTTGATACCAAAGTTGTCACAAAGGTCTTATAACAACTTATTTTTGAAAGATTTACCATTATCAGTTATTAGGCGATGAAGAATACCAAAACGACAGATAATGTGATGGTTAACGAATTCGACAATTTTTTATTTTTGATTGAAATGAGTGGAATGGCCTCCACCCATTTTGTGTAATATTCGGTTTCTGTGATTATCCAACGGTGACGTTGCGAAGAGGGCGGGTGAATCTCACCAATAAGGTCTAAACCCCATTGTGAGAAAGGCCAAAGATCTCGTGCGACCTGTAGCGGATGGCTAGGAGTATGTTGAAGGTTGGCATGTTGTTGACACATAACACAATGCTTAACATATTCGTAGCAGTCGTTATTAAGAGTAGGCCAATAATAACCTAGGTGAAGGATTCGTTTAGCCACGGCAAGGCCACTAAAATGTCCGCCACAAATACCGTCATGGACCTGTTGGATGGTATAGGTGACCTCCGCGCCGGTTAGACATCGAAGGAGGATGCCATCAAAGCCACGTTTATAAAGGAGTCCCCCCATGATGACATAACGAGAAACACGTTTAAGAAAAGTGCGTTTTCCAGTACTAGTAAGGTCAGGTGGGAGAACGGAGGTTGTAAGGTAGTCGTGAAATTGGTGGTACCAGGTATCCTGCGAATTAGCAGACACATTATTTATCATACAAACAATCGGGGCTGAGTAAGATGGGGCAAAGAGTTGTTGGACCAAGATGAATATGTCAGAGTTAGTTGGTGAGGTAGGAATTTGCGAGGCTAAGCAAGCCATAGTATCCGCAATTTTTTTATTGGAGTGGGAATGGTCTGGATAGAATAACGAGTAAATGAGGTCAAAAGTGAATCCACGTAATGTTTGTACTTTTGAAGTTCCTCATTTTTACATTGGTAGATGCCCATAACTTGATTGACTACCAATTGAGAGTCACCAAAAATATTAATAGATTTGACACCTAAGTGTAACACAACCTGGAGACCCAAAACAAGGGCCTCGTATTCCACTGTATTATTAGTGTAGGGGAAATCGAGCCGGAATGAAAGAGGCATAGGTTCAGCGTCAAGAGGAATGAGAACAATGCCGGCTCCTCCACCGCTGGCATTTGGATCCATCGAAGAAGAGGGTCATTGGATATGACTCTTCCCTGAGTGAAAGAGTGGCGATGAGTTCGTCGGGGAAATTAAAATTGGTAAATTGTTCCCCAGGTAAAGGGGCCTCCGCAAGTTGGTCCACAATAGTTTGTCCTTTGATTGACTTCTGGTGTATAAATTCAAGGTCGAGGTCCGCGAGGAGCATAAGCCATCGGGCAATGCGTTGGTTTAGATGTGGTTTGGCATACATATAATGAATGGGGTTTGCAATGGTGATGACAAAAGTTTTATGATTCGGGAGGTAGTGTCGAGTTTGGTGGCTACGAATGATAGGGCTAGGCACAATTTTTCTACATGTGTATACCTAGTCTTGTAATCCACGAGAGTATGACTTATATAATAAATGGCTTGTTCTCGATGCTCAGAGTCACGATGTGCGAGCATGGCTCCTACGGCGTGGTCGGTGGCGGAAAGGTAAAGGTAGAAAGGGCGATCGTCTGTGGTGGGATAAGCACGGGTGGCTGCAGAGATAGGCTTTGAGAGCTTCAAAGGCTTGGTGACACTCCTCACTCCATTGAAAGGCAATGTCCTTTTTATGAAGGTGATGGAAAGGTTGACATCGATCTGAGAGTTGGGAGATGAAACGCCGGATTGATTGAAGTTTACCCTACAAACTACGCAATTGTTTGAGGTTTTTGGGTGGGGGCATTTCTAGGATAGCTTTGACTTTAGATGGATCGACCTCAATACCACGCGAAGAGATGATAAAACCAATAATTTTTCCTGAAAGAACACCAAAGACACATTTCTTTGGTTGGAGCAGACCGAATATTGTAATAGGCGATCGAAAATAATGGTTAAAACATCGAGATGTTCACTACGATGTTTAGATTTGCCAAGAAGATCATCGACATAATCCTCAAGGATAGTGTGCATAATGTCATGAAAAATGTAAGTCATAGCCCACTGATAGGTCGCACCAACATTCTTAAGGCCAAACAGCATGACACGATAACAGAAGGTTCCCCAAGGAGTTATGAAGGCAGTTTTATGTTGATCGGCGGGGCTACCAAAATTTGATTGTATCCCGAAAAACCATCCATGAGAGAAAGCATTTCATGGCCCGACAGTGAGATCAACAAGTTGATCAATACTTGGGAGGGGGAAGTCATCCTTGGGGCAAGTGAGGTTAAGGTCTTGGAAATCATGCATATCAAAGTCCCCCAGTCGCTTTAGTGACAGTACGATGTTAGAAATCCATTGAGGATAGTCAATAGGCAAGATGAAGGAAATAGAAAGGAGTCATTGAAGCTCTTCTTTGACCAAGAGGGCAATGCGTGGATGCATTTTTCTCAGTTTCTGTTTGACTGGTTTGGAATCAGGTTTTAGGGTAATGTTATGGACAGCAATGTCAGGATCAATTCCTGACATGTCAACGTAGGACCAAGCAAAAGCTTGGTTGCGGGTACGGAGAAAGGTTGTAAAGGCGGCTTGTTCGATGTGTTAAGGGATTGTCCGATCTTCACAACGTGAGGATCCTCCTCTAGTGTGGATGTTAATTTCTATAGTCGACTCATTCAACATGGTTTGAGTTTCAGATGGTAAGGCGCGTTGAATATAGGAGTCATCCACACCAAGGTAAGTGAGGATGGAGTCGTCATCCTGGCACTCAACAACATTAATCGAAGTCGAATCCTCTTCGATCATGTCTGGATACAGAAGGGGAATAGAAGATGGGTCCTCATTATCACGTTGATAAGTGAGAGGACCTAAGAAGATAGCATTTATGAAAAAAAAAGTTAGGAGGGATAGATTCAGGGTCTATCGACTCTGTGGGTGATGATGGCAAAATGGGTGATGATGGTTTGGTAGGGGTGATGTTGTCATCTTCCAGGATACAACTGACACGAGGTTTCTCCGGTGTAAGTGTTCCAAGAAATCCGAGACCACTACAATCATTGTGCTTTGCGTGTTGTTATGGGAATGATTGTATGGTGGCCTTGTTCATAAAGACCAAAACCAAAGCCTTTCCAAGCACAACGAATCAAGAAGGTGAGGGCGAAATGACGATTTTTCAAGTATTGAAAATCAGATTGGAAGGAACCACACCAAGTGGAGGTTCGGGGGTAACGAAGGATGCGTCAACACCCCATACGTTAGATTGGTGCGGCAATGAGGTGGTCCATAAGAGATTAACTCCCCCACGCGTCGGTCGTAGGTAGGATGTGCATGTAACTATCCGTACTCCTGCGGGGTATGGAAAGAGCTAACGTTATATAGGCGGTACTCCCCCAATGTAAGGTGTTGAAAAATATCTACTAAGGGGTCAGAGGTTGGGATGTTGTCTGCGGGAAAGGAAGTGGTATTTGTGACAGCGGTTTCATTGGTTGAAGGTGTAGGTGCGGTTGAAGTGGATGGTTGGGTTGGATGAATGGGTGTCTTGACTGGTACAAGCACATCATTAGGGCGATACAACATATTGCAGGTTTTGAAGGGGGGAGGATCAGCTTTTACGGTGTAGGACTTCCCCTCGTACTCAAATTTTATGCATCTATGTAAGGTGGAAGGAACGCATCCCATAGCCCGGATCCAAGGGCGGCCTAACAACATATTGTATTGGAACTCTCCCTCAAGGACATAGAAGAGTTTGGGTAAAGTGCGTGGCCCTACACGAATGTTAAGGATCACGGTGCCTAAGGTAGAAGTAATAGCATCATTGAATGACCGCAACATGATGGGGTTGGCACACATGTAGCTAGAAGGGATATTCATTTGTTGGAAGGCTTTTGAAGAGATGATGTTTAGGCTAGTGCCCCATCAATCATAACACGACGTACCCGAATGTCCCAGACATAAGTTGAGATGAAAAGAGCAGGGTCAGGATCTTCAGCACCAAAGTCGATAATTTTGTCTTCGGAGAAACTGACAGCGCGGCTTGCTGCAGAGACAAAAGTGGTTGGGGAGATAGGTTGTTTGGTGAGCGAAGCAACGTGATTGGGTGTTAGAATAGAGGTAACAGTAAGGTTTCATTAGGTAAGACCTCTATCCCTTGAAGGATTTCAATGAGAGCTTGTCGATGAGATTCAGAAGTCTGAATGAGATCATACAGTGTCATTTTTACAGGTGATTGGTGAAGCTGTTTGATCATAGTTCGGTGGGCAATTCCATTAGAGACGGGATAGGTGGGTCCATGAATAACCACTTTAGGTGGTGGTGCAATCGGGATGGTGGACGGAGAAAGAGATGCCGCAGGTGTGTTTTCTTTCGCTTTCCCATTGTTTTTCTACCCTCGAGTAGCAACACTAATCATATTGATCTCGTGAATACGAGAGGAGGAAGATGGTAGGGATAGGTCATGGTCTTTGAGAGATGGGGCTCCAATAATGATAGATCTTGGTGAGGCGGGGACAGGTGATATAGGAGAGGGAATTGAAGCTAAAGGTCTCTCTCTTCGTAAGTTGTCTTTCTTAACTTTTTTATCTGAGAGAGGTGACTGACAAAGTATGGCTTTCAACGCTTTGCATCCCTCTACATCATGTCCTGGTGTGTGGTGGTAAGCACATATTTTAGACTCATTGTAACCTATAGGTCGAGGTTTAGATGGATCATAAGGTCTAAGTGGGGGTAGGGAAATGGTCGCATTCTCTACCAACATAGCAAGGATTTTGGCGTAAGACCCTTTGAGTGGGTCAAAGTCAGAGGAAGAGGAGGCTATTGACTGGGTCGATTCTGGTGATGACGTGGTATGGTTGGTTTGTATGGGTGGTGGTTTAGCCAAGGAGTTTTGATAATGGGTTTTAACTAAATGTGGCTTCTTTGGTGCAGAAGCTATGTTTAGCTGGTTGGATGATGAGGCCACAGATGATGTGGTATTAGAAAACAACCACGGAGAAATAGGAGTGACAGAAAACAAATCTTTTGATGATGGAATTTGTTTAGGGTTGATAGGTGGACAAGATACGTGGGGTGACGGTGTTGCTACACCCTTGGATTTCTTTATGGGTGCAGAAGGCATAGGTCGTTTTAAAGAAAACACAGGAGGTATGATATATTGATGCAAGGTAGAGGGATGGGGTCCCAATATGGAAGGTAGGTGTGACGACGAGGGTTTTAGTTGTGATAGCATGTTATCCAAAATTCACCCCGGGGTATTTTGATAACATGCATCGAAATATTCAAGTCCCAGGCACATTGATTGATTCAGAGCAAACATCATGTTTGAGGTTCTCTCGATTATTTTCTAACTCTCCTATCCAGGTAGTTAGGAGCAAGCTCTGAGAAAATGCGGAAAAAGGTTGCAGAAGGCAAGTAGGTTGATCCAGAAAAAATTGTGAAAATCGGCTAAGTCCTAGTCCTAGGAGCAATTGGGACATTTGGGACAAAAATGCGCGGATCGGCCGAAAAGCCTCCAGGCGGCCCAAATAGCATTTGGGACAATCGGGCCAGAAGTACGCGGCGGGCGCGAAAAGCCGATCCGGCCAAAAGAGAGAAAAATTGGCTAACTGCTGAGAGGGTCGCCTTTGGGACATTTGGGACAAATGGGCGCGAACCGGCAACCGGGTGAAATGGGAACAAACGATCAAAGGCAAGCCCAGGGACATTTGGGACAAATGGGCAAACCGCCGGTTCGCTCAAAATCAACACAAGCGATGCAAAACAAATCGGACATTTGGGACAAATGGACGCGAACCGGCCGGTTCGCCCGAAATCAGCACAAGGAGCACTATGCCATCTGGGACAAAAAGACGCGAAGGGCGCGAAAGAGCCGGCAGGGCCGAGAACCAATGAAATCATGACACGTGTCACAGGAAGAAAAGTCAACGTTTGGTCCGGAAACTTCAAACAGCCATAACTTTTGACTCCGAGCTCCGATTTTGATAAAATTGGACTTTCTGGAACGAGCATATTCGGCTCCATCGATTGAATGCTCTTTCCGTCAAATGATAGAAAATGCCTGCTAGGCCCAAAATAGCTACCCGCACTCAGAAGGCCATAACTTTTGCATTTCTCAACGAAATCGCACAAAACTGGTACCGTTGGAATCGTGGTTCTGAGCCCAATGCACAAAAATCAAGAAATTCTAGAGTTGATCAAAAATTGATTGAGATTTTTAAGAAAACGTGGCCGGGTTCGAAACATGTTTTATTTGGTAGTTGGAAGTGCAATTAAGAGGCATGGTCATCATTCTTTCTCTGCTGCAGCACATGGGATAGTATGGGGAGCCTTTTGCAAGTAATGGATAACCATTTCACTCAATTTAATGCCTCTTACAGGTGGTTGAAGGACAGATTTCGGATTTTCCATTTTCCCTTCTCTTTTCCTTCTCATTTTTCTATAAATTGGAGTGTTGGGCTCATTGTGAAAGGGAGAGTTTTTGGGTAGCAAAGCTCTGTCAAAATTGCTTTGTGAATCCAGTGTGTTGCAGGCCCTTGTAGTGGAATCCTTGCATGGTGATCCAGGCCCTTATCTTGTAATAGAATGAACTGTGCATACTAGGAAGCAATAAAATACAAGTTTGTGGATGTGTCTTCCCCTGCTGTGTTTTCTTGCATTCTTCTTGCCCCTTTTATCTTTCTACAAGAATATTGTGTCTATTATTATGTTCTTGCAAGAATTCATTATCATTGTGTGTGCTTGGAATATTGCTGTGAATGCATTTTTACTAGATTATGGAGAACTTGTCATCACCTCTTCTAGTGTGCACTTTACCTCTGTATTTCACACATTTGGAGACTACTCTCACATCCTCCTTTTCTGGTGTATCACCGCTTTAGTGTAGGCTTTCATTTTATGCATTCCCTTTCCCTGGTCCCTTGGAAATTTAGATTAGAATAGTTTGCTTATCTTGCATTAGAGTAGATTGTGGCGGGTAGTTTAGGAGTAAGAACCACTTTCTTTGGAGGTCTATCTCAAGTAGCAAGTCCCACAACTTGGAGATAGTACCCATGTTATCCAATCACACTTTGGATGCCTAGAGTGATCAAACTAGAAATCGATCAACATCCGAAGTGCTTTGTGATTCGGTGATAACAATAATGCGGCATAGATTGAGGAGATTTAGTCTGTCTCCTAATGGGATGGATGGCTTTATTTTTAGATAAATCAAGCCACTTAGGTGGGTGTGTTAGACTGGGTATTGGTGAGGTCCCAAGCATAGGGGAAGATTTGGTTAGGTTAATAGAAGTGGATGAGGTATTTGGTAAAGATGAGGGGGGTGAAGATGAGGACATAGGCATTTTAAGCTTCTGTAAACACTTCGGGTATATGGTAGAGGCATCTGGATCGGTCATCTGCATTTGAGTAGAATATGGCGTACTCAAACATTCCCATAGGACCTGTCTATCTTCTGGGGAATGACAGTCCTCACGTGTGAATAGGAACTTTTGTATGGAAGAAAGGTGGGTTGTGATTCCGGTCCACTGTGGGTGTGATACAAGGGGCGGATGAGGCACTGTATCAATGGGTGATGAAGAACTAATAGGTAGGAGGGTGTGTTTGAGAGGATCCGTCATGTTTAAAGAATGTGGTGATGTTGGTTCAAGAGGTTTCTCGTCTAAGGATGACAAAAGAAGTGGCGAGCCTTCCTCCTGTACAACAAGAATGGTAGAAGGAGACGTTTGGGAAATAGATAAATTAGATAACATCCGCTCACAGTCTTGCAAGGATGTGGTGTAAGAAGGCTCATTTGTGAGAAGGGAACTCTGGGTGGTTAATTCCTTGATGGGTAAAGGAATGGCAAGGATTTCAGTTTGTCTTGATGGTGAGGAAGGGGGTTCGATTCCTGCGTTAGTGAAGAGGCTTGATTCAGAATTTGTTCGATAGAGGTTTTTGGTTGGGAGTCAAAGACTACATGGATCTCATGAACACTCTCCTCGGCTAAGATATCTTGATTTATGTTACTGTTAGAAGAATGATTCGGGAATGGTTTGTTGAATATTTTCAAATTTTGGTTAGCAGGGGCGTTAGGATTATCGAGGGCTATATCTCCCGCATCAACCATTTCTTGCACTATGTTTTTCAACATCTTGCAGTTTTCATGACTATGTCCCTTCACGTGGTGGAAGTTACAGAAGTCATTTTCTTTGTCTTAAGAAGAAGGTATGGCGCGAGTGGAATCAAACCCGGAGTGAGGTTTAACAGGAGGTAAGGTAATGGCTCCTGCTTTAAGCAATTTTTCCAATATCACACCATATGTTTCTCCCAAGGGAGTGTAGTTGATGGGCTCTACTTTATACTTATAGGTGGTTTTTGGCGGGGTATTAGATGGTGGTTGGGATTTGACCATCACCGCGTGCACAGCTCCTTTTGATTTTGAAGCAGTCGATGGGTGAGGATTGGTGGTGTTAGGTTTGTTGGTGGAATCTTGGGTTCGAAAATTGGGGTTTTTGTTGTGCAACCGCAATTTCTCTTCCTCTAAGGCTCGAATCTCTAGTTTTCGAGCCATAGTAAAGGCCTTGTCAAATGTACGGAAAGTTTGAATTTGGAGGGTAGGAGAGATGTGCTTAGCACAGGCCCGCGTAAAGAGTTCAATAAGTTCAGCCTGAGGCAAGGCATACGTAAGTTGGTTGATAAGGCCCCGCCATCGTCCAACGAAATCTGCGATAGATTCATCTTCAAATTGTCGGATGGCATAGAGGTCGGTGATAGATACTTTCTTGGCAATGTTAATGGAGAAATGATCCAAGAAAGATTGGGCTAGCTGGTTAAAAGAGAAGATTGAGTGCTGGGTTAAAGCACTGTACCACTCCAAGGTGGGTCCTGATAAGGACATGGGAAAGGTGCGGAGTAGTAAAGCGTCATCGTGAGCAATCAGATAGCAGGCATGTCTAAATGATCGCAAGTGTTGTTGAGGGTCCTCCTTACTATTAAAACGGGTAAATTTTGGTAATTCCCATTGAGGAGGATATGAATGAAGGGGGACTGAAGGGTGGATAGGCTCCCACAAAAACTTGCTCGTATGTCAGGCGCTACGACTTCCTCAAAGCAAGCCTCCAGATTTTGCATTTTGTCCATCATTTGTTTAATTAAATCAGTAGTTGGATGAGATGATGGTGTGGTTGTGGTAAACGGAGGAAAATTGGGCCAAGGGCCACCGCTAGACAATGGTGGGGTTAAATGTTGATAAGGTATGGAGGATGAATGTGTTGAGGCGACCGAATAGGGATGTCCTATATAAGACGTTGAGGTTACCGGATATGTGTGTGGAAATGAAAAGGTGGGCGGAGCTTGAGAAGGAAAACTCGTGTGAATAGGTGGTAGAGATCAAGTCATGAACTAGGAACAGTCTGCAAGAGAGACGAGGTAGGAGCAGTTGGCGGTAATGACATGTTGGGCCCAAGATTAACCAAAGGAAAGCCAATCTGTGCCGTATGAACCCCTGAAGCTGCTGAGTTAGGAGACGGGACTAAGGATGCAGAAGGCAAAGCGGAGTTATCAGGCGGAGAAGGAGCTAAATGAGTAGCTATACTGATAGGCATGCCAACAAGGAGTTGACCATCGGGTGTATGGTCAGGGGCATGAGACAAATAGTATTGTACAGTGCTAGGATTAGCATCCAGAAATTTGGCAAATTCTTTATCTCCTACAGGAATTTTAGGAACCTCGTTGGTGTCCGTAGGATTCCCCACAGAATGTGAAGGGGGTGATTCAGGCAAAGGCACAGAGCAAGCATGTGAAACCATGGCGGCGGCTTGCTTTCGAGTGATAACAACCATGGACAGGAGTACACAGTAGGGTTTTAATCTATCAGGAACAGACACAACAAGATGTTTGAAATTGGTAGGTTTTTGGTTTGTCAGGAACTGTAAAAGACAGTAACCGATATCGGTCAGATAACCAATGTTGGTCAGGCAGTAGCCGGTGTCGGTAAGATAACTGATGTTGGTATAATAGAACTGGTAAGCAGTAGGAAGTTGTTGATTTGAGTTTTAATAGTGATTAATATGCCTACCAAACTGTTCTGTAGTGATCACAGAAAACAGTGTATGACAGAGAAACAGAACTGAAAACAAGCAAGAATGCACAAACAAATTAACAGACTAACCCTAGGGTTAATTTTAATCAATTTGGGCTTATGCCTTTAGACGCAGAATGATGTCAATCCTAAACAAAAGACTTAGGGGAAATGTCAAGTTTGTTTTGGCTTATAAGGTTACCTCAATCGGGCGGAGGAATACCGTGGAAAAGGGGGGATGTTTTGAGCTGTTGTGTTAATTATGAAGTGATTCGGTATGTGTTGTGCAGTGAAAGTAAGATTAATTTCCTGTCAATACCATGGAAATCACCCCCACGTGTATGACCTGTTACTTAGTCTATGTTCACTAGAATTGAAAACAACAAGCAAGAATGTAATGCACGTGTTTTAAACCCAAATCAAAAATGATATTCGATGAAACAAATAAGATGACTTTTATAAAAGCAAAACTGGGAAAGCAAGAAAAATTCTTTTACTAAATATAACAAAAACATCAACAGCAAGTATGCTCCCCAAATGAAAGCAAGCAAGAGAAACAAAAACCTGAAATGGGTCCCACCGGGCGTGCCAAAATGTTTCGCACGGAATGTTTCGGCTCTGTGGAATAGACTTGCTTCTATCCTATCATTAATTTGAGAAACAGAGATAAGGGTTAGAGCTAGGAGGAATACATTGAATGTTGAGATGGTGTGCGCATACCGTAGAGAAAGATCAGATCGACTGCGAAGAACTCCTTTTTGTCTTGGAAGGACTACCTGCAAGTAAGAATACAAGACCACCAGATTTTAATTAGACAATAAATGAGGGAGCTGCCTTAGGCCCAGGAAATATAAAAATTCCTTTCAAAGGTGGTCAGTTCCCCTTTTAATACAAATTAACACAAATGATAACAAAGAAAGCTATTGCAAAATCACGATTTAGGTACCTCGTTACAAAGCAATAGAGGCTAAACTATCAATAATAAAATGTCACGTTGTTTGTTCGGTTACTGGTCGTTGATACATTCAGGTTGAGTTACAGGGATAAACCAGACTGGATCTAAGGTTGTTAGGTGACAAATAGGCAAGAGGAAGGTTTTGGGGTATAAGTCACAGTGACCAATGCCGGTCACTTTGGATAACTGACCGTGGTTGGAGAACCGCATTGCCGGTGAGGGATAACCAACACCGGTAGGGTCAATAATCTAGGTGCTTCGGATAGAGGTTGGTTGCGGGGTGATTGTGGGGTTATTAAGATTGGTGGATGGTAGGGGAATAGTGAGAGGACGGGAAGACTCAGAGTATGATAAAATGGTCTTCTGGGCAATACAAGGATGTATGGATGAAGGCTAAGTGCAGGGTGTTGGTAGGTGGTAGATCTAGGAATGAGCTTATAATTACAATCAATCCACAGGCTCAAGAAATGGTGCTTAGAAACATACAAGACACTACTTACTCGTTCCTGATGAAGATGCAGGTTCCAGGACTGTGATGACGAAGACAGGGCTCAAGTAGGATGATCTGACAATCCAAGATGAGCTATCTCCTCTTCTGATGCTCGGATGAGTGTCACTGGGCTCTGGTTATTCAGTTGCGATCTTGGGCTTGATGTCCTTCTCTGCAAACTTCTCTCTTTTCTTCACTTGTCTCTGCTCGGCCAAGCAAATCCGGATCTTTTCAATGATTTCTCCCTTTTTCGATCAAATGAAAATCTGATCCTTTGTTTTTGGTTGGAAGTGGTCATTTACAGGGAACCGATGGTGGTTACGCAACCGACGGCGATCGAGTAGGAACCGATGTCGGTCAAGTCAAAGCGGGCTATTTTTGGTAAAATAGCCAGCTTTCCCTCCTTTTCTCCCAAGGGATTAGTGGCGGGCTTGGTCAAGTCATTATGAGGTTGGTTTTAGGTGCGGGTGAGGAGTAATTAGTCATAGGTGTGGATGTAGACCAAGTTATAGGTCTTAATTAGGTTAGTTTAGGGTTAAGACTAGGTCATGATGAGGTGGTGAAATGAGGTGGTAGGTATGGCGATGTGGATTTATTAATTATAAGGTAATTAATAAATAATTGTGTAAGGTTTAGGTGATAAGGTTAGGTTGCGAAATGAGATGAGGGGCACATGGGGTCGTAAGACACAAATTTGGTGTCTACACATGGTGTTCAAGGGTTTGATTAACAACATTGTGCCGACATATCTTAATGATATCACTATTTTTCAAAAATGTAGCAGACCACCTCTTTCATTTGAGACAAGTGTTTCAAAGGTGCGAAAATTTGGAGTATCCTTGAATCCTAAAAAGTGTATTTTTCTAGACCATGAAGAAAAACTCCTTAGCCAAATTGTCTCCAAAGAAGGATTAGCAATTGATCCGAAATATTTGAAGCCATAAGAGCACTACCAATGCCAAGCCACAAGAACGCCGTTAAAAGTTTCTTGGGGAGAATAAATTTTGTTCGAAGGTTTGTCCCAAATTTTGCAACCCTTGTCAAGCCTATCACCAAGATGTTAAGGAAAAGCATGGCTTTAAAATGGACAGCGAGAGGGAAAGGGAAGTTTTGAAGCGATCAAAGAAGCCATCTCTCAAGCTCCAACTCTCATCAACCGGATTACTCCAAGGATTTCATCCTCTATGCATTTGGGGGTGATGATACTATTTCGCAATTTTGGTACAGTGAGAACAAAGACAATGATGAGCAGCCAATTTCTTTCTTCAGCCAAAGCACCGGAGGACTATGAGGTGAGATATTCTTTCATTTAAAAGCATGTTCTTACAATAATCGGAGCTTGAAGAAATTCAAGTATCTAGTCTCAAACAACGGGGTTTATTTTCTGGTTTCTCATGTGGGAGTTAAAGACTTCCTCCTCAACAAAGACTTGAATGAAAAGAGAGCAGGTTGGATTACTCGTGTCATGGAGTATGACATTGAGATCAAATTCACCAAGTTGGTGAGGGGAAAAGGGTTGTGTGAGCAGCTGGTCTTGAACAAACACAAGGAAGCATGTAATGAGAAGGAGGTTGTTTTGGTGTTGTAAGATAGCCATGAGCAAGGAAGCACTCAAAAGGAAAATGATGGTGTCCTCACTCCTTGCTGGACCCAAGACATAATGCACTTCCTAAGCATAGGTCTATGCCCTCTTGAGATGAACAAGACCAAAAGAAGACACCTCGGATTGCGAGGCTGTCCCATATGCCCTTGTTGATGGTGTTTTGTTCAAAAAGGATGTGAATGGAGTCTTTGTTTGAGATGCATTGGTACAAATCAGATTCATAGGGTGTTGGAAGAGTTCCATGGTGGATCAGCTGGTGGTAATTTTGCACTAAGAGTGACATCTCTAAAGATCATGATGACTGGCTATTATTGGCCCAAGATTTTCAAAGTGATTGTTATGCATGGATCAAGAGGTGCAAGAATTGTGCATTCTTCACGAGTAAAGAGATACTATCTTCCCTTACATTACATCCAATTTTAGCTGACCAGCCATTCATTCAATGGGGTTTGGACTTCATTAGAGTCATTAATCCCAATTCAATCCAAGGGCACGAGTGGATCCTAATAGCAACAGATTACTTCACCAAATGGACTAAAGCAAAGTAGCACTCAAGGAAGCAAATGAATCTAGCATCCTAGACTTCTATGAGGGAATAACAACCAGATTTGGCATACCTACTACGATAATATTAGATAATGCATTGGCATTCATTGGGTCCAAGTGACTGAATTAATGTCAAGAATGGGATCTACCTAAGCACTTCATCAAACTATTACCCTTAGGGTAATGGCCAGTGAATCTACAAATAAGAACTTATTAAGAATCATTAGGAGGACCCTTGATGAAAATCGAGATCTTCGCATACTAAGTTGAAATCAACCTTATGGGATGATAGGATAACTCCTAAAAGATCTACATGTAACTCCCCATTCAAGCTTGTTTATGGAAGACAGGTAATTTTCCCATGTCACTTGAGTTACCAACATTAGAACTCGTGAAACAACCGGGATTTGTTGGAGTTTGAGCCCATGGAGGTTAGATATGCAGAATTAATGGAGCTCCAAGAAATCAGAAATCAAGCATCCCAAGCAATGGAGAAGGATCAAGCTTTGATCAAGAAGACCTTTGATAAGAAGGCCAAGGATAGATCTTTCCAAGTTGGAGATCTAGTGTTAAAATGGGATGCAGATAGAGAAAAACCGGAAGGCATTCAAAATTTGATGCCATTTGGAGTGGCCCATATATGGTCACCAAGTGTAAGGATAGCAATGCTTTCCAATTGTCTTCATTGGATGGCAAAGAACTGTAGATTCCAGTCAATGGAATCCATCTAAAGCATTGCTACTAAAGGGAATTCTCCACCTTGTACATATTAGCTAGGTTTTCATTCCTCCAAGTGCTTATGCACATTGTTTTCTTGCTGTAGATTAGTTTTGTTTCTCTAAGTGCTCTGGCACAAGCTTGTTGTCCCCAGTAAATGTGTCTTGCAAACCTTGCTCCAATCGAGATGATGTTCCACCCTCCATCTTCCTCACTTGGCGTTCTAGTTAATTGGGGTACCAAAGAGAGAATTTGATGACTCCATGCCCAATGGATTGCTTCAAATAACTCGGTAACTTCATCCAAAGCGGGCGAGATGACCTCTCCGAGTCACCAAAATTGTTATCCAAAATGTTCCCCTTGCACATTTTGTGGCTAACTCCTTTCATTCTTCCCTCTCTTGTGCCTCGGTCATAATTTTTTTTACTTTTTAGGCACTCAAAACTTTCTCGAAATGGCACCATTGGATAGAGATTTTCTCATATTTCCGAGAAGGTAAAGTTTTCCTCCTAACTCCATGTATTTTTGAAGTTATGGCCCGACGGAGTTTTTGTGGGAAAATTTCCCCTGAAAGGCCCGCAGCCTATGAAATGGCGCCATGTGTCTAAGGAAGTGGCGGGGTCGGAGGAAGACTTGGTTTTTTTACCAAGTGTTTGGAAAAGTTTTCAAAAGGGAATATTTTTCCTACGAGCTCGCCAGTAAATTTGATCTCACCATGTGTCCAAAGGGAAAAATTTGAAAAAATTGACAAAGTGTTAGTGCAGGAAAAATTTTAAAGGGAAGGCCCGCAACCAATCATGTTGTTCCATGTGTCCTATGGCATCAGACTGGCAGAGGGCGGAGGAAAGATTGGAATTTTGGCAAAGTATTTTGGTAGAAGGGAATAGATGAAGTTCTTGGCCCGCTGCCCCATTGACCAGTCAGTGAAGGCCACGTGTCCATGGGCACACGGGCAAGGAAAGCATGGGAGGAGATTGGAAATTTTTCCAAAAGGGATTGCGCAAAAGGAAAAATGTTTGCCCAGCGCCCGCGTCCAATGAGATGTCGCCACATGTCCCGAACTAGTGGAAGGTGGGGGAAATTTAGGAAATTTTCCCAAATGAAAAAGAAGGAAATTTCAAAGGAAAAAACGTCCCCAAGCGCGAGCCAATGGAATCTCGCCATGTGTTCGGGCGGCAAAAACTCAAGACAAGCCCACATGGAAAATTTAAAGGGAAAGGCCCACAACGAATGAGGGTTTGCCACATGTCCGAGTCAAGAAATAGGATCAAACAATGATGGAAAATTTAGGAGGACAGGCCCGCGCCCAATCAGCATGTGCCACGTGTCCTCAGATCATCAGCTCGAAGGGGAATTTTGGAAAATTTTCCAAAGGGAAAATAATGGAAAATGAAGCATTAAAGGTCCGCACCCAATCAAAACATACCACATGGCACCCGGAATGGTAGAGCATGGGGAATTTTTGAAAATTTTTCCAAATGGCAAAAAGTGGAAAATTTAAAAAATTTTGCCCGCCAATCCGATTTGGCCTGTTTTGCCTTAAAATTTCAAATGGCCATATCTTTCAATCCAAATCTCATTTTTTCACGTTCTTTATATCAATGTAAAGTCGGTGAAATCATACAAGATTCAGGGTCTTTTTGCATTTTGATGGAGTTTGGAGAGATAAAATTTAAAAACACCTCTCGCACATAGTCATGGACGAAAATGACGTTTCAACCACCATTTTTAATGAATAATGGCTCACATTCTCTCCCAAAGCATGGTGAAAAATGTCGAGGGATGGGCCTATAAGGATGCCCATGCTATTTTGATTGTGTTTTGGTTGGTGGTTGAATCTCTCCCATGTTTTCCTGTGTTTCTCTCTCCTGGGGTTGTGGCTTGCATTGTAAAAGCCAATGGGTTCATTTTTGTAAAAAAGGATACACTTTTTCAGCTCTGCAACTTCCCTTTTTCTTCCTTTTTGGCGAATTTTGGAAATGTTTACCTTTCTATGTAATACAACACCCTTTTTGCCTCTTGATCACTGTAATGCATTGTATTGGATCTGAAATGTTAATATATGCTCTGTGATTAAAATCTCTCAATCCTTTCATATATCTACCATTGTTTTCCTGATCTTTCATTACATTTTGAGCAATTTGTGCATGCTTTGTGCTATGTTTTCTTGTGGATTGTGTATGTATTGCAACATTATGTGTCAAACTCCTTTGGTGCATCACCACATTAGCATTGGCTTCATTTTCTTGCATTCCTTATATTTGTACCTTTGGAATTTAGAGTAGGAACTAGGAATTCAAATTTTTGCAACTTGTAAGTGATATATCTGATCGGAGGAGTTGAGGAACTAGCCTAATCTGGATATTCCTCTCCCATTTTTAAAAGTCCCACACTTTTGGAGGATTCAATGTTGTGCAATCATATTGGATGCCCAAGATGTGAAACTAGAAGTCGATCAACATCTAGGTGTGCTTCTTGATTTGCAACAACAAAGTTGAGTTTCTGAAAAACACGTGTATGGTCCAATGTCCCTACAATGTCATCATAATTAAATGTTATGTCAATTAAATTGGTTAAAATTTAAATTAGAAAATAAAAATAAAAATTTGGAATTTGTAAATAATATATGAGAAGGTATTACTTCTCTGGTGTTTAACGAGTTCAAACTATTGAGGGTTCGGAGAGGAGTGAGCTTCCATTTCAGATTGGGAGTCTCCCAAAGCCTCAGCATGTTGTTGGCCTCTTCCTCTTGATAACACCTTTTTTTGGGGAAGGGATTCAATAAATCTTCTCTGTAAAATGTAAATTGTTAATAACTGTGCAGTGTAATGTCAAAAATTGAAATACAAACTAAATAGTTTATACTTGTTGTTCTTCAAATGGAATTGACAACTTCATTAACTCCTCGTCAGTGCAAGTAGGAATTTTTTTATCTTTTAAATTTAAAAGTACCTTGTAATAAAGACCAAGGAGATAGTTTGTGGAATAAATGATAGGTTTTTCTGAAAGTTTGAATTTGTTATGTCAGTTCTTATTTTTTTGATAGATAGGTGCACCAATCAAATTTTTGTTTTGAGATAGTGGAAACTATGTATGCAATGGCCCAGTTTGGTATATCTATTTGCTGACCCTACAAAACTATTCTGGATTGAAAAAATGAAATCATTGCAGCAAGAAAGTGGTGTGCAATTGCTTGCATATCCACACCACACCTGGATTTATTGACATGAGCTGAAAATGCCAAAGAGTGGAAATTAATATAAATTTATAACACCAAATTGTATCAGAATAAAAAACAGAATAAAAATGATGAATTAAAATGAATTATACTTACAATCAACATGGAAACCAAACGTTGATTCGAGAAATTTCTTGTCTTATCTTCATGGAGTGTTGCCTTCGTTGTAATAATTAGAAAATTTCTAAACAGAAGGCCCATAAACCGATGGATGTCATTTGATTTGATATTGAACTCAAGCATTGGCCATCGTTCAAAGTCACATAAAAAAGGTCATCCTCTGAATTGTAGGATGAGAGAAGGTAATTCAAAATATCCGGATCTGTTTCGAAATGGGGCATGTCAACGAGCCCTGTAAACTCACACGCATCCATCAAATATTTATATTTGGAAGACATCTTTAAAATAGTATGGATGTGGGGGCACAAGGGATTCCTGTAGATGATCTTGCCTATGGATTGGACTGGATTCTCTTCTTGATTTTTTTCCTGAGCTTGCAGGTTGGGAAGCATGTGAAGTTGACATTATAGTTGTGCTTGCGTCTTTGACAATGAGGGATACCTGCAAAAAAAAAAAATTGAGAGCCGAGAAAGTGTAAATGAGAAAATGACCAGCAGGAGGGTATTTATAGGCCAAATCACATGTCAATGGGTTCTCATTGACATGCGTTGAATGGGATATGTTGATGCACGTTAATGGGCTCTATTGATGTGCATCAATGGGCTCTCTTGACATGCATCAATAGATTCCATTGACACACGTCAACAGAGCCCATTGATGCGTGTCAACATATCCCATTGATGTGCATCAATAGAACCCATTGACATGTGTCAATGGAGCCCATTGATGCACGTCAATAGAGGCCATTGATGAATGTCAACATATACCATTGATGCGTGTGAACAGATTCCATTGATGTGCTTCAAAAATGGCCATTGACGTGCGTTAATAGAGGCCATTGACACACGTCAAAGGGATCTGTTGATGTTATCTTGATGCACATCAATGATGGTTATTGGTGTCATATTTTTGCACGTTAATGGTGCAACCATGTTTGGAACTCTGATTTCTCTAGCTTGAAAAACTAGGCAAAAATTTAGTTTTGGAATACTATCAAATTCACCTTTCACTAAAACTAGTTCCGGGATATTCACCAGGTATTTTCCACCTACAATTTTATAGAGGTGTCTTAAAATGAACTCTAAATATTGGATGAGGAGAAGAAAGAGGAAGAGAATATAGAAAAAGAAAAGATAGAAATAGTAGAAGAGAAAAATGAAGAAAGAGATAGAGAGGAAGATCAAGGGAGAGAGAAAGAGAAAAAAGTAAAAAGAGAGGAAGTGATGAAGGATTAGAAGAAGTATATAGATTAAGAAATAATAAAGATAGAAAGGTAGTTATGGAGAATAGTAGTTATGAAAAGTCACCAAAGAAAGACACGCCCCCAACCAACATGTGAACCTAAAGGAGATGACCCCCAGAGCAGATGCCATTCCATGTGTCACTTGATACACCGTTTGAGAATCTACAAAAAGAAAAGAGTTTAGAAGAAAGATATCAACTATTGCGAGAAGAGAGTCAGAGAAGACAAGAAATAGTGCAAGATTTCCAAGAATTATTAGGTGAACTTTACTTTGATATCGAGTTAGGAATAGATAAGGGAAGAAAGAGCAATTCAAAACTAGTTCATAACCAGACAAAGAAAGCAAAGCAAGTTAAGAAACAACTTGTTATTCAAATTTAGAATAAATACATGTGAAAAATGGCACGAAGATTAAGATGCCCATTTTCAACAAGGACTCTAACGATGCATTGGAACACTTGTTCCTATTGGAATCCTACTAGAAGAGTAATAACACCATAGATGAGGTTGCTAAAATACAAGATTTTGCATGTTCATTAAGGGGTGATGTACTATGGTGGTACATGATGCTGAATTCCCAAGGACCGAAACCATGAGCTCATAGTGAAAGATACTTTAAAATAGAATTTCATTTCCCATAATTCCCTTCAAAAGGAGTAAGAAAGATGAGATATCTTATATAAAGAGAAGGATAATCAGTGAAGGAATTTATCTAAAGGTTTAACATTGTTACTAGAAAATTGGAAGAGCCCCTAACAGATAAACAGAGAGTTGAGTGGTTCACCTTGGGGCTACTTCCTTATCTCGAGAAGTATTAGATTCTCAATATTTTAAAGCATTGTAAGAAGAAATTGAAATGGAAATCAAATTGGAAGTTCAGTCATGGAGAAGATAAATGGGAACTTCAATTAAAACTTAATTAGAGAGGATGCAATTAGAGCCGAAAAAAAATTGAAATTAGAAACATGAATTTTAGATAACTAAAGGATTAAGAAGTAGTTCCACACTAAATAATAAAATGAGGCCAAAATGGTGTAGAATCTGTTGTGCCGAAGGCCATAGTATAATATAATGACCATGTGCTAAGAATGCAAAGAGAGTAGCTGCAACACGATTCCATTCATCACAAAAATCATCCTCTAGAAACACACTACCTTTAGAAAGAACATGGTGCGGATCTATAGACTTTGGGACCAGCATACTTAGGACACTTGTCTTTTATTAGAAGTTTCTTCCCATACATACCCACTAATTTACTTCACCGCATGTGGTTCTTATAATCATTATCATCATACTTGTTCCTTGGTGTATGCATTAGATGACTTGAAGGAGTACGCTTCTAGGAGATATATGGACACAAGACAAAATACAACACCTAAAATTCCTCCTATACAACCATAGATGATTTTGAAACCTCCGCCACCTACACAACCTTCACAAAAAATGAGAATTGCACCACAGTACCCAAATCAATAAGGTATCCAGCCTTTTAGTTTGGAGGTGGGTACCAAGTAAAAAATTACAATCCTAGCTATCAAGGTTACAATGATGGAGGTTACCGCAGAGGGTACCATGGTGGATTTAGAGGAGGATATAGAGGAGGGTATAGATGAGGCTATGAAAATTATCAAGTAGGTAGAGGTTACTAAGGATACCAAGGTTACAATGTAGGTGGTTACCACGGGGGATATAATCAAGAAAGCAGTTACCAAGATAGAAGACCAATGAATTGCTACTAATTGCATGGAACCTAATCCATGTGGATTTTTCCATAAAAAGGGACATGATGCATTCCATTTTCAGGAATTCATTCAATTCTATAGAAGCGAGATCAACAAGATCAAAGGCGTCAGCAGAAGATTCCCAAAGAAAAGTACATCATAATACTAGAATCCCTTGGGATGAGGAAACTATAGATAAAGACAAATCTGTGAGGGCTTCATCGTTAGGAACCACAAAAGAATAAAGAAAGGAGAAAGATAAATAAATTTATAGGAGGAGGAAGGAAAAAAGAAGTGGCAAGAATAGTGAATAACCACGATATAGATTTTTGTCACAATTAGAAGTGCCGCCAAGAATGAGGTGGTCCCTAAAAATAAAATAATAAGATTACCCCAAGAACAACATTCTTCTGATGAGGAGGAGTGGAAACCCAAGGAGATTAGACCTGAATTACATTTTAAGTAAGTTGAAAAGAGTAGAGCACTCATCCATGAAGCTCAGGCTAGTGAAGAAAGGGAGAGAAATTTTTCATAGAAGAAGAGGCTAAAGCCTTAAAGGATCTAAAAAATTAACCATCAATAATGGGCTAATAGATAAACTGAAACAATTTAGTAAATAATGGAATAAAGAAGAGAGAACATGCCATGTCCATAGAATTGAGGGGGATACAATAAGAAGAAAAGGAACATATTCCGGACTCAGTGAACATGGAGGAAGTCCACCATCTACCTAGATGTAGACATTTTTGATACTACCATCACTAAAGTACTACTAGATCTTGGCACGATGTCAATATGATGTCCAAAACCACATGGGAAATGCTTGGAAGACCTACTTTGGAACCCGCGAGATACTTCATTGGATTAGCGGATGGGTCATCAAGAAAACCATTAGGGGTACTAAAGAATGTAGTAGTGAACTTCATGGGAATTAAGAAGATGGTGAATTTTGAGGTAGTAGAAAATGTATATGATAATCCCTCATATAATGCCATTTTATCCTTAGAGTGGTTTTTAGACTATAATGGGGCCTTAATATTTGAAGAAGAAGAGGTTACTTTTATCATGGATGGCATATATGTTCATATACCTCTACATGCAGGAATGAGTGCCATGTGGACCGAAGAAGTATGGCATGACACAGAAGGAGAATTCTTTGATGACATTCAGGAATCTCTGCATTATATAAATTTTATAGTATTGACAAGGAGTTTGAGCCAAATTCATATGGGGAGATATCAATTAAATCAAAAGATACTACTGAAGGATCAGATAATGTGGTGGATGCATGGATACATGGGGTCCCTAAATCAAGGACTCGAAAGTTACATTACGCAAGAAGGATACCACCAAGAATCATCACTTTAGAAGATAGTTACTATGTCGCGGGTGACATTTTTGTACCTACCAAAGATACATTTGAAGAAGAAGAAGAATACTACTCTACCCAAGAGGAAGAAGAAAGGGAGATATTTATGTCAGCTAAAGAGGAGTTTTTCATGGAAGAAGAAGAAGTGAAACAACTTCCAATCAAGAGAGTATACATATTGAGTCGTGGAGCATCTCATCAGACATTACCAAAATATTCAGGCTTTGGAGATCTAGAAGGATATATCAAAATCATGGAGAGAATATTTCCTAATGAAAAGGAAAGGATGGAAGCATTGGATGATACTTTGACCATAAATGCCGTGAGTTTGTGGGTGGCACACAAAACAACTATCTCTCATTGGAAATCAATAACTACTATTAAAAGCTAGATTCTTGGAGAGTGAAGGATATTATGTCGTGATCCCTCAATACACTAGAGAAACAAATCCGCATAAACCTATTCAATTATGTGAGCAAAATTTGAAGCTATGTGGGGAGGAATATCCCTTGTTATAGAATCAGTTGTTCGTATGGACCCTAGGGCCCATACCATGATCATGGTACACATACCTGAATATTAGGTGGAAAAGAAACGAGTGGGATCAAATAGTGAAATATTTATGCCGTACTTTCAAATTTTGGGATGCAGATTTAAACATTTTGAGGGATCTATAGAAGATTATAAAATTCTTATTTATGACTCTAGAGAAATCCAAAAACAATTTTCGAGGAAACAGAATAGACAAAATGGAAGATCCAAAAGCACAAGATAGCCCAACAAAGATACCAAAGATGGTAAGATGCTATACTTTGTAGAGAAAAAGAAAAGGAAGAAAAACCTAAGAAATTATGATACAAAGTTATAGAAGATGAGAGACAAGTAGTAGAAAACAAATATGAAGGAGAAAAATACTACTACCAGCCATTGAAAATCAAGAATGAAAATATTGGGACAAAAGGAACTAAAAACTGAAGCTAAAATTGGAGATTACTGATAGAGGAAGAAGTAGCTAAGGTAGTGGAATTGTTACAAGAGTTCCAAGACATTTTCCCAAAATATTTTAAAGAATTGAAAGGGATAAAATAAGAATTTGGAATGATGAAAATTCAGATCAAAGAGGGGTTCAAACCAATGAAGAAAAGGCCATACAAACTGAACCCAAATTTAAAGGTGAAGGTGAAATCTGAAATTAATAAAATGTTGAGTTTTGGGATCATTAAACCAGTTGATGATGCAGAATGGATCAGTCCCATGGTGATAAAAAAAAATATAGGAGAGATCATTTTATATATAGATTACCGAGAGTTGAACAAATCTTGCATATATGATCCCTTTCTAACCCGCTTTACAAAGGAAGTACTAAAGAATGTGGCTGACATAGAAGTGTATTCCTTCATAGATGGTTTCTTTGGGTGCCACTAAGTCAAAATTTCTCTAGAGGATCAACCAAATACCACTTTTTCCACCATGTGGGGATCCTTCATGTATACATTCATGCCATTTGGACTGAAGAATGCACTAGCAAAGTGGTTAGTAGGATCATGATAAATGCCTTTAAAGATTTTATTCATGATTTTCTAGAGGTTTATCTTGATGATTGGATAGTTTATGGCCTATTGAAAAATCATATACAAGTATTGAGATTGATGTTTCAGAGGTGCGAGATTTACAAATCTCATTAAATTTGAAAAAAATGTATCTTTTTTACTCCTTTTGGTACTCTATTAGGACACATAATATGTAAAGAAGGTTTGTTGATTGATCCTTTAAAGACTTTAGTAATTGTAAATTTACCACCTCCAAAAACTCAAAATGACGTGAGGAAAATTCTGGGCTACAATGGTTACCATCGAAGTTCATTAGAAACTATGCAGAAATAAGTGCTCCTTTAGAAGAATTATTAAAGAAAAGAAAAAATAAGCAAATCCCTTGGTCTAAGGAGTGTGCAGATGCATTTGAGATCTTAAAAGATAAAATTCTACATGCACCTATTTTTATTTTTCCATATTAGAAGATACCATTCCACATTCACGTGGACACATCTAGAATAGGCATTAGAGATTTTTGACACAACCAAGAGAGAAGATAAACCACCCAGTAGCATTTTCTAGCATGAAACTAGCTACAAAAGAGAGAAACTTCACTACAACTAAAAGAGAGGCCCTCAGTATGGTGTATGCCTTAATGAAGTACATACATAATATCTATTAGCCACTTCTTTCACATTCTACATTAACCATGAACCATTGAAATACCTTATAAATAGACCAGTGTTACAAGGAAGAATTTGTAGGTGGCTTATGCTTTTTCAAGAATTTGATTTTACGGTAGTAGTCAAACCTAGGAAGTTAAATAATGGTCTAGATTACTTGTCAAGGATTGAGAATGGAGAAGATGAAGGGCCTATAGATGATGATTTTCCTAGAGCCCACTTATTTAGAATTGAAGCCATACCTAAGGAATTTGATGATATTTCCCAGCTGCTACATATAGGAGAATTCCCAAATGATTATACCCAAAAAAAGAAGAAAAATTTGTTGTGTAGAGATTTCCCATTTACTTTGATTCAGGGAAGATTATATAAGAAGGGACAAGATGATGTCCTTCGAAGAGTAGCCTTAGATCATGAGAGAAAAAATATTTTTATGGAAGCACATGAAGGCATAGCTAGTGGACATAATGGAGGGGAGAAGACAACAAGAAAAGTGATGATGGCTAGACTATGGTGGCCTACACTATTTAGAGATGCTCATAAACATGCTAGATCATGTGATATATGTCAAAGAGTGGGAAAACTTAATGCAAGAGATGAAATGCCACTCAAACTTGTATTGGCGCTAGCCCCATTTGAGAAATGGGCTATTGATTTCATAGGACCAATTAAACCAGCTACCAAACATTCTCAAGTGAGATTTATCATCACTGGAACAAAATATCTAACAAGGTTGGTGGAGGTGGTCCCCAAAAAATATTGTACCAAAAAAAAATGGCTAAATTTTTGTATGAGAATATAATTACAATATTTAGGTTCCCTCTTAGTATTACCACTGATTAAGGAAAACAATTTGTGAATGAAACCATCAATGAACTATTGAGTGGGTTCATGATCAATCACAATAGAAGCACTCCATACTAGCCCACAAGAAAATGGAACCGTGGAAGCATTTAACAAGGTATTGAGAAGGTTTTAACGAATATTTTTCATTACAAACTATTGATTGGGACTTGAAGATACCCGCCGCTCTATGGGCATACCACACAACATACAAGAGGCTTACAAAGTATTCTCCATTCAAATTGGTATATGGGTTAGAATCCACAGTTCCCATAGAGTTTTTTCTTCCTAGCTTGAGAATTGTAGTAGCATTCAAGATGACAAAAGATGATTCCCTTCATGAAATATTGATAGAGCTTGAGAAATTAGATGAAAAGATATTTATAGCTACGTATAACCAAACACAGAGAAAATAAGATATAAGGCATGGCATGACCGCCATAAGAAGAAACAATTTGATATTGGATACCAGGTACTCCTTTATGAAAAAATATAAATACCCAGGGAAGCTGAAGGTTAGATGGTTGGGACCATACATTATCAAAGAAATACTACCTTCCTGGAGTAGTGAAACTACAGACCTTGCAATTAAAAGAACTCCCTGGTTATGTAAATGGAGCAAGGATCAAGATTTATGTAACTTAACAAGAAATAAAAAAGAAAACAAAAATACCGAACTATGTGAAAATAAGAAATCGCGGGTAGGTCAAGGGGCAGGATGAAAAACCGCAAGGGAATCTATACCATTAGAAAAAGTGGAAAAGAAGAATCATGGAGGAGGAATACCCATACAATAAATAAATATACCAGCCTGTTTGAAAATCCTAAATTTGGAAGATAGGTCAAGGGATAGGATGAAAACCCACAAGGGTGTCTCTACCCTTAAGAAGGAAAGAGAGAACAAAATAATAATCATGTGGAGGAAGAATAACCACACAATAAAAGAAGAGATAAAATGTGGAGGAATCGCACCTCCAAAATAAATGAAGACATGAAAATTCATAAAAGTTGTGAAAAAAATAAATAAAATCATTCTCGCAAAACAAAGAAATGATATGCCATGTAAATAAGAAAATAGATAAAGCCACATATAAAGGAGAAACTCAAAATCGTAGTATGAAGAAAAGAAAACAAACTACAATACAAAGAAATAAAAGAAGCCTCCCGATAAAGGAGAAACAAAAACCACGAGAATGAAGCACATACAAAAAGCCACCCAAAAATAATAAAAACCATGTTCAAACCGTGTAATGAGGACATCCATGAAATAAAGCGAAAAATGTGGAACAAAGAAAGAAGTTGACCCCAGCGGAAACAATAAATTTGGTAGGTGGAACTCAAATATAGATTAAGGGTTCAAATGTGATGAGCTAAGGCATTACAATCATACGAAAAGATCAACTAAATAGAGCCATAAAGTGAGATAGCGAAAAATTAAGGAAAATCAAGAAGAAGCTATGGAAACTCCAATCGAAGATGTAGTCTCTATTTACCTCTTGCTTCATCAATCAACCCCAAGCGCATTAGAACATCATACGAGACTAGTCTAGAAGCTCACCCAAGGCATGCGTAGGCACCGAGCCCCTCTTTTATGTGAGCTTCGTGAGAATGTTCTTCCTTAATAAGGGGGTATTGCACAAATAGATTTTAGTACATTAGAACAAGATGTGTAACATCCTCATTTTAGTACATTAGAAAAGATTTTTATTTTTATTTTTTTTTTATTAGTGTTTTCTAGTTCTAAATACATAATTTAGAACACACGGATCATGACAATCATTCAAATAATAGATAACCATATGCTACTATAATGACTCGGTGTACCACCGATCTATTCATTCCATGACTCGGTGTACTACCGATCTATTCATGTGTATCATAGAGTTGGTGTTTTCATCTGAACACTTCACTCTTGTGGTTCTCTTCCCTAATCCGAGATTTTGAATGCTCTGTCCAAGGAACCTATCTGAATAATTGTTACCATTATTCATCGGCATCACGTCCCTTAGACTAGGTGACATAGGACAACACAATCAGCCACTTGCGATACTTTGGCCAAAGATTTGAAACATACTATTCATGTCTTATATTCCTTGACGGCATACTTGTCAATCTGAATACATCCTTCACCCCACTCCGATGTTATATAGATCGTCTTATACTAACTTCTGTCAGTCCCCTTGTCCCTAGTTTTCACTCGGAATGGGTTAATATCATACACATGTTATAAGGATGCCCTTGAGACTAGGGTAAGCTGACATACAGGATCAACCACTGTTAACCCCATGTGTCAAGGTACCCTGAGTCCCAAAGGGCTGCCTCATAACACGTCTATGGTCCTAACCAGTCCCAAAGGAAAATCTTGATCAAGTTTTAGGTGTAAATCTTAACGATCAATGCAAAAGGGTGTTGCCATATGTCACCTACATTGTTGTATCCTCGAGAAGATCCTAATCTTCTCAAAGGTACAACCCTGCAGTTGACATGTGTCAACATCCTACAATACTGCCTCGAAAGATTTACATAACTTCAAGAAGTTACTTAAGTTGAGTTAAATTTGAATTATAGGCCCTCCTAACTAGGTAGCTTTTCCCAACCCTGGGTCCCACACTTTTGAGACACCATACATATTTAGGTTCAGTTTCACAGAGAAAAGTTTTTAATAAGATTTGAGATCTCGTCAAGGTGTCAATCGGTTCCTAATAATCCTTGATTCCTCATAAAAGGACAACAGCCCTATGTTCTCTCATAAGGAAGCTAACTAAACCCGTAAGGGTTCATATCAACCCCGAAGACTGAAATATATCAGACTTATTGCTATTAAGACATGGTGATTTAAAACCATCAATTACATTGCTTTGACTTAGATCATTGTTAGGGAGTAATAGAATACTCTTCCTGTTTTAGCTACATATCAGGGCATAGTTTAACCTCAACTTCCCTAAAAATGTAGTGGTCTAATTTCCAATTTAGCCTTATTCATAATATATAAGAATTACTAGTCAAACATGAAGTATTCAGTCACATAATTTTTACAAGGCTTACTTAGGGAATCCATCTAGATCCCATGGCATATAATAATAAAAATGCACTCTCCTTCATTCAGACATGAGAAGATCAATTCAACAAATAAAAATGCAGCCACGTAAGTAACAATTCCCCATTTCATTTATTTCCAAGCCATACAATTACAACTTATGCACTTCGGCATATTTTAATACAATAATCATCAACAAAAGAGTAACTTTCTTCCTATAGTACAATTAGAGAAATCATGTTGGAATTCATCATAAAAATCAGATTAAACAATCTGTGCATCATATCAGATCTGCATGCCTTTACCACTTACGATGACCATCTGCAAAAATTGCTAGCATAGGTCAGTTCAGTGAACTGAGCATGATAAGCACTAATTCTTAAAACAATTGCATTCCACCAATTGTTTCCATTAAACAACCTGTTTAAATGAAATCATTTCATCAAATCCATAAACATGAATCATGCTAATTATCTTTCTACCATTCTAATATGACTTTATAACATAACTCATATTATAGCTACCATTTCAACTTAAATCTTTTCGGATGATTCATCTTATATTAGAGAATAAGAAGAAACAAAATGAATCTTAAATATCTAGCCATCCAAAACCAAGAGCAATATCAATCCTAATATAATTACTCTATTCAAGGAATGAAATCTTATCAAGGCATGTAACCAACAGATTTGCATATAAACAATTCAAGCAAAAATAGATTACTGCCTCAAGAAAGTTCAACTAATGGATATCCTCTAAACTTTTTGTATCAATTCATAAGCATTGATAAGTATTCAAACTTTTACTACCATACTACTTTTATACTAGAAGATAATAACCGAATTTCTCGATCAGGGTAATAATATCGCTAAAGAGAAGGAAAGGAGACTTCTATTAAGATTCAACACTTACCACTCTTTCCACCTAAATTTAATAGTCTATTCATCTTATACCCATACTGTAGAGTTCTTATAGAGATTCAAAAGAAGGGAGCACTCATAATTTCCAGAAAGGGAGAGAATACCTTCGTATTCCAAAAATCCTATAACAACTTATCCTTTACAACTAAGAGGAAGAAACAGAGGAAATCAGATCTCCATTTCAAACAAGTTCAGGACTGTACCAACTTTCCAGGAGTAATGCATATATAAAAATCTTAAATTCAATCAGGGAAAAAGAGAAGGCAAGAAAATCAACACCTAAGTTTACCATTAGCTCCAATCAAGTAGAACTACTTAAAAGGTTGCCCATAGATCCCTAGGGTCTTACAATTGCACATTAAACAAAAGCCATAATTGTTACAAAATGATATACATATACGTTCAAATATCAGACCACAATCCTGATCCAAATAAACAGTCTACACTTCACCCAGGACTCGAATCATTTTTGACTAAGAGTTAGGGTAACTGTTATCATTACTTACCAATAGATTAAACTAATTATTTCCAGCCATTACACTGGATAGTTTGTTGTTATGTTCAAAGATACCAAATCAAATAGCACTTCCAGTGTTAATAGATGAATTCTAATGATAGATTTCAAGGTCACTTCAGGTAACATCAAACACAGTCCATTCCTATCCAAATATAAAACCTAATTTCCATTCATGCAGATCTAGGATCACCCACAAATTGTTAGGGGACAGAGTTCATCAAAGTAAGTTTTCTCTCGGTCACAACTGTGTTCCAATTATCCAAGTAAAATCGTAAAAGCAACAACAGCTACACCAAATATTTCCCTACTTACAGAACCTATATTCATAGAAACATTCAGACCCCTTTCTAATGAAGGTACAGGCTTAGAATTTAAACATATTTCCAACTCATGCGCTAAACCAGTCGAGCTTTACCTTCAGACCCTTTCTAATAAAGGTACAAGCTTAGTATTCAAACATATTTCCTACTCATGCGACTGAACCAGTCGAGCTTTATAGAAGGAACTAACAGTTTCACCACAAATCCAACTATATATTTTCCTGAAGCTGTCAAGTAATAGTAGAGCTCATACAACTAAGCAACAATCAAATAAACCAACCAAATTTGACACAACAGTTCATTCCATGGTATCTTCAAACATGAAATCATCAAGTACGACGTCCGTCATGGTGCCAGTTTGGAAATTCAATACCTCAGTCAGACAAAGAGACATAAAACACTTCTACAGAAGTCAAACCCATATTGTATTCACAACAAGGAGAGAAGATAAAAGAAGTAGATTTCATCAGGGTCTACGTATAACCAAGGATTCCCAAATCAACAAGAAAAGAAGAAAACCAATACATTGCTACCAGCCAAGCCAACTACAAAAAATCATCTGAACAGAGTTGTTCTAATGAAAGCATTTAAAGGAAAGCAAGATTTTTAAAAGTTAGGGCCTATCATGCCTGATAGTGTCGCTAAAATTCGAAGAAGACCTCTGAAATGTGCTCACACCTTCTCTTCTTCTTCCACAAAAGATTAAACAACAAAATATTGTTACCTCCATGCCTTATATATTTCCCCCGACAGAGAAGTAAGCTAGAAACTCTCAAAGTTGCCATGCAACGAAGAGTAGATGGCTGGTTCGAAGAACCAGTGCTCATGCAGAGTGAAAAATGGAATGCATGGAAAACAAAACAACCAAACAAAATTCCACTTGCATGCCTTCCCAAGCAATCCGCGCTCGGGACCAAAGCTCATTAATTGCATTTACTTCCATTCTCCCACCTATTTTCCATTGCCACCGACTGCCAAAGTTGGTGATCGCCACAACAAAACAAACAAACATTCCCATCCTTAGAGATACTGCCACGTAAGGCTATATTAGTAGTTTTTATCCTCCACCAAACCTGACAGCATTCCATGTCCTTCAACCTTATCCCCCTCTTAAATGCCATGGAAACCACCACCCATGACTCATGACCCTTCTTAGGTCCCCCTTCATAGCATTAGTTAAGGTAGGTTAGAGACTTAGGTTAGATCATAGGGTATGACATTAGTCTCATTTCCATAGCGCTAGGTGTAGTTAACCCTTGAGTATTAAGCTCATAGTTTAGGGCTAGGTTAGATTAGCAATTCTTTTAACCATTAAGGTTATAGTTTAGGTTAAGACTATTAACCTTAATGAATCTAGTCTAGGTCCCCAAAATAGGACCAATCAGTGTTAGAGTCTATACAGGATAAAACATTCCTGTAAAGGATTCCATTTGGCATCAATAAATTAAGCTTTAGATATAAAACATAAACATCTTACCTGGCTTAAGGTCCAGGTCTTTCCTGATGTTACGATATCTGGAACCAAATTCCATTTACCATGATCAGCCTGAGTTAACCTCGGGTTTGATCATTCAAAGCTCAGTCATACTTTGTAACTTTCGTAAAGTCAATAAAATTTGTTCATCCTGAATAAACTTAAAACATTCCTTGGATCAATGCAACTGATCCAAGGCTGAGTCATAAAGGTGGATAAATCCACAATTCATCCAGAAATCAGGTTGAACTCAAGTGCAAGAATGAAAGAAACGAAAGCATCCAATCATATTCTGGTTCAATCAAAGATCTTCAAGAGCAGAGAGGATACAATCCATATCAAGCATGACTTCCCAAAACCAAAGGAACATGTCCTTATATAGAAGAAATCATTTATCAATACTTGAATGCTCTGGAGAAAGTAACAACAGTTCAGGGTGTTACATGCTTCCCTCCTAAAAGATTCATCATCCCGATGATTACATCCTTTGATTTACCTTCAGGTCAATCAATTCATTGGTTCACAAAACAAATTACTATTTCCAACTTGAATAATTCCAGAAATCAATATCATGATACAATTTATTCAACCTGAATAATGTTTGCCCCAAAGCTGGCTTACATAAAGACATGAAAAAGATAAATTCATAATAATTATATTTTTTTTTTATAGTCAATAGATTCCATTCTGTTCAAAAAGAAAGGGAAAAGCAATTTTCATCTCTTCCAGATTTTCCCAAGTTGCACTTTCTTCGTTAAACTGGTCCCACTGGACCTTACATTGTTGTATTTCACGATTTCTCAAATGCAATTGGTGAGTTTCCAGCACTCGTGTGGGTTTAACCACGATTATTCCTGGGTCTTGGACCTGCAAGGAATTCCAATTTAAAACATGTGACAAGTCTGAAATGTATTTCTTAAGCAAAGAAATATGGAAAACATCATGCATGCGAGACAAAGCAGGTGGTAATGCTAATCGGTAAGCTACAGGATTGATTACTTCGACAATTTTGAAAGGTCCCACATAATGAGGTGATAACTTGGCAGCCTTGCCAAAAGTTATAGAACTCTTTCTTGGTTTAACACGAAGAAAAACCTTTTCACCAAGTTCAAATTTTTGATCAACCCGCTTTAGGTCAGCATAGCTCTTCTACCTATCTGCTGCTTCTTTCAATCGTTCACGAATCATTTTAACTTGCTGTTCCATTTCAGTAAGGATTTCTGGTCCAATTACCACTCTATCCTCAATACTATCCCAACTAACAGGGGTTCTACACTTTCTTCCATAAAGTGCCTCGAAAGGTGCCATTTTAAGGAAGAGTGATATGTGTTGTTGTATGCAAATTCAACTAATGGGAGATACTCTTCCCACTTATACTGTTGGTCCATGCAATACATTCGTAACATATCTTCCAACACCTGATTTACTCTCTCAGTTTGTCCATCCATTTCTAGATGATATGCAGAACTGAAGTTTAGTTTAGTTCCAAGAGCTGCATTAAGCATTTGCCAAAATCTTGATGTCATTCTAGGATCCCTGTCAGATATAATCAATTCTGGTACTCCATGTAACCTAAAATTTCATGCACAAATCTTTTAGCTAACACAGGAGAATCATCCTTTAGATTTCCAGCGATGAAATGAGCTACCTTTGTTAGTTTGTCTACAACTACCAAGATAACATCATGTTTATTTCTCGACATAGGCAGCCCTTGTACAAAGTCCATGCTTATTACTTGCCATTTATACTGTGGTATGCTATGGGGATATAATAAACCAGCAGGGTGCATGTGTTCTGCCTTAACCCACTGACATTCCAGACAATGAGTCACAAAATTAATAACATCCTTTTTCATTCCTTTCTAGAAGTATTGTTGTTTTAGATCAGCAAGCATTTTAGTAATACCCGGTGTCCAGAAAAGGGTGAATTATGAAATTCAACTAACAATTTCTTTCTCAAATCATTTAGCAAAGGTACGTATACTCTATTTTCATAACGTAAGATTCCTTCATTATCAAAATGAAAACCTTTATACCTTTCATCTTTTGGTTCTCAAGTGCTGCTTTTACTTGCTGAAAGTATATATCAGATTCTGAGGCACTTTTCACCTCATCTTTAAACTGAGTTCTTAATGTTATAAGAGCAGAAATGTGCTTCCTACGACTTAGAGCATCTGCTACTCTATTCTCTTTTCCTTTGATGTAACTAATATCAAAATCATATTGAGACAAAAACTCTAACCACCTTCATTGTCTTGCATTTAGATTAGGCTGAGTGAAAATATATTTCAGCCCTAAATGATCAGTTTTCAACTCAAAAGGTTTCCCAAGTAAATAGTGTCTCCAAACTTGAAGCGCATGAACAATTGCAGCAAGCTCTAAATCATGAGGGGCATAATTCAGCTCATGTAACTTAAGTTTTCTACTTTCATATGCTACGACATGATCATTTTGTAACAAAACACCTCCAAGGCCTTCCCCAGAAGCATCCGTTACAATGGTAAAGTCCCCATTAGGGTCCGGTATAGCTAATATAGGTGCTGAAGTCAACTGAATTTTCAAAATTTTAAAAGTAGATTCACACTTTTCATCCCAAATAAATTTCTTATCCTTCTTCTGCAATGAAGTTATCGGTGCAGCCACTTTAGAAAAATCTTTAACAAATTTTCTATAATAACCAGCAAGGCCCATGAAGCTTCTTACTTCATGTACATTCTTTGGTGCAGGCCACTCGGTTATTGCCACTATTTTTGAAGGATCTACTACAATTCCTTCTTTACTAATGACATGACCCAAATAGTGAACTTCAGTATCAAAGAAAGAACATTTGGATAACTTACCGTATAACTTTCTTTTTCTCAAAATTTCCAAAACTATCTTCAAATGCTCATTGTGCTCCTCAACACTTTTAGAATATATGAGAATATCGTCTAAGAATACAAGCACAAACTTGTCCAAATATTCTTGAAAGATATTATTCATTAAGTTCATAAAAGTTATGGGTGCATTAGTTAATCCAAAGGGTAGAACCGTGAATTCATAATGTCCGTACCTTGTTCGGAAAGTTGTTTTATGAATATCTTCTTCTTTAATTCTTAATTGATGATACCCAGATCAAAGATCTATCTTGGAATAAACCGATGCTCCATGCATCTGATCAAATAGATCATCAATTCTTGGAAGTGGGTATCTATTCTTGATTGTTGCTTTGTTTAACATCCGATAATCAATACACAGTCTAAGTGTTCCATCTTTCTTTTTCACAAATATTACTGGCGCTCCCCAAGGTGAAACACTTGGTCTAATCAAACCCTTAGACAAAATTTCTTGCAATTGTGCCTTAAGCTCGACTAACTCTGTAGTAGTCATCCGATAAGGTGCTTTAGAAATAGGTTCCATCCCTAGTTTGATTTCAATGGTGAAGTCAAATTCCCTTTTGGGTGGTAAACTTGGTAATTCCTCCGAAATACATCCTTGAAACTTTGCAATAGTGGGTATCATTTCATGGAATCACCATCTTCTTCTGCTGATTCAGATATCTTTACTACATATAAGGTACATCCTTTATTTTTAGCCTTTTTAAGTTGCATAGCTGACAATTTCCTAACTGAAATTTCCCGTTTTACACCTTGAATCTCTGTTGTTTTCAGCCGATCATCTAAACATCTTATATATTTTTCAAAGCAGTCTACTTTTGCTTTATGGTCAGCTAACCAATTAACGCCGATGACAACGTCATAGGATCCCAAAGGTGCAACATAGAGGTCAACTTCCATGGAAAAGTTAGGTAAGTCAAGGACTGCCCCAAAAAGACACATACTAACTGTATGAATAGAGTTATTACCATACTATACAGTCCAAGATTTATCCATTTTCCAGCTTTTCTTTTAAGTTTAGAAGTGAGTTTACTAGAAATAAAACATTCAGTAGCTCCTATATCAAAAAGAATAGTGATAGGTATGCCAAATAACTTACCCGGAACTTCTATAGGTGTCACTTGCTTTTCAGCTTGCTTGTCTGCTACAGCAGCATGTATCTTATGCTACTGATTATGATCATCCTTCTTCAAAGGGCATTGATTTGCATAGTGATCTTTGCCACAATTATAGCAGCCTCCTACAGGTCCCTTTTTAGGCTCAAAATTACTTCCAGCCTTAAAATTATCATGTTGTCCTCCATAGGGCTTCTGCCCATTATTATAATTCTTGGCAAAACTATCCCTTACATTTCCAGCAGGCTTATTCACTGTCATTTTCTTATTATTATCCACTGAAAACTTACTTCTGTTTCCAAAATTTTTCCATGGCCCCTTCTTGGGTGCAAGAGAAGTTGAAGAAGGGTTTACAATCTTCTTCCGCACTTCCTCTTTATGAGCAGAAATAGCCTTTAATTTCTGTTCTTGCCTTATGGATTTTTCAACAACCCCTTCCATAGTGGTTGGGCTGTGAACATCAACCTCTCCTCCTATCATGGGATTTAGTCCCATGATGAATTTTCATATTCTGAACTTCTCGTCAGTTTGATACTGCGGTATGTACTTGAGGAGTTTCGTAAACCACTCCCAGTATTTAGTTACAGTTAGCTTTCCTTGAACTAAGTTCTGAATTCTATCATTTTCTGATCATAGAAAAGTTGTGGCAGCCAACATGTTGCCTAAAATAGCCTTTAAATTGATCCCAAGTGATGTTGGTCTCATCAATATTTAGCTCAACTTTACGGCTGTCCCACCATGAAGATGCTTCATGGGAAAGCTGATAGGCTCCCCAAATAGCTTTGGTTTCCTCCGAGAAGTTTCTTATTGCAAAGTACTTCTCCATTTCACTGAGCCAGTTCTCAGCTCCATCTCCTAATGTGGTGCCATCAAATTTAGGTGGACTTATCCTTTTTATATCATTAGTGAGTTCCGCTGCCAACCTGGCCTTTTTGTTTTCTAGTTGGACAGGTACATTTCCATTGTTATTACCAACACCCATATCGGGGTTGTCCTCAGGAGGTAGCTGATTGTTGTTACTAGCTTCATCATCCTCCTCATTTCCCATTACTTGTTGTTCAAGTACAACCAAACGATCTCTTGTGTCCAATAGGGCAGCAAGGATCTCATCAAGTTTTTGGGTTGTTTCCACCCCTTCCTCAGGTGGAGCATTATTCATGCAACGTTCCCCCTTGTTCTAACCATTTTCTGTTACAAGAAAATTCAAGTTTTATCAGATTATGGACACAATAGGTCCAAGAGCTGCAACCTTCAGCTCTGATACCAAGATGTAACATCCTCATTTTAGTACATTAGAACAAGAATTTTTTTTTTTTATTTTTTATTAGTGTTTCTAGTTCTAAATACATAATTTAGAACACACGGATCATGACAATCATTCAAATAATAGATAACCATATGCTTGCTGTAATGACTCGGTGTACCACCGATCTATTCATTCCATGACTCGGTGTACTACCGATCTATTCATGTGTATCATAGAGTTGGTGTTTTCATCTGAACACTTCACTCTTGTGGTTCTCTTCCCTAATCTAGGATTTCAGAATGCTCTGTCCAAGGAACCTATCTGAATAATTGTTACCATTATTCATCGGCATCACGTCCCTTAGACTAGGTGACATAGGACAACGCAATCAGCCACTTGCGATACTTTGGCCAAAGATTTGAAACATACTATTCATGTCTTATATTCCTTGATGGCATACTCGTCAATCTGAATACGTCCTTCACCCCACTCCGATGTTATATAGATCATCTTATACTGACTTCTGTCAGTCCCCTTGTCCCTAGTTTTCACTCCGAATGGGTTAATATCATACACACGTTATAAGGATGCCCTTGAAGACTAGGGTAAGCTGACATACTGAGATCAACCACTGTTAACCCCATGTGTCAAGGTACCCTGAGTCCCAAAGGGCTGCCTCATAACACATCTATGGTCCTAACCAGTCCCAAAGGAAAATCTTGATCAAGTTTCGGGTGTAAATCTTAACGATCAATGCAAAAGGGTGTTGCCATATGTCACCTGCATTGTTGTATCCTTGAGAAGATCCTAATCTTCTCGAAGGTACAACCCTATAGTTGACATGTGTCAACATCCTACAATACTACCTCGAAAAGATTTACATAACTTCAAGAAGTTACTTAAGTTGAGTTAAATTTGAATTATAGGCCCTCCTAACTGGGTAGCCTTTTCCCAACCCTGGGTCCCACACTTTTGAGTTACCTTACATAATTAGGTTCAATTTCACAGAGAAAGTTTTTAATAAGATTTGAGATCTCGTCAAGGTGTCCAATCGGTTCCTAATAATCCTTGATTCCTCATAAAAGGACAACAGCCCTATGTTCTCTCATAAGGAAGCTAACTAAACCCGTAAGGGTTCATATCAACTCCCGAAGACTGAAATATATCAGACTTATTGCTATTAAGACATGGTGATTTAAAACCATCAATTACATTGCCTTGACTTAGATCATTGTTAGGGAGTAATAGAATACTCTTCCTGTTATAGCTACATATCAAGGCATAGTTTAACCTTAACTTCCCTAAAAATGCAGTGGACTAATTTCCAATTTAGCCTTATTCATAATATATAAGAATTACTATTCAAACATGAAGTATTCAGTCACATAATTTTTACAAGGCTTACTTAGGGAATCCAACTAGCTCCCATGGCATATAATAATAAAAATGCACTCTCATTCATTCAGACATAAGAAGTTCAATTCAACAAATAAAAATGCAGCCACATAAGTAACAATTCCCCATTTCATTTATTTCCAAGCCATACAATTACAACTTATGCACTTCGGCATATTTTATACAATAATCAACAGCAAAAGAATAACTTTCTTCCTATAGTACAATTAGAGAAATCAAGTTGGAATTCATCATAAAAACTAGATTAAACAATCTGCATCATATCAGATCTGCGTGCCTTTACCACTTACGATGACCATCTGCAAAAATTGCTAGCACGGTCAGTTCAGTGAACTGAGCATGATAAGCACTAATTCTTAAAACAATTGCATTCCACCAATTGTTTCCATTAAACAACTTGTTTAAATGAAATCATTTCATCAAATCCATAAACATGAATCACGCTAATTATCTTTCTACCATTCTAATATGACTTTATAACATAACTCATATTATAGCTACCATTTCAACTTAAATATTTTCGGATGATTCATCTTATATTAGAGAATAAGAAGAAACAAAATGAATCTTAAATACCTAGCCATCCGAAAACCAAGAGCAGTATCAATCCTAATATAATTACTCTATTCAAGGAATGAAATCTTATCAAGGCATGTAACCAACAGATTTGCATATAAACAATTCAAGCAAAAACAGATTACTGCCTCAAGAAAGTTCAACTAACGGATATCCTCTAAAATTTTTGTATCAATTCATAAACATTGATAAGTATTCAAACTTTTACTACAATGCTACTTTTATACAAGTAGATAATAACTGAATTTCTCAATCAGGGTAATAATACTGCTAAAGAGAAGGAAAGGAGACTTCTAGTTAAGATTCAACACTTACCACTCTTTCCACCTAAATTTAACAGTCTATTCATCTTATACCCATACTGTAGAGTTCTTATAGAGATTCAAAAGAAGGGAGCACTCATAATTTCTAGAAAGGAGAGAATACCTTCATATTCCAAAATCCTATAACAACTTATCCTTTACAACTAAGAGGAAGAAACAGAGGAAATCAGATCTCCATTTCAAACAAGTTCAGGACTGTACCAACTTTCTAGGAGTAATGCATATATAAAATCTTAAATTCAATCAGGGAAAAAGAGAAGGCAAGAAAATCAACACCTAAGTTTACCATTAGCTCCAATCAGGTAGAACTGTTTAAAAGGTTGCCCATAGATCCCTAGGGTCTTGTAATTGCACATTAAACAAAAGCCACAGATTGTTACAAAATGATATACATATACGTTCAAATATCATACCACAATCCTGATCCAAATAAACAGTCTACACTTCACCCAGGACTCGAATCATTTTTGACTAAGAGTTAGGGTAATTGTTATCATTACTTACCAATAGATTAAACTAATTATTTCCAGCCATTACACTGGATAGTTTGTTGTTATGTTCAAAGATACCAAATCAAATAGCACTTCCAGTGTTAATAGATGAATTCTAATGATAGATTTCAAGGTCACTTCAGGTAACATCAAACACAGTCCATTCCTATCCAAATATAAAACCTAATTTCCATTCATGCAGATCTAGGATCACCCACAAATTGTTAGGGGACAGAGTTCATCAAAGTAAGTTTTCTCTTGGTCATAACTGCATTCCAATTATCCAAGTATCAAAAAAAAATCGTAAAGAAAAACTACACCAAATATTTCCCTACTTACAGAACCTATATTCATAGAAACATTTTGACCCCTTTCTAATGAAGGTACAGGCTTAGAATTTATCCATATTTCCAACTCGTGCTCTAAACCAATCGAGCTTTACCTTCAAACCCTTTTCTAATAAAGGTATAGGCTTAGTATTCAAACATATTTCCTACTCGTGTGACTGAACCAGTCAAGCTTTATAGAAGGAACTAACAGTTTCACCAAAAATCCAACTATATATTTTCACCTGAAGCTATCAAGTAATAGTAGAGCTCATACAACTAAGAAACAATCAAATAAACCAACCAAATTTGACACAACAGTTCATTCCATGGTATCTTCAAACATGAAATCATCAAGCACGACGTCTATCATGGTACCGTTTGGAAATTCAATACCTCAGTCAGACAAAGAGACATAAAACACGTCTACAGAAGTCGAACCCATATTGTATTCACAGCAAGGAGAGAAGATAAAAGAAGTAGATTTCATCAGGGTCTACGTATAACCAGGGATTCCCAAATCAACAAGAAAAGAAGAAAACCAATACATTGCTACCAGCCAGGCCAACTGTACAAAAATCATCTGAACAGAGTTGTTCTAATGAAAGCATTTAAAGGAAAGCAAGATTTTTAAAAGTTAGGGCCTATCATGCCTGATAGTGTTGCTAAAATTTGAAGAAGACCTCTGAATGTGCTCACACCTTCTCTTCTTCTTCCACGAAAGATTAAACAACAAAATATTGTTACCTCCATGCCTTATATATTTCCCGATAGAGAAGTAAGCTAGAAACTCTCAAAGTTGCCATGCAACGAAGAGTAGATGGTTGGTTCGAAGAACCAGTGCTCATGCAGAGAAAAAATGGAATGCATGGAAAACAAAACAACCAAACAAAATTCCACTTGCATGCCTTCCCAAGCAATCCGCTCGGGACCAAAGCTCATTAATTGCATTTACTTCCATTCTCCCACCTATTTTCCATTGCCACCGACTGCCAAAGTTGGTGATCGCCACAACAAAACAAAAAAAACATTCCCATCCTTAGAGATACTGCCACGTAAGGCTATATTAGTAGTTTTTATCCTCTTCCAAACTCCGACAAAGATTCCATGTCCTTTCAACCTTATCCCCTCTTAAATGCCATGGAAACCACCACCCATGACTCGCGACCCTTCTTAGGTCCCCCTTCATAGCATTAGTTAAGGTAGGTTAGAGACTTAGGTTAGATCATAGGGTATGACATTAGTCTCATTTCCATAGTGCTAGGTGTAGTTAACCCTTGAGTATTAAGCTCATAGTTTAGGGCTAGGTTAGATTAGCAATTCTTTTAACCATTAGGTTATAGTTTAGGTTAAAACTATTAACCTTACTGACTCTAGTTTAGGTCCCCTAAATAGGACTAATCAGTGTTAGAGTCTATACAGGATAAAACATTCCTGTAAAGGATTCCATTAGGCATCAATAAATTAAGCTTTAGATATAAAACATAAACATCTTACCTGGCTTAAGGTCCAGTCTTTCTGATGTTACGATATCTGGAACCAAATTCCATTTACCATGATCAGCCTGAGTTAACCTCCGGGTTTGATCATTCAAAGCTCAGTCATACTTTGTAACTTTCGTAAAGTCAATAAAATTTGTTCATCCTAAATAAACTTAAAACATTCCTTGGATCAATGCAACTGATCCAAGGTGAGGTGGATAAATCCACAATCATAAAGGTGGATAAATCCACAATTCATCATCAAATCAAATATTGAACTCAAGTACAAGAATGAATGAAAGAAATGAAAGCATCCAATCATATTCTCATGTTTACAATCAAATCCATCTTCAAGAGCGAGAGGGATACAATCCATATCAAGCATGACTTCCCTTAAAACCAAAGGAACATGTCCTTATACTTAGTTAATTTAGAAATCATTTATCAATACTTGATCCACCTTCCCCTTTAGAGCATTCATAGATATGACCAGCTCTTCATAGACACCTTTGAACTCATCCATCTACTTGGTGATGAAATCCTAGAGTTCACTAATCACGAAGTCCAACATATCACACTTCAATTTGATTATTTTTGGGGATGGTCTCTAGTAAATACTTGAGGGTGGCCTCCTCTCTGACACATGTGCGTTAATGATGGGCTCGCATTTTCTACGATTGTTCAAGCCCCTATTTTCCAATATATTTTCTTCCTTGATTTGGATGAGAAAGTCCTCAAACTTGGTGATTTGATCTTCAATGATGAATTTATTTTCCTCTTTCTACTTTGTGAGATTTGTATCTATGGGCACTATGCCATCCTTGATGTTTTGGAGCAACATTCCCACAAGGTCTTTAGGATATTCCATTTCATCCCCATAGTCTATCCTGACCTGGCTCACCAATGTTAGACATTGTCCAAAAATGTTCTTCACAAGGCCACCAACTTAGTTTTATGCTTCATTATTTTGCACTGTTCACCCCTTAATCCCTAGTGTATTCTATCTCTTTTTCCTTGTTCTTATTTTCTGACCAGGTCCGAATAGTGGCTCCTACATCCAAGATATTCTAGATCACCTCCAAATCTTTTGAAGTACATTTCAAGCTCTCTCATATGTTAGGTGGTTAGGATCCACCACCTTATATATTTCTCCTCCTTTCTTCTTCAAATGGATGGTCTCGATCGCATGATCATTGACCTCAAACTTAGGCTCTTCAATGTAGAAGTGCATGTTCCAAATAATAATATTCTTGGTTCTACACATGCCCCTTCTTGATCCATCAAATCCCATCCATGTAGCTTTTCCATTAGGAGAGTGGCTTGGAACATCATGCTCAATACCTTTCTACGGTCATCCACGAAGTCCATATGTGGGGACATAGGTGTCAACTTCTTCCTTGTAGCTTTGCACTTCATCCTCTACTTATTTTCTCCGGGGTGAATCCTTTATCCTCCTTTATAGTAAAGGAGTCCCCCTTATCTCCCCTTGGGTTGGCAAAGATATATCGTGGAGGACTCATGCACTAGGCTCTTCTTAGGTCCTACAGAGTGCTCTTTTCCTTCCTCATGCACTTCACCTACTTCTATGGCTTTAACCTCAGCTTTCTGCTCTTCCATATCTATTTCCAAATCTTCCTTGAAGGTGGTGGGGTCTTCTTCTTCACCTTCCTCTAAGCCCGTTGCGGGGATACATGCCTCTTGTGTCTTTATCTTCTTTTCTTCAATTTCTTCCTCCTCTTTCTTCTCTTTCTCACACCCCCGGTAATGAGGCCTTGGCACCACCTTATAGTGAAGTGCTATCACCCTTAATACCATTGTGGCGCATGTAGTACTTCTTCTTCCGAGAAGTATCTAACCTACCTTCACTTTGTTCTTTTTATTCCTCTCCTTCGAATTATACCTCTTTTATGGGCGGGATTGGCACCTCCCATATCTTTTGAAAGGGGATTTTTAACCTCCACTACAATCCCCCTTGTTTTTTTATCACAACTATATGAACAATCGATGGACGTACTCTTTGATAGTAATGCTAACTTAAGGGTGAAAGTCTAGAAAATATGGGTCCAAAACTTCATCATAAGTAGGTCGAGTGGCATACTTGTATTTGACATGTAATGTATGGATATCAACATCCACTTTTTCTATATTAAAAACTAACTTCTACACATTCGTTACTCGGTTGATGGTGCACTTCATATACTTACTAGTAAATGTGAAGGGGAGCTTGCACCATGGCTCCATCTCTCCCTTAGCCATCATAAACATTGCTAGGAAAAATGTTGTGTAACTACGATTTTTATCGATTCCCGATAAGTGCTGGAAATTCATGGGGATGTACCACTCATTCTCAAATGCTTCTTGCAACCATTCAAACCACATGTTCATCTGAGCCTTATAGGTGCTCGAGATGGTCCCATCACAAGTGAACTTCACAAATTGAACTACAAGGGATGAGTGCACCGTGGGTGAACCCATATGTTCCCATCTGGCCCATATGGGACACCAATCTCCAAGAATATGATCAATAGAAGTATGGAGCCCCATGTGATTTTCACTCCTACCTCGTTCTGCACTCATGCTTCTTCAATGTTGTTTGCGATAAACTCTGCAAAATTATAATGTGCCTTTTTACCATTTTGAAGGCCACATTTAAGAACCTCTTATCGATGTTTGTCCACCTCTCTGATGCACCCAATTTGCAATGCATGAGTTGAGAGGTGATTCTCAATGCTGGGTCTAAAAGATCTGTAATCACCTATGCCCTTCCTCCCTTCTTGTAGTTAATTTCTTCACTAGCTCCTCAATCTTTGTAGTGACGTGTAAATTGAGTGCCATGTCCTCACCGGTGTTTTGTATGAATTTAATTATCCTAATTTAGTGTTATGTAAACTTCATCCTTTTTCTTGCGAAGTGAAATAATTCTTCATGCCCCCAAAAATTAACCACTGAATAGTGCAGCAGGTTTCACAAAGAAATGAAGCTCCCATAGCTATAAAACTTTGATCTTTTGTAGTTCTTGTTGTACTTGATTCAACAACCTTAGGGTTTCCGAGATTTTCCATTGTTTGAGTGTATGAAAATAAGTCCACCCACATCATATTTTCATTGTCACTTTTCCTGTGGTTGTATTCGTTTATCTTGCACTTGTATAACCCTTGGGGGTACTATATTTCGATTAAATCTCCACAATATCCTCCTTCTCCATCACTTTGGTCTCTTTGTTTGAGATTTCTTGGCTGCCATATTATTTATTATTTCTTCTCATGCCCTAGGTGCTTTGAACCTCTCCATTTCCTTCTAGAATTTGATGGCTTCTCTGCTTCTCTCTCACGTAACCCCTTTCCTGCTCTGTTGTCTTCTTTATTCCTTATAACGCCAAAAGAATACACTACATATTATACAAGTCCACTTGTTCGTGATAAGTACCCCACTTCACTCTTCTTCATAAAATTGTCGTCGCACTTCGAGCTTGGGAGCACAAAATAAATTTTCTAAGGCAAAGTAGTTAAAATGAATAATCTTACCTCCTATTTATACTTTTTCAATGCCTTAGAGTTCCTCCGACCATGTGTTTTAATGTCACTTTTTAATAAAGAAATTTATTTTACTTAAATCAACTTCCACAAATTCCCCTCATGCGTTGCAAAAGATAACCTTCTAGTGCTCCAACACTACTTCACTGCCACATACCTCCTTCATTCACGTTACTATGCTGAAGTACATAACCTTTGAGCTTTCTACCAAGTAGTCCCCATGGTGCTTCCTACCTTATGTTATATTGTGTGATCTTTCTCTTCTGCATGGTATTTAAAATTTTCTCAACACACCTTTATAACCACATGAATTCAAACACCTTAACCATCATTCCGCTCATTCTTCTACCTTTGCACTAATTGTTCCCATTAATCCATTATCAAAAGAATTTGTCAAACATATTCAACATATCTGCTACTTCACCCCACACAAAAATGTATGCGCGGTCCTCTACGCATATAATATCTTATAATGTAATTAGCTACTGGTGCACCAACATGCAACATAAAACCCAAAAAAATGACGACAAAGGAAACAACCAAAAGGGAAAAGCATTAAAGGAAACCTAATCTAATTGGCAATATTGCCTTATTTTTAAACACACATAAGCCTTATTTATAGTAGGGCTTCAACCTACTCCCATTGAAATATCTTAGAAACCTTGTCCCATCAAGTGCTTGCAAATCGATGTTAGGAATTAGTATTTACATCATGGTAAATAATTATATGGTTAGTTATTTATATATATTGTTATAAAAATGTATAAAAATATATATTCGGGTGTGTTGTAGTTTCCTATTTTATAGGAAGTCAGTTTTCCTATTGATATGGCTATATAATAGCCTGTGATTGTAATTCAATATGGGTTGAATACAATATCAATTAATATATTTTTCTGTGTGACAATATTGCTGTCCCAACATTTGGTTTCAGAGCGATTTGATCCAGCGTTGTGATGGAATAAGAAATGTGAAGGGGGCGGCCTTTTATTTTCAAGCCCCGATTAATGCATTCTACTGTCCCGATTAAATTCTCTCACAAGAACTGCTCGCTTATGCTTCTGTCTACGATCTGCATATATGTCCTCCAGGGAGGAAGCATCCTTCTAGCTCCACAACGTACTCCTCCTGCACACTTTGCCAAACTGATTTGTTAATCAAGGTAAAGGTGTTCAGATTCGGTACCATCAGATGCATGCCATCTCTTGTTTTTTGTTGTGCATGTTCTGATAGAAATACCACTGTATATCTCTATCCTGCTTGTGTGGTGTAGATGTTGTAGCCCTGACGTCCCCAGTCCCTGAAACATCTAAGTTCTTTCATTGGCATAAGGATTATCTTCCTTCAAATGAGATCCGTCACTTCAATATTTGTGAGGTTCGACATCATATGAATCAGATTTCTTCAGTAGAACATTGGAGATTTAGCACAGATCTGAGACTATTACCTCAGACATATCCTACAGTGTTCATACGAGTACAAAGGCTCCAAACGTCTATGTATTTACGACTCAGGAATCTCATTGGACTGCATATCTGTGGAGGTGCTAACATAAGGTAGTGTCTATTGGATACTATGTATTTTTATCCATCATTCCAGCTAACCATTGACAACCGAGCATATGTGCGGCGGTCCGGAGGATCTAAGCTTATTCTATATCCTGTAGTTGTCAATAGATTCTCAAGCCGTCTAAAGAAAACTGGAGATAAGATACTAGATTGGAACAGGGTCGATTTACATGACAGTTTCTTCAACGTGCCCTCTATACTTGCCATTTGTCCTCTCCAAGATCGCAGTTAAAAAAAAAAAAGGTCTATGTTTTTATTTATTGTTAATGTCGATTAGTTTGATACTCATTATTTATAGTGTTTTTTTCTTGACTGTCTTGAGTCCAGTTATAGTCGATTTTGAAACTAAAAGCTTTGTAATTGTTTTTAAAAAAAAAAAAATCATAATTCATTGTATTGAAGTCGTTGTCAATAGTTGGTTAGAATTTAAAAGTTTAATTACATTTAGTTCTTTGGTTCTATATTATATCTTATTTGTGACAAGTTAAAAATTCATAGTCAAATTTATTGTCCGTCAAGTCAATTATCAAAGTCGATGTCAAGTCTTCTTGGGTCCATAGTCAAAAAGTTGTATTGTCAACATTGTTATATTGTGTTTAGGTGAATATAGGTAGTCAATGTTAAATAGGTGATTTTAGGATTATTGTCTTGTCAAGTGTTAAAGTCATGTCATTGTATTAAGTCCGAAAAATAAAAAATAAATTTTCCTTACGAACGCATTTTCGGTGGAATCCGACGTTCGGGTAAGGTGTGTAATTTTTGAGCCTCAAATTCCAAATCTGCTAAGTTAAGTAGCATATTACTGGAGGATGGAGGCACAGGAGGCTGGAGGTCATTCAGCGACCTCTCGTTAGTCACCAACGACGGGGCCGCACGAAGCTATGGTGGCATATGTATGGTGTGAGTATTTGATTTTCAGTGTGGTTTCCATTTTCTCAGTGTGCTTCAGTTTGTAGAGTTCCTATTTTTGTGGTATTTGATGGATGTTGGAAAGAGATTTGTGTTGGAGCACAGATGAATGTCAGTGATCCTCTGATTGACTTGGTCCTCTGACTACCGTACTTCTTTGGAAGATGGTCAGCTAGAAGAATACGTTCACTAGCATTAGTGACCATGTGTAGCAAGACCTAACTAGCAAGATCCATTCAGGAGTATGTTCTTCGATGCATTTTGCTTCTCAGTATCTATTTGAGTGGAATTTCACATTGTGGGGGGGAATACATACCAATGTTCCATTCCCATTTTGCACCCAAAATGACTTAGTCAAGGAAAGCTTCCAGTGGCAGTGGCAGTTTTCTATGTTGTTCGAGATCGAGTGGCAGTGATCAATGACAGAGACTACAATTAAGAATATTATGATTCTTATAGGAAGTAATGTGAAATTTTTTCAGTATATCTTCTATTCTATAGTTTTGTGATATGCAAGTTATGTTTCCTACATAATTCCCTGATGTATAAGCATAGTGGTGAATAGTAGCACCAGAGTAAGTCAGTTCATGGATCTTGAAAGGGTTTGTGGGAGGATCGAGAAAACCACACAAGGTGGACAGTTGATGAAGTTCCTGTCACGTCAAGGTTTGTGGTAAGCCTGTTTAAAACAATGGAAGGAGAGAGCCTTTCTTTTGGATCAAGGTCATGAGTCATAGAGTTGGACATGCCACAGGGGTGAGCATACTGCAGTTGAGAGTGTGGAGGTTTTTCTACCATGTAAACACTAAGGGGGGGAATGTTAGGAATTAGTATTTACATCATGGTAAATAATTATATGGTTAGTTATATATATATATATATATATAATATATATTTATAACAAATGTATAACAATATATATTCGGGTGTGTTGTAGTTTCCTATTTTATAGGAAGTCAGTTTTCCTATTGATATGGCTATATAATAGCCTGTGATTGTAATTCAATATGGGTCGAATACAATATCAATTAATATATTTTTCTATGTGACAATATTGCTGTCCCAACAACTAACACATGCCTAAATAACGTATGTAAGATATAATATACAGCCCTAACTAATGGCCTAGTACTTTACTAGGATGGCCCAAAAATTTAGAGTCATAGAGTAAAACCATCTACCCAACCTCAAATTGTTTCTTTTTAATGTGATGATCGTGTCATGCTCTTTGTATCACCTTCTCAATCTTCTGACTCCACCTAGCAAGTGATCTCCTTTCATCCAATTTCATTAACCTATCCATGTGCTCTTGTAATGTTTTCTCTTCATCCAATCCTCCTACATGCATAATACGTAGAGAGGCAAACATAAATTCTACTAGTAAAATAGCTTTAAATTGTACAAACACCAATTTAAATGGTGTCACCTTGTTAAATCTCTTGTAGGTTTTCCTATACGCCAATAGTATGGATGAGAATTTATCAACCCAATATTTTCTCCGAACATCAAAAATCTTGGTCAATGTGTGACTTAGTATCTTGTTAAATTCCTCAGTGGTTCCATTAGCTTGAGGGTGATAAGGGGTAGTCTTGTGATGAGCCACCATGAACTTTGCCAACAAAATCCTATCTCATTCAAAAAATGTGTACCCTTGTCATTAGTCAAGCTCAATAGACACCCATACCTGCTGATTATATTTTCCCATAGGAATCTAACTAATTTTATTGCCATGTAATCCTTCCTAGGTGCTACCTCCGCCCACCATGTTAAGTAATCAATATAATATTTTCTTCAATACCATATGGTCCGTGTATAATATAAAGGGTGTTGCCGTGAATCTTTGAATTTTGGAGTGCGTAGATCATCAACAATGCCTCGCACTTAATAGTAGTATAGTTTTTATTTGCTTGTGTCAAATTCCTTCGTGCAAAACAAAGAGGGTGACCAACAGTTCCCTAACCAGGTTGTGCCAACATTTCTCTAATCATCATCCCTAAGGCATCAAAATGTACATGGAATGACTTATTATAGGAAGGAAAGTGTAATATGGGCGCAGTTGATAAGCCTATTCATAAATGTATCAAATTCCATTTATTGCACCTCTCCCCAATGAAATGTACTTATGTGATTTAGCAATCCCTCTTATGACGCAGCGATCTTGGCATATCCCTTGATAAATTTTTGGTAGTACCTCGTAGGCCCAAGGATTCCACACACCATGCTCTAGTTGGTAGGTTCCCCTAATCCCATAATAACAAAAACATTCGCAGGATTCACCAACAATCCTTCCTTGCATAGTATATGCCCCAACATGGTTCTAAAAGGAGTATTGAAAACACATTTCTATATGTTGAGAGATATAATCAACTACTAGCATCTCTCAAACATCAACCATAGATTGTCACAATGGTCTTTTACTAGTGGATACACCATCCAATCATCAAGGTAAACTAGAAGAAACTTATGGATGAAGTCCTGAAATACCTAAACCACAATGCACAAAAACATAGAAGGCACATTCTTTAGTCCAAAGAATATGACCGTGTAGGAAAAACTTCCCCATTCAGTGGTGAAAGTTGTCTTTTCTTGGTCCTCCTTCATAATTCTAACTTGATGATATCTTGAGAAGCCATCCATGAAATAATAGATCTCACATCCAGTTACTCCCCCCAATATCTCCTTAGTGATGAGGGTTGGGAAAGGGTCAATGAAACATACCACATTCAAATTCCTATAATCAACGTAAATCCTTATCCTCCCATCCTTCTTAATTTTGATGACCATTACACTTATCCATTATGATTCCTCAACAACCTCAATGATTCCTGATGCGATCATCTTGTCAATAACATCTTTAAACCTAACACACAGATTCAAATTCATTTGGTATGGTCTCTTCTAAATTGGGTGTGTGCCCTCCTTCAGTTTGATCCGCATCTCTCCTAAAGAGTGGTGAACTCCCTTAAGCTCATGGTACCCATGTGGAAACAAATCTTTAAATTCACGTAGAAGATCAATAATATTTGAAACCTCCCTTTCTGACAATTAATCCCCAATAGTAGCCTCCTTAGGTTCCGTATCCGAGCCAATGTTAACCTTCTTAGTTTTTAGGGGTTCATGGTAGGCATGTGCTTACTCATCAACACTATCTTTTACCTCACACATACCCATAGTATGGCTAACATAAAATTTCTCCACTTCTTCACCATCGATCACATAAACTAAATTTCCTTTCTCTTTCTCCATGCAGGTGCGATCAAGTTATACTTCCTATGGATCCTCCCCATTGAAGCATGCTTCTAATTCAAGTTCTCCAAAAATTATAGTATTCTATCATCTTCCATAGAACTATCCCCCATAGTTAGGCACTTAACAACCTGCAATACCTCATGCAACAATGGATTTATACTTCGATATTCAAAGGTTTAAATCAAGTCATTTGTCAACTCCCATTAGTTTCCTATCTGACGGTGTAGTTATGAATGAATGTATCATATGCATACGCAACCTTGTAAGGTGGATTAAAGATTATGCACCCATAAATATGGATGAAAGGCTTTCATTCCTTCCATCCATGCCATCTCATGTTCCTAGATGTGAAATGAGGTGGGTTCCTTCCCATGATAGTCTTGTATAGAAATAGGTGCATAGCTTTGGAGAAACCTAACAAAGAATGTGATTCTCACCTCACGCCACTCTAGAAGGTTATTGCGATGGGTCAACCACCAACATGTTTCCATCCCAAGAAAAGTAGAGCTAATCATACTTATCCTTTTAATCTCACATCTCCACTGGTTCTCCATTTCTCACAGGAAAACATCAAGGTTGGCTCCCTTAGTGTAACTTGGCAACTATTTTCCTCCCAGGCACCTGAGTGAGTGTGCCTTTACTACTATCATCACAGATCCTCTTAACTACCTTCTAACTAATTCATTTGTCCTATTCACCTAATTATCACATGCCACACTAGTGGTATCAGTTACAGATTGAGTGTCTTCCCACTAAATAACTCCTTTTGTTGGATGCACAACCTCTAGGTCTCTAATAGTATTCACATAGATTATATCTAGGTATCCTTCTCCTAATGGTTCAGTATAGGGAACTGAATTTCCATCTGTCAAAGGGATGATGACATGTTCCTCATTCTAGAAACTTATATATCCCTTATTGAAACATAAGTCAACGTTGTTCTTATAGCAGCAGGGGATCCCAAGTAACACTTGAAATTCATCCACCTCGTAAGCGCTAAGACTTCAAAGTCTCCAATGAATTTCTCCCCTTGGATAGTGATAGAAACATCCATCAAAACACCAATGTACATTTCCTTTTTCTTTTTATCCATATATAGCACATTTGAGAATGGTTGTAATGGGGGCCTTCCCATTTGATTCTATATATCTAAAGTGAGAACATTAACTTATATGGCCGTGTCAATAAGAATATTGTTCAAGATCCATCCATCAACTACTGCATTCAAGGTAATCTCCTTATCATAGTCAATGTTGTGTGGGGAAATGTTAGTGTGCAAGACACATCACTTACGCTCTCCTTGAGTGCATGGAAATTTCTCCCATAGCCATTCTCCTAGCAAAGGGATGATATTCTATTGCCTCAGCATTTTGTATACATCCTTGAATTCATCTAGATTCTTTTATGGAGCCTCAACACTCTTATTTTTCTCTAACTTCTGTGACTGATCCTTTAGGCACTAGATATCTCCTTGTAGACTTTGAATCACATCTATGGTTTCCTGATAGACTTATTTCGATGTGCGGTGGTCCGGATACTTCCCATGCACCAACTCTTCTGTAGTAACTAGTTGTCTCTTCTTTGGTATCTCCTTGGTTTGTGCAGCCTCACTCGCGTTGTCACCAAAAGTTATAACTCGACTCACGTGCCAACATTGGCATCCATTGTGAGTTAGATTTCCTCACACTTACCATCCCAATGCCTTTTTCCTTCCATTGTTTCTAGCTCATGTGTTCAAATAATTCTTGGCATTCCTCATACTTTTTATTTTTCCCACACTTATAACACTACAATAATTCATGAAACTTGCACTTGAAGTGCATTCTAGATCCACATTTATAGCATTTTCAATGAGGGAATTCACTCCTTCCACTCCGGTGATTATTGTGGCCTCTAAATCCTCCTTGAAATCCTCTACCTTGACTTGATCAATTTGCATGCCCTTCATAATGACAAACATCATCCTTGGATTTATTTACAACACTGTCTGGTACACTAGTATACATGGCATCATGTATTAGGTCAATCAATCTACAATTGTTGGTGTCATGAGTAGTAGAGGTGTAAATTTTGTAATAGCAAGACACATTCTTACGGATTGCGTGTTCTAGAAGCAAACACTTACTTTCATAATGATCTCCATGGAAAATTTCACAGATCTACCATCATTGAATGTACTTGATATCCGAGAAGAACTTTTCTTTGTATGCCCTTCTACCTCACAGTTCGTACATCATAACCCAGTGTGAGTCTCATAAGCCAAGTTTGGAGACAACTTCTCTAGCTATTTTTCCATTGCAACAATTTTGGATTCTAGGAATGGACTTACTCCTGTATCAATGATTCATACTTTCGGTGCACAAGGCAACCTCCAAGGTCTTATGCGGATCTCGTGAAATTCTCTTTGTTAAAGTGCCCTCCTTAATAGTGTGATCAGTCCTCCAAAGAACCACTAAGCGTGATGCAAGGGGTGAATGTCATAAGATAACTTAGATAGGAGAGTCTTGAAACGTGTTTCATACTCCCACACACTCTCCACCATTCTTTGTTGAATATCATTCAATTTGCTGATGCTTTTCTATTCAAGCTCGGCATGCGGAACTCTGCTAAAAGGCATTATGTAGCACAATGTAATCCACCACTATCTGGTGTGGATCATACTTATTGTACTAGATATGTGCATGTCCTTGCAACGTGGTTACTAAATGACTTACCTTACATTCCAGGGAAGTTATTCACTTTGCATGCCATAATAACTTGAACTTGTGTACATTTTTTGTGGCATCCTCAATGCCCTTGTAATTAGGTAAGTGGAGCGACATCTCATAGAACACCTGTTGATGGTGTTGTGGACATTTTCCACCAAATCTAGGACCTTGATTCCCTTCGATGTTACCTCTACCACCGCACCCATGATATCCACTAATTCCAACTCCTCCATATCCAAAGCAGATCCTCCTCCCGTCATAGGTAAGTGGCCTAACGTAGTTACGCATTACGAACCCACCATCGCCCTAAACTACACATCGATAGTTTGTGATACTAAAAATCCCGAGATGTGTTTCCCGTGCTGCTCCTAGACACGATACTAAAACCTTGTGATCTCATACCTTTCCGAAATGTTATGCAAGACAAAATATCCCCAAACACAAGAAATGACTATGTAACCATAGATGTATCAAATGAAAAATTATACCTCCTAGGTGTTGGTTAACTACCAATACCGATACTAACTATATTATCAAAACTTATCTCGGAACTAGAAAAATAAGCACAAGGTTTTGGTCACCACATGGTTTGAGATGCACACCTATATCTCTCACCCTTTCTTTATATGGTAATGGTGAGCTCTTTCTAGAAGCTCGGGGTTTCTCTTTTACATTTTCTAAGATAGGGTAGCTCAAACTGCTCGATTTTTTCCCTCGCATGAACCTCAAATCCTTCTTGCAACATCTTCCTCCATAAATCCATCACTCCTAGAGCTTTGCGTTGCCTTTCCAACTCCCTCTCTCGTGTTTCATTATAATTTAGTCACCTCTTCTCTCTCTCCATTTCTACTATAAGGTCTGTCATCCTCTACCATGCCGATTCTACACCCAGTAACTAGTATGAGTGTAGCCAACCATGGGAAATGCTTACAAACTCAATGTAATGACTAGGATCTTAATATCCAATGGAATAACATGCAAAAAAATACTCTAGGCTCCTCAATAATTCAAACTTAACAATGTTTAAGAGATAATACATAGAAATAACGTATTCTAGGGTATAACTAGTCGATACACTACTCCACCAAAGTGATCAACAACACTTGTCCAAGACATATCGAGAATCATGCAACCACTAATATTCATCCTGGTTCTAAATATAAGGTCTATAGTACCAACTTTTCCATAATGTATATGTTGAGAGACATTCATACAACTCTAATAGGAAACAACAAAATAATGTCTCATAGAGTTCATGATATAGGTTCTCCTTCACCCATTTTCTTGCATTAAACTCGAGATCCAAAGATCTTGAACCTATGAGAAAATCATCCTCTTTGATTTTAAGCTAGGTATCGATGCTTCATCATAACACTTCATTCTCACAAAAGCATCGACAAGAATCTCGACAATAGAACCAAAATTTAGTCTCTATTCACCTCTTGCTTCGTCAATCAACCCAAAGTATACTGGCACATCATCCAAACTTGTTTGGGAGCTCACCTGAGGCATGCACAAGTTTTGAGCTCCTCCTTTATGTGAGCTTCATGAGAATGTTATTCCTTAATAAGGGGCTTTTACAAAAATAGAGAATGAACACACCCATTCTTGGAAACAAGATTTAAGCACTAAATCTTAATCTAATGCACCAGAACATAGGATAGCATGATCATACTACAATGGAAGTAGAACTAAATCATGATTATTATCAAGAAAACCAGTAATACACCCATGAACACAAAATAAAATGTACAGATCAAGATCCATCACATAAGTTCTTTAGAATCACTTCATTATATTCATTAGTCAAAGTACAATAGCTAACATTACATAAAAATAGTTCCATGTATGGATATATTTATAGTAGCAAAGCTTCAACACATTACAGATCTCACCATCACACATTACACATTTTTACTAACTATCTCCCTCTCTTTCTCTCATACTCACACACACACATCCTCTCTAAATTTTTCTCGTAAAACCATACATAAGAGGAACTCTCAAGGAATATCCTCTTAACCGCTCATCATTACATGAGAAATCCTAAAGGAATCTTTCATGATTGCCCTACCACTACCCAAGAACATGCCAAATGTCATCATGTGTTTCCCTAATCGAGTTTCCTTAGCATGCATGTCCCAACTAATCCATAAAAACTTAGATCCTTATCCTTTCATGATAACCATATTGATGCCCTGGAATATCCTTTCCTTGAGTTGCAAGTCTCTATAGCTTATCCATATATGTATCTAGTCACTTTTTCATTCGTTCCCTAAACGTAATCTTTCATATTGTCCAAAACTCACTAAATTCTGAATCCATCCTGCCTGGGTGCGATCCTATGTGCATCTACAAGAACTACTTCCACTCGTGCCTTTGCGTCCTACTTCCACGTGCCACCAATATTTGTGCCTTAGGTAGTTAGTTAATTTAGGGTTCCAAAAAATATACACAAGAGTAATTCACACAACCAAAATTCGTAAACCATTATATGAAATCATACCAAAGACAATCCGAGAGGGCATATTTTCACACATTCTATTCAAGGTCGCACAAACACGTTATTTAAAGAAGCACATTCATTAACCGAGTGTTGAATATGATCATACTCGAATTGAGATAGAAATGGCGTGTTTGTCACAAAAATACAACTATTAAACAAGAAGAGTACAAGAAAAATATGAAAGTCATTGCATGATTGAAACTAGATGTGTGGAGAAGAATTTTCTACTTCAACAGAGAAAAAAAGGGAAATTAAAGTTATCATCTTTGATCTACATAATAATATGTTCTTTCTTGATCAACCATACCAGATCATAACATTAGTAATGGCTAAGGTTATTGGGCTGTGGGACAAAGGATGGTCCACGTTGACAAAGAATAAAACCCAAATGAAATATATGGAAAAGGTGATGGGCATCACAATGTACAAAAGGGGCATCAAAATTTCAAATATTTCAAACCCTACTCTAAAGTATGCCCAAATCCATTTGTTTAAAAATTTATCACATGAATAGGGAGGATGATGCCCATGGGGTGAGTGCACAATTGGCATTAGATATAGTTATGGCCCAGTCTGAATATAACCTAGCAGAATTACTAGCCACAAAATTTCATGAAAATGTGAAGAGAATTAAAGAAGGAAAACATAATTTTTATTATGGGTTGATATTAATATGTTTGGAAATGTATTTCACAAAAACACTTCCACGAAAGAGGAATTGGTAGATTGGAAATTAGATATGCTTGCAGTAGAACAAATCTGGGAACACATGAGAACCATGGATGTAATCACTCAAATAACATCACTCATTAAATGGACAGATAATATCAGGGGGATAGTTACAAATAAATCTAGGGTTAAAAAAATATAGTGGCCAAATATGAACACAAAGTTATGTTTATTGTGGACATTGACTATATTTTCATCAATCACTAGTTCCATGGACAGGTCAAGTTCCACCATTACCCTATGAAGCTTTAGATGAGGTAGTAGAAACATCAATCCAAGCACTCAAAGCATACCCTGTGGATCCTAGGAAACATTTTTCTTCTAGCTTTGATGATGTTATCACCGAAACCTTCGAGGAATACCAACATAAGTTTGTATCATCGGGAAATCAGAGACAAGTGGAAGTTGCCCCAAAACATACAAAAGGAAGAAAACCCCTACCATTCAAAAACCAATTACCAAAAGAAATAAAACCCTAGATGAGAAGGAAAAGCTAAAACAAGTCGTGGTAAACAAGGAAAAGGAAGAAGAACAATCTGAGGAGGTAGAATAAATTTCAGGGTCGGAAAGAAGAATATACTCCCTCACCACCACATCCACAACACCAAGAGGTACCATAGATCTCAGAATATCTTGAACCTTGGATATAAACTAATTTGACAAAAATATCCTACAAATACTATCAAAAATTTTTATCTCCAGCCATCATATCTCAATCATCACAAGAATATGTGGTGAGCATAGGAAGAGAACAAATGAAAATAGTTGAGGCAATAGTCTATTACTTAGAAAAAATTGGCTTCATTCTTGAAGACATTATGAGCCTGCTTACGGATGAACTAATATAATAAAGGAGATCTAAGAAAAAATTTAAGATTAATAAACAAGCCGCTTAAATTACCTTAAAAATAAATAACATAACTGAAGTTTATAAAAATAGACTACGGAAGAGCAATGAAGGATTAACGAAGTGGAATAACTTTTCATGTTCTTGAATAAAAAAGAAAAGAGAGAGAGATAGAGAGAGAGAGAGAGAATAGGGCATTAAAACTTACAGAGGAAGAAATAGATAGAGATTAGAGTAAGAAAAGTGAGGAGGAAAATAAAAATCTGCGATGGCTAAATAGGAACATGAGAAAGAACAAAAATAAAAAGAAGAAAAACTAAAAAAACTAGCTGAAATAAAATAGATAGATGAAAAAGAAAGGTAGAATTTTTTTTTTTTTGAAGCAATGAGAAAAGAAGAATTAAGAAGAGATAGAAAATCCAAATAAATAATAGGAGTAGAAAGCAAAGAAAGAAAATTAAGAGGCAAAGATTAAAAAAATAAGAAAAGGAGAAAAGGGAGCAAGAAGAAAAGAAAAGATGATGGAAGAACAAAAAAGGAAAGTAGAAGAAGAAAAAATAGAGAAGGAGAAGAAGGATAAAGAAGAAGCATCCTTAAACAAAAGGAAGAAGAAGACAGAAGGAAAAAGAAGAGGAGGCTGAAAAGAGAAACATGAGAAGGAAAAGAAAGAGAAGGAAGTAGAAGAATAAAAGAAGAAGGAAAAAAAAAGAAAAGGAGGAACAGGAGAAACAATCAAAAAATATCTTACAATCCTCCTCCTCCATGAGTATAATATCTACACAAGTACCCAGAGATCCATTAATGAAAATCAAGCAATCTCTTTAGCAAAGGAAACAAGAGCAATCAATCCAACTACAAAAAGGAGTTATGGAACACACCACGAGAGGGTGTCAAATTAACCTAGATAAACTCACTCCATTACAAAAATCCACTTGCAGTCAAATATTAGAGAAAAGTGCTACTCATGATTGGATGCAAATATTTTTAAACTTGAAGAAGCAAATGAATGAAAACAATAATTTTCGTATCCAAACAAAAATGCCACAGATCAAAATTGACACTAAGCTATCTATTGAGGAAACTATAGAATACACGGTAGGAGAAATTTTAAAGGAACACCACATTAACTTAGAAGAGGAGAAAGAATGAATCCACAAGACTGTAATAGAGGAATATAAGTTAGAAGTTCTTAAACCATAGATAACAGAGAATCAAAAGAAAAGAGGTGAATTATAAAATGCGGTAACAAAGATGGAGATAGAGTAAATAATGTTGCCATATATTACACATATGATATTGGGTGGTCAAGCATGACCACAAAAAACAAGGTAGAATTAAATAAACTTGAATAGGAGGTTAACAAAGCTTCCACAAAATACGATATTTTAAAAGATATAGATGGTACATTGAGAGAGAAATTGATAGAACTCACGAGTAAATATCAAAACCAGCAAGATGAGCGTGGAAAGAGAAGATATATGACATGCAAGAATGTAGCAGGAGATTAGAAAAATCATTAGTGAGGATACAACAAGAAACTACAACTACACAAGATAGATATAAAAAGTTATAAACACATCCCACTCCATCCGAAATAGTCCCATTAATTCAAGAGAATACACAATTGCAAGAATGGATAGAACATGTGAATAAACATTTGGCTTCCTGGTTCAATTATGAAAAGAATATTATTCCTCAAATATCATAGTATATGCCACAAAGTACACCATAAGGGCTAGGAGTTCGTAGCTTTCCACAAATCCAAAAGGCGCATTGAGCGGAGAAACACTTCTTTACACCGGATGTATATGTTCTGGGTAGGTTGATGCTTCCATAATTTTGCAACCCATAAATCCATTCTAGTGAGTTGAGAAAGGTAAACCTTCCCTATGCATGACATCTAATTCCTTGTGGTTGATGCCCACATTATGGTTTTGGCCAATTTTTTGAAGAAATTAAGATGTGTCTTCATGCGTTCTTATCTCGAGGATGAGATAAACTTTAAGAGGGGGGATAATATAGATAGGAGTATTTATAAAATTTTGGTATAATCCATAGAAATATATGTAAATCCACCAAATCCAGTAGATATCTACAAATAATTAGATCAAGCCATAGGATAAAGGATGAAGCCACGAACAAAGTATGGTTCTACGCATAAAAGAACAAGGCTGCAATAAACTATAGAAGTCGTGAAGTATAGAGAAAGCCACCAAAAATTAAGAAAATCCATGATACATGGAGGAATGTGCCGAATAGTGGAAGAATCCATGTAATACTGGAAATATCCATGGAAACCGACATCAATCAGATTAAAGACAAATTACACTATTTCAAGACAAAATCCGGCGGAGAGGCACGAGTCAGAAGAAGTGTCCTTTGGAACATATTGTACTTTATATATTTATTGTAACTAATGTATTTTATACGTGGGCATCATGAGAGAAACATGTGTGAATGCCATTTTAAGAATTCTATTAGGAAAATAGAGGTAGGAGAATGAGAGAATATGCATGTACTGGAAATTGATGTAATTATTATTGATGAATAAATAAAGATTGGAGTTTGGAGTATAATCTATTATCTTCTTTCATTTACGCTTTGTTCTTCATGTAGTGGTGGTCTATTTCCCACGTAAATCCTTGAAAAATATTGATTATACCTAAGACTAATTATATTGTTGAGGTTTTTAGGTCAAAATTTATGCTCCTTACTGAAATTGTGTCCTCATTTGATAGTATTATGGGTACTACACTATGAAATTATAAGTCTCTCATCATATCAAATTGCCTATACTAATGGTATAATTTTTCCATCATATTTTATTCCATTTTCTTTCCTTCTTAGATTATGCTAACACTATGTGTGATACTTTTTCCAACAAAACAATCTCTTCATGGCTATACTTGGATAGTTCTTGTTCCATAACATTTTCTTGTCCCACACTCTATGTTTTATCACAAAGTGATTTCTCTCTAAGAAACAAAAAGAACTCTTATTCCTTGATTCTTCCGTCTGATGCTTTAATTCACCTACATACTTGATCACAATTGTCAAAAGACTACCCAATTACTTATGACAGTGGTTGTGCACTTGTTCAAGATTTCTACTTACTATCCATTTAACATCATCAAGATCCTTTTCATATAAATTCATATCTTTGTCATATTTCAGGCATCTTGCCTTTATATTTATCTCCTTGGACTTGTGTAGACATGTCTCATGCTTGGATTACTCCATATTCATCCTCATAGGGTCTTCACACAAGTACTTCTTTTCCTTGACTGGTATTTCAATGTTCTCCTTGACTATAATCTATTTTCCTACCTCCTTCCCTTGCATGTTTGAAATGTACTCTTACTCCTTAGTCCCCATCCTTTGTTTTCTCAGCCTGATTTCCTCTTGAAACTTTAAAATATGTTCATAAGAAATATCACCTATACATCCATGTTGTGTTAGATACTTAGTTTGACTATCTATTTGTTTCCTTGCTTGTACTTTAGGATTTCCTTGATGCTCCCTAGTTCTATATATAGTCTCATTCTTCTTGACTACCTATTTTGGTCTTCTTGTAACCATGTAAAGTTCAAAATAACTCATAGATCACTCAATGCTACTTGGCTTTGTGCCTTGCTCCCTAAAATTGCTTGATTGGAGTCTTCTCCTTTCTTTTCCTCCATCATGCCTTGACTACAACTGATATTCATCTTGCATAGCTCATTCTCTTGAGTAGATATTTTCAGACCTTTTGAGGTTTTTAGGAACATTTCATTATTCCACATTTCACTAAATCAACTTGTTATTGGTCCATTCATGACCATTCTTGACAGATGATCCTTGTTACCTTCATTCACACATACAGACACACAATTAGGTTGAAAAATCATAGGCTTCTTGACCATTGTTGCTGCCTCATGTATGGTTTCAATTTTCTTACCATTTGGTTCATCTCCTAAGATTTCTTGTAAGCCTTTTCTCTTCATCTTCTTATCTTGTTCTTCATCCTTCATATTATCCTCATTAAGAGCTTGTTGTTCTCCTTGAAAATCATCACCAATATTTGTGAATTAATCCTCATTTTATCTTGTTAATATGTATTATTATTGTTTTTGTCTTTGTACAACGATTAAATTTTCTTCATCTTATCTTCATTGATCTTCATGAGACATTGTTGCATCTATCCTTATTATGACACCTTCTTGTGTCTTCTCACTTTCTTCTTCTTCATGACCTTGCATAAGGTATTCAAAGATCTCATTCCATATCTCTTCTTCTTTAATGTTAATCTATTTCATGTTGTTGTAGTCACACTTAATTTGGTGTCTTAAGTGACCTTCTTGGTTATCACTCTCTTTTCCTTTCATGACCTTCATGGTCTCTCTAATCATGTCTTGCGCTTGTTCATTAACCTTTATTTGTGTTTCTTAGTCTAACTACTGCATTATGTCATCAACTTTACCTTCATCTTGTCCTTTCAAGGACACACTCACCTTTTCTTCTTTCTTCAATGGTTCCCTCATGAACACCTACACCTAATTCTTAGCTTTCTCCAAAAATTCCTTGATACCAAACACCATGCTCCTCTTTTCATCACCTGCATGTTGATCCATCAAAGGTGATAAAATATGCTCTTTTCCATCCTTTGTTAGAAAACATTTGTTCAATCTTCCATTATAAACTACCCTTTTATCATACTTTGTCATGGCCTACCTAGGAGTAAATGACATACATCCATAGGAATTACATCACATAAAACTTCATCATGTAAACTCCCAATTTTGAAAGGAACTATACATTTCTCATTTACAAGAATTTGATGGTTCTTCTGAACCCATGCTACTTTATAAGGGGTAGGATGAACTAAACTCTTCAAACTCAATTTGCTAACCATTTCCTATGAAACAATATTATCAATGCTACCATTATCAATCACAACTTGAAAACACTTACCTATTGTCTTGCATCTAGTCCTAAATAATCTTCTCCTATAGACTATCTCCTAAGATGTAGGTAGTTGATGTAGAAGTAATATCCTTAGCAACAAAGATTCTACATGCCTATGATCATCATCTCCATTATATAAATTCTCTATACCCGAGAATACTATTTCCATTTTTTCATCCTTGTGCTTATATCACTGATTTTATTCATCATGTTATCCATCTTCCTCATCACTCCTTCTTAGATAAAATTCATAATACCCTACAATGATGTCTTGTCTTATTTTTCCCCGATGACATAATCAATCACATTATCAATTAATCACAAATGCTTAAAATATCTAAAATATACATATATTCCAATCGTAGTCTCTTCTCTCGATACCAAAATGGTGTAAAGGATATACTAGCTTTCAATGTTGTCATCAAGAACAACTTATATTTGAGTCTCGCAATAATCTTTCTCAGCACATGAGCACTATATAGTAGGGTACTCTCCAACATCCCTTGCTTAAGGATATTATCTAACAATACATAGTAAAAATATTATGCTCTAACAACTCGGTTATATTACTTATTCTATCATACATGAATTAGTACTAGTAATAGTATGAAAGCAACGTGAAAGAGATATACATTAGTTGTTTGTCATATCTCCATTATTCGGAATCCTCCATCATCTCTTCAACAAATTTCATGTTCTCTTAATGTTATTCCAATTATTGAGTCCTTTATATAATCACCTATACATGCATTTTGTTCTCTTTCACAAGGTTAGATCTAAGTAGACCTCATGGTTCTAAGTAATAAAACTTATATGTAGGTTCGGAATCATTCTTGTTACTCTTGATATCTTTATCTAACCTGAAATGAGGTGTTATGACCCTTTTTCCAGCTATACCCATTCAATTCATACTATTTGTCTTGTAGCCCTCTAAGCACCTAAAATGGGTTGGATCTCCAATTTTATTAAGACAACTAACTAAGAAAATATATGATTTAGAGACCCTTTATGGGGTACTTGAATGTGCCCAAATTTCACTATATGTTCCTTTGTATAAATTTTTACTTCTTTTGTAACTTATCATGTAAATTAAGCCTAATTATCCCTCCTATTCATGACAGTGTTACTTCTAGGGATGTTCTTTCCTAATGAATGGTTAGAACACTTCTAGGAGGTCCTCTACATACTCTCTCTTCAATTTCAGATCTTGAATCATTATTTCGTTCAACCATGCACCTCAATTCCTCTTCTTTCCTATACCTATACAACCCGGCATGTAAAAATTCATGTCACTTTCTCACACATGTGGATTGGAAGATGAAAATAGACACACTTTAGGGAATCACTGAGACAGAGGTTATCCTAAAGTTTTACAAAATTTGGTTTGTTATTTTGCAAATGGATTGATGCCCTAGTTTGGGCCTCGAGAGCTTAAAGTTAGGTCTACAGGAAATTATCATAAGTTTCAAGGGCTACGAAAATTCATGACTTAACTACTCACCTTCCTCCTTCTACCCATCCAATCACATATCCTTCAAAATCTATTGTTTCATGAATTTCATTTCCCTCCTCTCGGCCCTGGAACAAAGGGTTCTATAGAATTCATATAAAAACAATAATAAAAATACAAAGCAAAATATTCATTACCTACAACACCAATATAATATCTTATTATTCACTTCAAACTCATGTTACATTATCTTGAATCATCTTCCATGATTCATTCCATTGAATATCTCTTTCTCCTTCTTACTATATTCACTAGATTTTGTTCTTATCTCCTAGATGAGTTCAACTACATAACCAAACCTAGAATAGGATTATACAATATCCCTTAAATCTCTACATATTGTCCACACTCCTATTATGAATCATATCTCAATATTATATCCTTGATTAGGCATGACAACAAGTATTCCACACTTTTATCCTCATTTACACACTTAATTTCATTTTTAAAACTTGTTCAATTTTGACATTCATTCACTCAAGAAAAATCACTCACATACACATAATGAAAGATGTTTAAACAATATCTTATGAAATTATTGCATCATAGTACTTGATGATCCGAAATTAGATGGTTTGTGGCAAAATCTTACATAAACTATCTTCCAATCAGCATGATGCAATAAGTAATGAAGAATATTTTTTTTTGTTTCTACAAGATGGTCAAGAACAACAAATCGATGATGTTCCTACACCTTGTAGGATGCAGAATATGATGCATTATCTTGAAACATGTCTATTCACTCCAAAGTTAATAAAATCAAAGAGGAGGTATTTTATACTCCAATCCATTCCATATGCTCTAACCGACGTTATCTTGTTCAAGAAAGACATGTATAGATTTCTATTGAGATGCATTGGAAAGGACCGGATGTAAAAATTACTACATGAGTTAAATGATGGAGAAGCTAGAGGTCATTTTTCTCCATGAGTAATGGATCTCGAGATCATGAGAGCCAATTATTATTGGCCTACACTCTTTAGTGATTGTTATGCTTGGATTAAGATGTGTAAAAAGTGTGCATTCTTCATGAGAAAGGAGAAGCTAGTATCATTTCCATTACATCCAATATCATTTGATCAACCATTCAAGTAATGGGGATTGGATTTCATTGGGGTCATCAATCCCAATTTAAGCCAAGGAAAAAAATGGATACTAATAGTAATGGATTACTTCACCAAGTGAACCAAAGTAGTAGCACTCAAGGAAGTAAATGATTATAACGTACTAGAAGTCTATGTGGGGGTAGTGAGAAGATTCAGTGTTCCGTATACTATCATATCGATAATTCTCTAGCATTCCTTAACATAAATATCACTAAATGGGCTATTATAAATGGGATATATCTTAGCACTTCAACTAACTACTATCCCTGGGGTAATGGGAAAGAAGAGTCCACGAACAAGAACTTGTTGAGAATTATAAAGAGGAATCTAGATAAAAATTAGAGGACATGTTATACCAATCTCAAATCAGACTTGTGGGTTGATAGAATTACTCCAAAAGGTCAAATAACATATCTCCATACAAGCTAGTTTACGGAAGGGAGGAAAGGATGCCTATGTCACTCGAGTTACCAACATTGGAGGTTCTAAAATAACTAGAACTAGGTGAGTTTGAACATATGGAGGTTAGGTATGCAGAAATCATGGAGTTGGAAGAACTAAGAGTGCATGAAATGTAAACCATGGAGAAAGGTCAAGCACTAATCAAGAGGAGCTTTGACAAGAAAGATAACGTAAGAATGTTCCAAGAAGGAGACTTGGTGCTAAAGTGGGATGCTGATTAGGAAAATATGGGAAAGCATTCCAAGTTTGATACCATATGGAGTGGTTCCTATATGATCACGGAGTGCAAGAGTAGAAAATATTTCCAACTGGCCAAGTTGGATGGTGAAGAATTACAGATTCGAGTCAATGGAATCTACCTCAAGCACTGCTACTAACAGGAGTAATTATCACCTTTGTATATATTAGTTTAGGATTTTCACTCCTCCAATTTCTTATTTTCTAGACTTCCAATAATGTGATTATTGGTTTTATAAACATGAAATTTGGTTTCCAATTATGTGATTATCAATTTCCAGTTGTGATAATATTGGTTTCCAATTGTGTGATTATCAGTTTCTAGTTGTGTTATTATCGTTTCCAAACATGTGAATGTTGGTATCCAATTGTGTTATTATCAGTTTCCAAACATGTGAATTTTGGTGACCAATTGTGTTATTATTGAGTATTTTCACTTTAAGGGAGAATGAGAGGTGTCTCATTCTTTCCTTATTTGTTTTAACTTTCCCATTCTATCTCTTGAGTTTTCTGTCCCATTTTTCCTCTTGAATATTTATCACTTTTCCATAGAATCTACCTTTTTCATTTTACATTTAACTTTGATGGTGAATGGAAGGTATTCTTTTCCCCTTTTTGTTTTTTCACTTTTAGATAGAATGGGAGGCCTCCTGTTATCCCTCTTGATTGATTTTAAACTTTGATTGATTGATCTAGTACTCAAAAAATCATGCATTACCATTTCTTAGTGGTTAGAAAGAACAAACTATATTCATTGGGATCCACAAGGAAAGGATAGATTGAGGTGCATTAGATGTGAAACACATTGATCAAGATTCCATAAGTATTTTTCAATAACCAATGTCAACAAGAATTGAACTTTGGACTTGTGGCTTCCAGTTGGAAAACCTACCACTATGTTTTAAGAATGATTTTATTTATTTTTTTAAATTTTAATTTTATAGTAAATAAAATTATAATGATCCAATGTTTTGACCCAAAACAAAATCAACGATCGTGTAAAAATTAGAACATTGTTTTTTGTTTTAAACTTGGCAGTCATAGACCGCCATACCACAAGTGAGCTGGGAAGACTTCATTTTCTAAGTGGCCAAGGATTGAGGGGTTCCATTCCACCAAATTCTTGCAAGGAAAGATCCTAGCCTCATCCCTTATTATGGTATCTCGTGGCTTCGCCTTTAGCGAGAATTGAACTATGGTGGGATCTTTAAGAGGAAAGCATCTTTCCCCATTGAGTCAAATGCATTTTGATGAACATTTTTTTGTTGAAACACTAGTTAAAAATTACATGCAATTAAAAATATTTAAACAATTAAATTTATCTTGAAAGAATAGAACTATTATTACTCGCGCTTCACTCCAAGGTTCACGTGATAAGACTTGTTAGGTTTAATATGACCCTTTCCACCACATGGGTAAGTGAAGCATTGAAAAACAATACTATGAATTAATAAGTCATCCCTTATCACTAATTCTTATTACAACAACACCAAAAAATCGAAGGGGGGTGTATTCTAAATGCAAAATATCATCATCCTAAGTACGTAAATTATGGTCATTTTAAATATATACCATGATGCTACCAAGGTTGGCTAGCTACAATATTATGGTATTTAGTGCTCTCAATCCAAGGTAAGGTAAGATTATAAACAACCAATCATTAGGTTTTTTATGAGGGTAAGGTAAAATCGTGTTATCACTTACGTGGAAAAGTTATCTAAGTTTAATTTGAATTTTATTTGCTATAGATTTAACATATTTTCAATGTATTACCAATGTTTAGATTTATGTCGAGGTCCTACTAGGTTTACAAATATGTTGAATTGTCGCTAACTTTCTGGGTTCATCTTTAACTTGTAATAATGGAAAATAATTCATAAATTTTAATGTGTTAAAAGAGATTCATCTATCAAGTCTCAATCACCTAATTACAAGTTTTTTATCGACCTTAAATGACCAAACTGCTCAAGCCAAGACAAAACATAGTCAACATTTACGAGCACCCATATACGTTTATCAAATTTCCTTGTATTGGTATACTCCCTATTTTATTTAGTTAAATTTATTGATTATAAATGCACCCTTAGACATTAACTCCTTGTAAAAATCTATTACTTCCTATTCTATGGGAGGAAAAATCAATAAAGAGGAGGCTTTATTACTCATTTATGAGATTTATTAAAAAAAATTAACCCTAATTCATCCTCACCATCAACCAAACAATTAGGGATCTAACCCAAAACACTCCATTTTTGGCATTTGCATCAAGAAGTTTTGTGGAGGCTCCGTGCTTGGGAAAATTGTTCCAACATTTCTCCCACATACCATTATTTTCTAGATTTGAGCTCTGTTCTGTGTTGTGTTTAAACCAGCTTGGAGATCATTTTCCTTTCTTGGCCACATGGGTTTCATTAACACAACTTGATGTTTTTTTCCATCAATCTTGGCTCTGTATTGGAGCCCAACTCTTTGATCTTTGAGTTTTCCCGTATGATTTCTTATCTCGGGTATGCATTGACTTGAGTTGGAGAACTTTGTTGGGGTTTGTTTCTAGCACATTGTGCATTGGGATGGTGTATCAAATTCAATCTCTTAGCTATTTTTTAAGTGTTTTTACTTTGTTTGGGGTCGATATTTGCATCCTTGTTTGAGCTATGGGCCATTTAGAGCTCACCATTTCTAAATTCTGGTAAGGTGTTATTTTTCTTAAACTTTGCATTTGATTTTCCCCATGGGTTTACATTTGAGTTGGTTTTCTCTATCCGATCTATGTTTTCATTTATCTTTATCTCATTTTACATTCGAGCTGTGATTGTTCATCCTTGAGTTGGGTCTCTTTCTTCTTTAGTGAGCCTTACATTATTTTCCATTTGAGCTTTGATTTAATAATGTAACAAAAATAAATAATAAAATATTAAAATAAATAGATGCTAAATATTGTCCACGAGGCCAAGTAGCTTATGGGACTCAAAAATAAAAACAAGCTAGCCAAATACACCAAAGAAACCGGCCCAAAACCATTACTTCTATTTTTACTCGATTTCTTTGTTAATCTTGAGCCTTCTATTATGGATTTTAGTCAAGTAATATGTTGTTTTTGCAATCTTATACAAAATATCTTATTATTATAATTTAATTTAAAATTTTCTTCTCCACTTTTGACCCTAGTATTTTACTTCAAATATGTAACCAAACTTTGCTCAAACTTGAATCGTAAGTCTTGCTCAAATATGTTTACATTTTTTCAAGCTCTAAAGTGTAAGGGTGTTTGTGAGGAGGGCCCGAGTAAGATGGATTTTTTTATTCCTCTAAAGTTTTTGTTTTATTTTAACAGGGCACTAGATGTATTGGATTTGGGATTTTGCAATAACTGTGAAATTTGAAGATTTTGAATTTTGAACTTACAAGCTTGGAAGATGGAAGATGGAAGATGGAAACTTGAAGTCATTTTCTACATACTTGTAAGTGATTCATTTCTATCACTTTCTTTAATATTTTTTTAGATTGTAATTTGAAGTTCTGTTTTAAAATTGTCATAAACTTTAATGATATTTATGGATCTTTAAATTAATTAGTGCAACATTAATTTTTATTGGAAAAAATAAATCTTGTGAAAAACTATGAAATTGTTTAGTCTAATATATTATCCATAATTAAATAAAATTCACACTCAAGAATATTATAAAGATAAACAAAATCCATAAAAAATTTAACTTAATTTATGTGTTTTGCAATTTTTTATAAAAACAAATTCAATGTGCATATTAAATTTTGAACACCAAATGACATCCATATAAATTTTAACGTGTAACATTGAACGTAAAAATCCACTTGCTACTCCCTATATACATATTTTATGGCTACCATCACAACACAAAAATTAATCTTAAAGGAAATGGATAAAACAAAAAGAAATATAATAATCATATATCATAGAAATTATATTACCTATGAACTTTGTCATAAAAAATTGTGGTGTACAAATAAAATCTTGTCACAAAAACATGAGGGGCTTTATCCTAGTCATGCTTTCTCCTTCAATAATAAATGGGCCTCTACCGCATTCTTATGTTTATCGCACAACCATGAAAACACATTAAAACTGGTCAAGTTTAAAGCACTTACACTAATACATGAATGACCATATTTCACAACCATTCTATTTCAAAGTGATATTATTATGATCCATATTGAAATGAATGAATTAAGAGGTTAAATGGTTTTGTTACCATTCTCCTAAGGAATATATCATTTTTCATATAATGGATATACATCAAGATAAAGATAATATTATTTGAAAAAGAATATTAATAATGATTGAATCAAACCATAACTTGAGACAATATTAAATATCTCATATTGTCTTTGACACATTTTTCATTACCTATAGTAAATCATTCAACATCATTATCACTTTGGCTATCCTTAATTTGTTGAAGTTGTGCTTGATATTCTTTAATGGCTGCATGTCCCTTTTCTGATTATTCTTATTCTTTCTCAATTCCATCCTATATTTTTACCAAGCCCAAATGATACTATTCACATCTATGTCACTTGTTCCTTCATTTCCTTCTTTCCATTATTTTGTTTTATGTAAGAAATCCTCATACAAAACTTTTCTAATTTCCCTTTTCCAATTGGTGTCCACCATCGAACCTTTACCTTATATGTCTCACTCTCAGTATCCTTACAAGGGTAGACATTCCCTTCTACTTTACCCATCCATATTGGGATTTTGTTTGATCTTGGCCGTATTAAAACAAATTGTCCCTATACCACATCTGCCTTTGGATTGAATTCATCTCTTGGTTGTTTACATTTAGGTCCCACATAAATTTATTCATTGGTAAGGACATTTTGTCTCAAGTAATCATCCAAGAGAAAATCAGAATCATTATTGGTATTTGATTTTTGTCTATTTCTTGGCCAAAAATCATCTATAGCATATCTATATTGATGAAGGCTTATGTAAAACATGTTTCCAATACCTTATCTTTGCTAACTAGAATTCTTTCCTCCATCTATAGAAATTTTACTCCATTGACTAATATAGGATCTTATTCCTGTCTTTAGTTCATCCATATCTTTTAATGTCTTAAATGGCACTAGTTGAGGTTTCCCTTTAGGAAAGTATGGAATTCTATCAGAAATGTAAGTCAAATATTGATAGGATTAAACCATGTAAGATCTCTTTTGTTCCTTTTGTATCTTTGCATCATTGGTATTCCATTTATGACATGGAATTTAAAGTATTGAGGCTTGCTAAGACCCACTATCATGTGACTCCCATCTAGTAAATGTGGCCCCACAAAGGCTTTGAAATCATATACATCTTCAATCAGGTATGGTGTGAATGAACTTGAATCACCTTTGACATGTTCTATATGCATCCATGATTTTTGGTAGAGAATATGTATCTTCTCACCATAACATAGCAGATAATCTCCCAAAGGTTCCATCAATATCTTCATGGGTGTGTCCTACTAGTAGAAATATTACATACACTACATTAAAAACCCTTATGACTGTTAACATTGATACAAAACCAAATAAATAATGATTTTTATTATCACTTGAAGCATTTTCTAGTTGTAAGTAGAGGATTGGTGGAAATTTTTTGAGTGAAAAACATGTTTCAGATACATTTGTTGAAATAGATTGCAGTGTTGTACCCTTATACACTTGACATTTTTCATATGAATCATTTTGTAATAATGCATCATGTAGTGGTTGTTTTGAAGACCCAGTCTTGTACAATAGGTGCCCATATACATCAACCACTGGTTCTTCAAGCATGCAAAGGCACAAGGCTATTGATGTCACTGTGAAGTTTGAACCTCTTTCTAGAAATGGAAGGCTAAAGTGTTTGAAACCCCCTGTCTTGTGTCCATGAGTAAGAATACATGTCAAATATAAAAGGAATGATAACCAGATCATACCAAGCTAAGAAAACAAATGCTAATCAAACACCATGATCAATAAGATGAAAGTAATTCACCAGAATAACTTTACATAAACCTTTGTAAACTATTGAGCAGCAATATCATATATTATTATGGAACTCAATGTAATACATTGAGAATGGTCCTTGCTTAAATAGGTAAGGAATAACAATCTAAGAATCAGTCAAGGTCATAGATCAAGCCATAAAAGGAAATAACTAGTCATCAAAGAACTAGTAAAGACCATAGATTTAGGAGAGAACTAGACATCAAGGATCTAGTCAATACCATAGATCAAGGAAATAACTATACCTAACAACTAGATAATATCTCCTAATATCTAAATAAGATAAAATAAATATCCACACACATAGGTGGGTGAGGATAAATACAATAAAGGTAAATAAAGTACCTAGGTGAACATGACCTAAGGTAAATACCTACTCTAACAAAAGAGACTGGGAGGTTCCAAACATTAATTACTTAGACTTATTCCCCAACCTTGGTATGGAATTATTCATCTTGTCCATCTTATCATGCACAATGCTTAAGAAATTTTCAGGGTTTTCCTTAGATTCAATCCTATGGGCATAATAGTCTGCACAAAACTTGTAATGTAATCATTGTGACATTTTTGATACTTCTACAATTGCTTGATTATTTCTGGATCAGTTGTGGATTTTATTTTGTTTTCAATATCCACACACTCATCACACGTTGTAAAAATGTTATTCATTGCAATTAAAGCATCTTGAAAATGTTCTGACCATATCTTGTTAAATTTAGACTGTGACACTAGAGGGATATTTAGGATTTCAAGGTCTGCATTACACTTTTTAAGAATTGAACATTGCGTATAATGTTTTGGTGACATCCTGGCGGAACTCTTGTTCCATCATGATTTATGGAGCAATTAAAATGAGGAGCTATATATGAATTTTCATAAACTATTTTTCTGATACTAGCAATCATTGCCATAGTATTTGGCCTTGATTTTTATAAACCAACATTACCATTCAATTCCCTGATGTCACCATTTAAAAATTATTTCTTGTATTTAAAGAAGTTGCTTCTAGGTATTCCAAAATCATTAAACTAAGAATTTTGACATACATCAAAGGTGTCAAACTTCATGGTAAGAATGTTTCTATTCCTTTTATGTCATTTCTCTTTATGGATCCATTTTCTCCTAATGCATTCAACATAAAATATCTTCTTGAACCCTCACTCATATATATAAACTTGCACCAACCTCTAGTGATTGATCTACTAGGTATTATGGAGCTAAGACATTTATTTTTGCAACAATTCATCTTTCTTACTTTATCCAAGAAATATAATTCATCTTCATCTTCAGTAGATCTTGCATTTGACATATTGACATTTGATGCATTGGGCTTCAAATGTTTTTGATGTCTATATGGCCTTCTTGTCAAAGGTTGTGTATATGTGTAATTCATGACATCAACAGGAATTGGACATGCCAATTGAGGAAGTGATTCTTCTAATGCACTCCACATATTAACTTCTATCTCCTTTGGAACTTCCTTCATTTTCACATCCATCAATGAACCACTAAGGTATGCTAGTTGATTTGCAGGCCATTGTATGAGAGAACCTTTTGATATGGTGCATGTGGAACAAGAAGGGTTGAATACAATATTAACAAGAATACCAAAATGATTTCCATCTAACAATTTAAAATGAACCATATCTCCTTCAAGTACATTTGTAATTGTCCCCTCTCCAACATATTTGTTCTCCTTTGAACAAAGATGGATTAACTTTCCTGAAGTCCTCTAAATTTCAAGTTGTGATCATAGGAATTTGATGAGGCCAAACATTCTGATGCAGCCCTCTTTTTTACCTTCAGTGCAAACCTCTGTATTTTGATTCACCAATTTCTCTATTGGCCATGCTATTATATTGTTTGGTTTCAGTGATGAAAAAAAAATATTGTAAGAAATCAATATCTTCTCCACCATCACACCAAACATTAGAGGACCCAACTTCTCACCTTGAACTATGTGGTCCTTAATAAAATTTGATATAAAACCCATGGCTATATTGTCTCCATGCGCATAACAATGTTGTTGAAGTATCACATTCTCTGTAATAAATTGGAGCCGATATTTTTCAGATGTGCTATTAATGTGCTCATTGTATTCAATTTTAACATCATATGAATCAATTACATCCATTGAATTACAATTCAATGTTTCAATGATAGGTCCCCACTATCCCTTTTAATAATTTATCACTTTCTAGGAGAATGGGAGGCCTCCCATTCTAAATACTATTTTTTTACTTTGTGGGATTATGTCTCTTTCTCCTTGTATATTTTTGTTTACTTTGAGAGAATGATGTATTTTTATATCTCTTGTGAATGATTGTTTGAACTATTTTTCACTCTAAGTGGGAATGACAGGCCCCAAACTATAGTTTTAAATAATTTATTACTTCTAGGGAGAATGGGAGGCCTCCCATTCTCCATCTTGATTTTTTTACTTTGAGGGATGATAAGAGGCCTTCAAATGAGAGGCCACCAATATCCCTTTTAATAAATATTCACTTTTGAGGAGAATGGTATGCTTCCCATTCTCTATGTTGATTATTTTTATACTTTGAGGGATAACAAGAGACCTTACATTATTATTCACTTTTGAGGAGAATGGGAGGCTTCCCATTCTCCATGTTGATTATTTTTTATACTTTGAGGGATAATGAGAGACCTTACATTATTATCAATATACTTTTTAAGAATGATTCACTTTTAGGGAGAATCAGAGGCATCCACATCTCCATCTTGATTTTTTTTTAATTTTGAGGAAAATGAGAGGTATTCTAATGAGAGGCCCCCACTATCCCATTTAATAATTTCTCACTTTCAAGGAGAATGGGAGGCCTCCCATTCTAAATCTTCATTATTTTTTACTTTGAGGGATTATGTATCTTTCTCCTTGAATATTTTTGTTTATTTTGAGAGAATGATGTCTTTTTATATCTCTTGTGAATGATTTTTTGAAAAAAATAACACTACCTTGGAATGAGATGCCCTAAAATATACTTTATAAGTATTTATTACTTCTAATGATTGTTGACAATTATATTTGTGGATGAACCATCAAATTCGTGAGATACCTTAGGGAAGTGGGATGTGGCCCCTATGATAAAAAATAGGCTTTATAGAAGTTGGATCTTCTCTAGGTGTGAGGTAAGGGATAAAGAAAAATAAAACAAAATGCAAAACTAAGGCGATAAACCAAAATTCATTTGAAATGCACAAAGATAGATTCGGGAAACTATTTAGAATATCTGAAAAGTGTTTAACATGGTCTACTATTTTTTAGGAGTATCTTGAAGTATCAAGGGCTAAGAAAGTGTAAAACATAATAATATGTAGATGATAGATCCATATAGAAAACCCAAGGAGTATAACACGATAGATATTCAAAATTTATCTAAAAACTACCAATAATAAAGGATGAAATACAAAGACTATTTAGAGCTAAAATGCACAAAACAAGAGCCCTTTATTCATAGAGAAAATAGTACACAAGGTTGATTTGGCACAAATTACAAATTTATTCTACAACAAAGCCTTGCTAAGGTTAGCTAGCATAATAACCAAGCCTAAAATCCTTTTTCATAATTCTGGTCTATTAATTTTTTCTATTTTCTCCTCATTTTTATTTCTATAATAGAACAATCCTTTATAGACCCCCTTGGCTCTTGGTTCAATGTCAAGAATCTGATCTTCCATCACCAACATTTACTTTTCCTACAGATTCTTTCATTTTTAGGTAAGATCTCAACTGCATATTTCGATATTTATGTTCACCTTTAATCTGTTCAACTTGTGCTCCTTTGGTTGGTGTTGATTTTTCCTGCCATGTGGAGGTCACACGCTTATTCTGATAGCCTTCCTAGGGAATTTTATCCAAACCTAAGCTTAGGTGATGTGTGGAGGTGTCATGCTTGTTTGAGAATGTTACTTTTCTCTTTCTATTTGAAATTGTGCTTGGGTGACACATGGAGACCCTGTGTATTCTTACTATATATTTAAATTTTTAATCTTTCTAGTTAACTTTATTGGGCTTGAGACACATGGGTGGTGTGACACTAGTTTGAGAACATTCATTTATTTGCATCATCCCTTGAGTGTGACAAAGGGACACATGGATATCTTCCGCATTCGACTCCATACTTAGCTGAATTTGGGCTCAAACAAACAAAACAAAAGAACTAGGTTGGTGTGACAAAAGACAATGGTCAGTAAAAGTGTCTCACCCGAAAAGAACTCTATAGTTTGGAAACTCACCAAGGGACTTCATGTCAGTCATGGAAGGATACGACAATCCTATTTACCTCGGAATTGAAAATGTGTCTTACGAAAAGCCACTTAGAGATGTTATAAAGTATTCGATATCGTATCCATTCTCGCCTCTATAGGCTAGGTTCTTTCTTTGCAAGGCTTGGAAAGCTCGATCCAACTTGATTATCTCCTTGTGAGAAATTTTTTGAGACTTTGTATTAATGTATTCAAATGGAACTCTAATTGTACGATTGGGTTCATGGATGGCTTCCACCTCGGTGATGTTGGAGATCTCTTTTAAAGACTAAAAGATAGTCTTATTTTGTCGTTTGGCAATCAAGAGATGTTGAATTTGGTCCTTTGATAGGACTGTGGAGTCATTAGGGAAGGGGGAGGGGAATCCTAATTGAACCAATTTGTTAATACTCTAATTTCACTCCTTGATCCCATGTTGGAGCTGAGTCAACAGATTCTAACATTTGATGGATGCTTTATTGCAACTCAGGATCTCATTGATCTTTGTAATAATCATCTTCCTTTATATGATTCTTGCCCCTTGTAGGGCAGGGTTGGAATAATCGTAAAGTTTCTGAATCAACAATAATGATTCAGGGACCTTGGTGAATATAATGCTACTGATGGTGGAGGCTATGGTTTCCACATTTGAGTATAACCCATGTGCATTAGATATAAATCCAAGCGCGAGAGATAAATTCATTTCCGTGGTGGAAATTCGGTCACAATAAGAGGCTTATAGCTCCTACACCATTGTTACAATTCCCCTTTCTGGGGTTGTTGTCCTAATTTACAGGTCAAGTCCTTGACCACATCCTTAACTTGATTTCATCTTTTTCTAGAGGATGCCCTTTTCTACTTCGATGGAATGTAAATGTTCCTAGAACATAGCTGCCTCTTCCTTTCTTGAATCAACCTCATGTTGGAGGGATTAATTCTCCTATGAGAGTGAAATGGTTGAGGCTTTAGACTTGGTAATTTCAGCCTCTAGATGTTTATCTTCCTCCCGACAATCCATAAGGACTTCTCGTTAAGGAGATTCCTTCAATTCCTTGTGGAGTTGTTTGATCTCCTTTCCTTTGCCTTTAATCTCAACTTTTTGGTTGCAACGGTGCCTTCTACCTTGTGGATGCAAGATTGAGCTATTTTTGAGATAGTTTTTAGATTGAGGTAGTCTATTGTGACTACAGTCATAGTTCCATTCATTAACTCGATCTTATCCTAAGGTTAGAACTCTATGAGGTTTACCACGACAACATAGATAGAATAGTCTCCAAGATGTATCTTCTTTATAGGTTTAGACACTTGGGAACTAATTATGTGATGGTCAAGGATATTTATTGATGATCATATAATGACCACATTTGTTTCATCGCTCCTACCGATATTTCCTTCTTATTTTTCTTCACCCTTCTACTATCCCGGGTTTCCTTGGTCATTCATCTTGACTCAAAAATTCTGAGGGAGAAGGGATGACCCCACCTACAAATGGGAACCCGGGTGGCAGACCATATGGGATTGTAAAGTTACAAGAGCTGAAGAAGGGCCTATCACCACATGGGGGAGAAAGTTGGGATGGTGGAGGGAGGTTGAGGAAAAAGAGAGGCTCTAGGTGGAGGGAGTGTCTAAGATGGGGTGACCAATAAGGGGATACCCTTGAGGGGAAAATGGTGGCAGAAGAGGAGATTGAAAGGGAGCATCGGGAGGAGGGAGGGGAGGGGAGATGTAGGGGTCACAACCAAATTTAAATTTTTGTGTGGGGGGCTTGGCACTGATTCCTCCATAGGTCTCCCACCTAAGGGAATTGATGTGGGATGTGGAGTGGGTGTATGAACCAAAGGGCCTCACTTTGCAAAGTGGAGGGAAAGGTTCGTGCTTGGAAACTATTGTTGAGAGGGCCTAGTGGACTCTGTGGTTAATCTCACAGGCTTCTCTTTTGTTATTTTCATTGTGTCCTCACACTCCGCATCTGACCCATGATCCACATCCAAAAATCCTCCCATTATTCATCACTAGATATGCCCTAAAAATTGAGGGTGTTTTTTCCAATCTCCAGCCTGTATTTCCAATAGGCCTTAGTTTTTTCTATACTCCAGTATATATTACGAAGGGAGGCTCTGAGTCCTCATGTCATGGTGAGGGTCGGACCATATGTGTGCCATATTGGGTATAATGACTCCCACTCTAGAATTGGAATGTCACTGAGCTCAACGAAAATTTTGGGTGACTCTATCTGAGGGGACTTCCTTTCTTCAGAAAATTCCCTAGAGTCGTGCTTGCAGGATTCTCAAACTTTGTTCTAGACTAAATTTGTGGCCATCATCCCATCTAGGTAATACCTCCAGAGTATGTAATTAAGGTGAAGTCAGTAGGAAGCCAAATTTTCTATGAGCATAAGCTCCCACATTCTTTTAATCACAGTAATTCCTCCCTTACTCAAGTGGAGGTCAAAAAGTGCCTTATTTTTTCATCCAGAGACAAATTCGAAATCCAAGAGTACCAGCTTCCTGGCTATCTCAAGACCCACCACCCATGTTCTAAGGACCATTGGGAGCATGAAGGATTAATCTCGAAAATTGTTTAACCAAATCATAGAATTTATTGATCTAAAAAAATAATTGCAAGGGTGTAAGGGATCTACAAGGATGGAATGTATAGAGTTGTTCATTATTTTTTGAACCCTTCGAGGGTCAAATTAGTGCGGGATGAGATCCATAAAAGGTTTAAAAAGTCATATACATCTCGACGATCGAACAATAAATGAGACCAAGTAGACACTGGAATGATCTTTTGGGGGTCTACATTTGCATCTCATAGTGTTAGGTTCATGTACTACATGAGGTATTGGGTATTATGATACAAAATAAGGTGGAAAAATACAAGGAATTCCTAAAAGTTGAGTTTACTTTGAGAACATGGCTAGTTGTTAACAAATAGACTCGGAATGAATTCGGAAAAGTCAAAGTGGTACGCTTTGCTCTTTATTCAAAGACCTCATTCTGAATAGGAAGCCATCTACCAATCATAGACATTCTTGTCTAAATTTTGGCTAAAAATTAATGTTAGCATGGAGAAAGCATCCTAAAAATATGCCATTCGTGACTTCAAGGGAATGGGGAATCCTACAGTTCCCAAACTACTTAAATCTACTTGCCTTAACTCTCTACTAAGGAATGAATATTTGTTTTGGAATTAACCCTCGACGCTTTGGAGCTTGGCCATATTATATAAATTGGCCACTTTGGGTCATAGACTAGAGCCAACATGTCCCTAATAGCTTGAGGTGTGATTACCACCTTTATGTTTCTGCCTTGGATGACATTGGTGTTGGTGTTGAAATAGCTCACACACATCTATATGAGCTCTAGGTATGGGTGCATGAGAGGCACCATATATTGAGCAAGTGTTGTGCTCTAGATTCTTAAGCAAAAATCCTCGAAATTTCCCAAGTGTTAAGAAACTTGGCATGGGCTGCCTCTCTTAGAGCTTTGGGATTCTTGCTGAGAATAGGGTCAAATACATCATCGAAAAGTCAAAAACCATGGAAGGGTCACTGAACCATGATCCACCATCAGGGAAGCTTAACCTTGGTTAAAGATGGCATGGGGGTGTATGTTTCCCTACATAATAATTTTCTTGCGGAAGAGAGCTAGGAGTAACCACGGTAGTTTTCAGGACTAGGAGAAGGCTCTAATTCCTTTGAAATAGAAACTTAGAGGTTGGTTGGAAAACTCTTAGCATTTGAAATGAATTTTTGGACACTCCCAGTTGTCTTAAATAACCACCTTAAATCTTGTAGAGTAATGGCTCATGCATAGATATAGTCACATCATATAACGGACCTTTTTATTTAAATACCCCAAGTGTCAAACTTTAAGTTTTCCTAGATATTTTGTATCAATTCTCAATCCTTTTCCTCAAATATGTTTGAAATACATTGGACCATTAATTTCAAGAAAAATTAGGAAGATTCACTTCTTTCAAAAATTTAAAAAGAGGAAAGGGATTTTCACGAGGGACACATGTCGGAGACACTTATTGAAAGGGGAAAAACAAACAGAGAAAAAAACAAGGAAAATAAAAACTATACATACGATACAATACTTCAAATGAAGGGACTCAAATGAAAAATTTAAGTGAACTTGTTTACCGAATCACCAAGGGGTCGAATTCCATGGTCTCAAGTTGGAAGTGTTGTGCTACTTACATTCGTTGATTTTGAAGGGTCATATCCATAAGGGGTAAAACTTTCCATGACTTCTAGGCTTGGAAGCTCTTAAATCACATTTCAAAACCATAGTACAACCTTAGAATTTTGGTTCGAGATGTCTTCTGATAAAACCAAGTTCTAACCACCTAGTGATGACTAATCATGGCTTCATTAGTGACCTCTCGATTCTCTTGAATCTCTACTAGCTTGGTGAGTCTTACTTGCATTACCTCATTTTCCTCTATCTCAATTTGTTTTAATAGTTCTAATGTAGGGATTTCTAGGGTAATCGGCATCACAACACTTTTCCCATAAAATATATCATATGGGGAGGTTTTTAGGATTTGTTTAGGTTTGATTCGATCATCCCATAAGGTTTTTTTGATATGTTCATGTCATAGCCTCTTAAACTCATTTCCCATTCTTTTTATGAGCCTAATCAATTTTTTGTTAGTGGATTTTTCCAGACCATTTCCTTGTGGGTAATAATTGGAGGATGTTTTCAGATAGATCCCATGCCTTAGAGGGAATTTAGATAATTTGGCCCCCAAAAATTCCTTAGCATTATCTAATATAATAGTGTAGGGGAGTCTAAAGTTTTTAGTGATATCCTGTAGGAGTCTCAGGATCATGTTCTTGATGACCTCTTTTAGTGGAAATGCTTCTTCCCATCGGGTAAAGTAGTTGGTTACGGTGAGGATCCATTTGTGCCTGACGCTTGAAGTTGGGTTGACCATACTGATGAATTATATACCCCATTGTGTAAATTGTTCCTCAATTGGGATGGGGTTAAGAGGTAATTCCGCATTCCTCCAGAAACCTGTATAAACTTGGAAAATCCTGCATTTTTTGTTTCTTCTTGACAATCAAATGAATAAGCTTGGCCAAAGTATCCTCGCTTATAGGATTTTATAGCTATGGCTTGGGCAAAAACGCCTCCCGATCTCCCATGGTGTAACTCACATAAGGCCCTTTTAGCTTCTTCATTCTCTAGGCACCTAAGTAGGATCCTATTAAAGTTTCTATTAGTGTAAAATCACAAAGACCCTCGAATGGCCTAAGTGTGAAGTGGGGTATTCGGTGTGATTGCACAGCATGGGACGATCTCTCAAGTTGTGGGACTTATAAAACTTGAGATGGACCTCTAGAGAAATTTGGTTCATGATTCCTAATCTACCTACCACAAGCTACTCTAGTGCAGGAAGAACCTATTCTATCCTAATCTAACCATTCCAAGGGAATAGAGAGAGAGAGAGGGTGAAATATCCTACACTAAGTGGTGATACACAAGAAAAGGAAGTGGTTGAATCACAGACCCGACAACCTAAATTGGAGAGAGGTAAGTATAGGAGAGGATGGACAAAATGCACCACGGACTGCAGATAAATTTCACACGAAAACCACTTCTAAACCCATTAAACACAGCTCCCATTACCTGTAGAAAACATTAAAATATGCAAAATATACCTGTAATGATGAGAGGTAAGAAGAGACAACAAAATAAGCCAAGGATGGATAGATGCATCACGAAACACATTTTATTTCTACAAAATGTTACACATGTGCATCATCATTGGGCAAGAGGAAAGAAAATGACAATACAGAGCCATGGGAGGAGGCTTATACTCCATGTTTTACCCTAATTAAGAAAGATAAAGGGGGCGAGTAGAAATAACAACCAAACCTTTGAATATTCCCCTTCATTACAATATATAGGAAGAATAAGAGAGAGAAGAGGGAAGAATTAGAATCCTACTTTAACCACCTAGAGATATACATTGAATCCTGGTTTGACATCTCAACCACTATCAATCAATGCATTTCTCAAATCCACCCCAAATCTGTCATCTCTTGTTCGGACTGATGGATCAAAACAAATTAAATCTGGTAGTTGGAGAAATCAAGCTTTGTATTAATGTCTTGGAATTTTTTTTTCCCATTTTTCACCCACCAAAGTCTCATTAAGAATGATATTTTATGTTTCCATAGACTAGAGGGTATCGAGATGTTTCTAAAAAGTCTTCTCTCACCTAAATATTAGTCTCCAGTCAAAATATATGGCCATTTGAACATTTGGATCATGAGCACATAATATTTTATAGAGTTTGTCCATACAATGTCCACGTGGCGGCCTCTGCGTGCTCCTTGGGCTTCTTTGTAGTTTTCCTTAGCCTCTTTTCTTGGCCGGGCCAAAAGTCGACCACCGGAGACATGGTGGCCTTGTGCTTGTTTGGAAACCCACCCCAAATTTTACCTATGAAATAGCACCACGTTAAAGCTTGGCTCCCTTCATTGGCCTACCTGCCTTGACTATTCAACCCCGACTTGAGACACTTGGAAGGCCCATGCTCATTTGAAAACCTCGCTTAGGATTTTAGCTTTGAAGGAGTGTTGTTTTGACACTTTGCACCTTCCATCTCGCACTCTATACTTAGTCGTTTTGGGCCCGCTCTCCTTTTTGACCTCTATTGACCATTTTCTACATGGAGGGTTGGTGTAAGTTTTAGTCTCCAACATGGATTCCACTTTTGAATGTGTTTCGTTAAGACTCTTGGCACCCTTCGCTAAGTCAAAGAATTTTTAATGGCCAAGGTGCAACTTTTTGGGGCTCTGGACTGCCGACACTAAAATTTTCCTCTGTAATTTCTATTTCATTAATGTATGTATTAGGAATAGGATGTTTTTAAGTGTAATTAGTAGTAGCGTCGATAGAAGATAACGCGCCTTTGCCAAGATCGATGCCGCAAATAATGTATAGTACGGTAATAGTCAAAAGTACAATAGGAATGTTGTGGTAAAAAGTAAATATTTGTCATAAGTGGTCCGGTAATGTTAAAATGTCAAATTTGGGGTAAGTAGAGAAGTAGGGTCTACATGATTAGGAATTAGAAATATTATATTGGTAATAAGGACAAGGAGTGAGGTCATAAATATTTTGTGTATTTTATTTGTAAAAAGTCTAAAAATGTGGAACCCATGTGAAATGATAAGGTTTATCTTATCTTAAAAGATAAACTTACATGTACAAATAAGAGTTAAGGTATGGAATATGATTCATCAAAGTGTATTTCTTATCCTATCTTAGAGATAAGATGGATAAGCCTGGAAGTTATATAAATAAAGAGGCCACCCCCTCATTTAGCATAGAAGGAAGTAGTGAGAAATATTGTATGAGTAAGTGTGTAAAGGAAGCCATCATTTTGAAGGTGTGTTAAAGAGGTCATTAAGAGGTGTAATTGTGAAGTTTCTCCCATAGTATTGGTGGAAGGCAAGTGAAGTCAGTAACACTTGAAGTATCTCATGGGTGAGATTATAACAATTTCATGTTAATATTATAATTTACTCCGATATTTCAGATTTATCATCATTCCTTCTTATCATAGTCTCTGTGGCATTCTTGTGTTCTATTTGTTGTTGTGTTTCCAGTTACATCCACCAAACTAAAAGTGTACATTATTTAATAATCATAGCACGAGGAGTTCCCGGTGAAGAATTATCATAGTGTCGGATTGGTGATGACATTTTGGTTCCGTTGCCAGGACCATTCCTCGTTGGTGGATTTTTTGGAGAGATATTCCCACTTAGTCAAAAATCATTTGGAGGGTAACCTTGTTTTTACTGTGCATAGTAGTTACCATGGTAAAGTCACTTTTTGCCGTGAATAGTATTTACCGCAGTAAAGTCACTTTTTACCATGAATAGTATTTACCGCAATAACTTCACTTTTTACTGTGAATAATTTTTACCATAGTAAAGTCAATTTTTACCACAAAGATAAGTCAAGTTTTACCCATAGTTTACCATGGTCATTTCCATTTTCTATTATAGTGATTCCAATTATTTGTGTACATAAGTCTTGTTGTTTGTACTTGTGGGTTGGTATTTCACTGTGGTTACTTTTGGAAATGAGGAAGATTCCTATTTTTCAGCCCAATCTAATCAATTTGCTTCCTCTTTCATTCAAGAGTTTAAATGATCTTGTATTTGTAATGGCCTTACAAGAAGGGAACAATGGACTGAATTTTTCCTACCTTTTTGGATGGTTCAACCCTTAGGTGGTTTGAAACGATCAGAGATCATTTTTAAAATTTCCCTAAACATCCCTAAATGGTGTCGGTGTAGAAGATCATCTCGAGATATTTAAAATGACTATGAGAATGTGACAAATAGACATCGGAGCTCTAGATATGTTCGGTCAAAGTTCGACAATGAAAAGTCAACTCTAGTCAATCGGTCAATATTAGACCGATTGCATTGTGACACGTGGCTTGCCATCGCTTGTAAAATTCACTCGATTTGCCTATCGGGAGATGAAAAGTGGACTACATGATGACCGAGTTAATTAATTTCGATACCCCATGATATGGGTCGAATTTTTATTTACTTGGTAAGTCCACTTACACACCATTCCAAATGCCACGTATATATATATTAATGTTCATACATTAGTATTAAACCTAATGTTCATACATTAGTATTAAACCCCACATAAAATGCCAAATGCTATGCTAAGCATGTGGAAGGGAGGAGGTGAAGCGGTTGTTGGGGCTTAAAGCCATGCGTGGTAAGATCCACGTGGAGAATGGGAGAAATAAGGTTTATTAAAACCTTCCCTAAGTCAAAGGTTGCCAAATGTGGAATGAATACCCACTTTAACATATAAAAACCACCCCATTCACCCTAAGCCGCTCAAATTGGGATTTTATCCCATTAAAAATGCAAATTGGCTAAAAAAGGGGATTAAGGAGGATTATGGGGATTATTATCCCATCCAAATTATGTGGTTAGGCTAAAAATAGCCTAAGGATAAATTATATTGCATATTTTTTTGGGCCCTAATTTTGTATAAATAGGGAACCCATTTGCTTTGTAATGGACACACACACACCCCAAGCTTATTATTTGTTAAGCTTATTGTGGGGACACACACTGGCACAACAAAGAAGCTCATTGCTAGAGCGCAAAAAGGTGGAGACACACATCCTAAGCTTATTATTTGTTAAGCTTATTATGGACACACCCAAGCTTATTATTTGTTAAGCTTATTATGGAGATGTGTCAACAAATATTGTTTATTGGCCTATTATTTTAGGCAATAGTAGACAAAATATTTGTGATTGGGATTAAATTATAAACTACCCAATAGGCCCATTGAGCCACACCAATTACTTGCAAATCCTGGATTATCGACCGGAGTGCTAGCGTCGCATTGATAGCGTCAGGAAGGCCGATCAAAGCCAAAGGAGATTGTGCATTAGGAAGGTGAAAAACAATTCGACTGATCATCAGAATTTTTTTCGAAGAACTGGTGTACTAATAGGTAAGTAAAATTCCATTAGGTTTTCTTGTGAAAGTTCTATTGTAACTTACAAGTTTTGACTAGTGGAACGGTTCGACCACGAACTCCAGAGATGTAGGCAATTTCCGAAATCCGTAATCAATCTGTGTGTAATTTTCATTACTATTTTGCATTATTTTAAATTGATTACTTAAAAGGAGTAAATTATCAGCAAATAATTAAAGCCTATAAGGGTCCAAGATCAGGTAGTAATAATCTGATTATTTTCGGATCATGTTTGGTATCAGAGATGGTAAATCTTATTAACAGAGTAATTGCTTCAAGTTGGTGCAGTTGGTTCAGTTTGTGTGAATAGGTACAAGTGCACTATAGGCAAGATGTCTAAATATGTGAAGCTCGATGAGATTGAAGCATATAATCACTAGATCCAGGAAGATAATTCTCTCCTATGATTAATGTATTACTCCTTGGAAGAGGAGAATGCTCATTTGAAATCAGAACTACAAACCAAGGATGAGCTCTTGGCAAGGTTGTAGTGTGGTGATCAGAGGAAGGAAATACCTTCAACTTCAGATGCAGTGACCATGGCAGATGACTGCACTATAAGTTGTTCACCACTAGAATCTTCTTCTTCCTCCCATTCGGTTTCGGATTCAGGTAATGAAGTCTTTGGTTTGTTTGAAAAGCATACTAGAGGCATTGGATCCAAGTTACTAGATAAAATGGGATTTGATGGAAGAGACCTTGGTAAAAATGGCCAAGGCATTTCTAACCCAATACAAGTCGAGGATCATCCTCGTTTTGCAGGTTTGGGTTATCCTAGTGTGGGAATATAAATTAGAGAATGCTCTAAGAATGCTAACGGGAGACAAGATTTTGAAAGCAAAGAGAATACCCCACTAGTCCTGCAAGAAGAATCTGAGCAGGAAAGTTGTGCTTCATCAACACAGGCAGGATGTGGTAAGAGAAATCAGCAAAGAGGTAATGAGATTCCACCTCCAGTTTCTTACCATAATCATAAGCACAGTAAAACTTCTACCACTTTTTCAGCTTAAGAAGTATGGTTACAATTTTCAAAAGATGTGGAATTATTTTCCATGTACTTTTTTTTGAATTGCATAATCATTTAGTGGCCGATGTTGGAAGAGAAAAAATAATGAAGAAGTTGATGCCGTTCATCAGAACAAGGAAAATCAAAAAGACCAATCTCGTCATTTAGAGTCTTGAAATGGTAGAAATAGTTCCTCATCCCGAAGAAGGAGATTAAGAGGAATTTTTGTGCTCATTGCTCGAGGAATGGGCACTGGTGGAAAATTGCTAGAAGCGCATCCATCTCGCCATCGAGTAATGGCAAGCCAAAGATGGAATGGAGGCCTATTGCAAAGGCAAAGGAAGTTTCTACTCAACCACCGGTTAACAAGTCAACCTAGGACCAGTAATACATGAAAGTGAAAGTCCTTTAAAATGTGTAAGTTGACAATTTTTAATTATATATTGCATAATTCAAATTGATGAATCGTATGCGGTCTAAAGTTTGGAGATCGATTCGTGAGGAAATGTTGAGAGAAAGGTTTACAATACTCGGTGGATTTTCTTTCTTAGAAAATTTGATTAATGGTCCAAATATATCTCCTAATAAGTGTGTGAGTACTGTTATAGCTTGGACACGAGAATTAACTCATATAAATCTTGGAGATTGATATGTCCTTTGTCAGACAAACATTAGAGTTCACAGAGATCAGCTCGAACTTCATTCTGTGTAGAGGCATTATGACCGTGTAACAAAATGGTAGCTGAATCACCGTTGGCATTGATGCCGAGTAAAAACTTCATTCTGTGTAGAGGCATTGTGGTGTGCAAGTGCGTGCAGAATGCTACCCGATATTAGTATGTCAACAAGTAGAGTTCTCAAAAGATTAGCTCGGAACATCATTTGGTGTCAAGGCATTACGACCACACATTCAAATGGTAGCTGATCATCAGACTTAGCATCGTGCATTGGAGGCTTGAGGTCTTGAAATAGGCTTAGCATCATTCATCGGATGAGTTAAGGTCTATAGATACTTAGCATCATGCATCGGAGGCTCGAGGTCTTGAAAGAGGATTAGCATCACGCATAAGAGGCGTTGAGGTCTCAATAGACTTAACATCATGCATTAAAGGCTTGAGGTCTTGAAATAGGCTTAGCATCATGCATCGGAGGCGTTGAGGTCTGAAAAGAGACAAGTCATTGTCCATCATCGACATTGGATCAATCAAAGCTCTACGTAACATGGAGTTCCTTTAAACCAGTTTAGATTCTACAGAATCAACTCGAGAGCCGTGGAGCTGTGTTATAGAGTCAAATAAGATCCTTGTTGTTAGATATTTAGAAGCTTAGCACCGCACAATGAGTGTTGAGGTTTCATTCATAAACTTAGCACCATAAAGTGGAGGCGTGGAGGTCTTCTTTGGATATCAGAGTGGCGCAGCGGAAGCGTTGTGGGCCCATAACCCATAGGTCCCGGATCGAGTAGAGTTATCGAATTGAGAAGTTTGGAGAAGAAGACCCAAGGGTCTACTACAGCAGCACTTCCAGGTGGCAACAGATTTTTAGATTCGAAACGATGGAAGCTTTTTGGGACAAAAATCCTTTCTCAGTGGGGATGTGTGATCAGGGGATCATTTTAAAAATTTCCCTAAACATCCCTAAATGGTGTTAGTGTAGAAGATCATCTCAAGATCTTTCCAATGAATGTGAGAATGCGACAAATAGACATCAGGAGCTCTAGATATGTTCAGTCAAATTTCAGACAACGGGAAAGTCAACTATGGTCAATTAGTCAATATTAGACTGAATTGCACTGTGACACGTGGCTTGCCATCGCTCGTCAAATTCAATCGATTTGCCTATCGGGATAGGACAAGTGGACTATATGATGACCGAGTTAATTAATTTCGATACCCCATGATAGGGGTCAAATTTTTATTTACTTGGTAAGTCCACTTACACACCATTCCAAATGCCACTTATATATATATATATATATATATATATATATATATATATATATTATATATATATATATAATGTTCATACATTAGTATTAAACCTAATGTTCATACATTTGTATTACACCCCACATAAAATTCCAAATGCTATGCTCAAAGATGTGGAAGGGAGGAGGTGAAGCGGTTGTTGGGGCTTAAAGCCATGCGTGGTAAGATTCACGTGGAGAATGGGAGAAATAAGGTTTATTAAAACCTTCCCTAAGTCTAAGGCCGCCAAATGTGGGATGAATACCCACTTTAACATATAAAAACCACCCCCTTTACCCTAAGCCGCTCAAATTGGGATTTTATCCCATTAAAAATGCAAATCGGCTAAAAAATGGGATTAAGGAGAATTATGGGGATTATTATCCCATCCAATTATGTGGTTAGGCTAAAAATAGCCTTAAGATAAATTATATTGCATATTTTTTTGGGCCCTAATTTTGTATAAATAGGGAACCCATTTGCTTTGTAATGGACACACACACACCCCAAGCTTATTATTTGTTAAGCTTATTGTGGGGACACACACCACGCAACAGAGAAGCTCATTGCTAGAGCGCGGAAAGGTGGAGACACACAACCTAAGCTTATTATTTGTTAAGCTTATTGTGGACACACCAAGCTTATTATTTGTTAAGCTTATTTGTGAGATGTGTCAACAAATATTGTTTATTGGCCTATTATTTTAGGCAATAGTAGACGAAATATTTGTGATTGGGAGTAAATTATAAACTACCCAATAGGCCCATTGAGCCACACCAATTACTTGCAAATCCTGGATTATCGACCGGAGTGCTAGCGTCGCATTGATAGCGTTAGGAAGGCTGATCAATCCGAAGGAGATTGTGCATTAGGAAGGTGAAGAATAATTCGACTGATCATCGGAAGTTTTTTCAAAGAATTGGTGTACTGATAGGAAAGTAAAATTTCATTAGGTTTTCTTTTGAAAGTTCTATTGTAACTTACAAGTTTTGACTAGTGGAACGGTTTGACCATGAACTCGGAGACGTAGGCAATTACCAAACTTCATAATCAATCTGTGTGCAATTATCATTAATGTTTTTGCATTATTTTAAATTGATTACTTAAAAGTAGTAAATTATCTGCAAATAATTAAATCCTATAAGGGTTTGAGATCGGAGTAGTAATAATCGGATTATTTTCGGATCGAAACAATAGGTGATAATGTGAAAAACTCATGGGATTTATTAACTGAAAGTTTTCTTGAAGAATTTGGTAAACAATAGAAATATGCAGATTCATGATTGATATCGAAAGCTATCCCAAGGAGAGAAGGAGAAGATAAGGTTTTATCATGGTCGTGTTCTAGAGCTAAGGAGGAAGCTTGATGCCCAGATCCTAAGGAAGCATTAGCAGATGGGTTGATGAATGTCATGGATAATCTCCTCTGTAAGCACTTCATTCTTGGGATGAAGCCAGAGATCAGACAACGAGTGAAGTATGACCACCCAGCTACCATTGAACAAGCTAATGAGATTGCAAGAAGGTAAGAAGAAAGCATGGAAGAGGAGCCCAAAGAAATTGTTGCTAAAGTAGAGCCTACACGAGCACCTTTGGTTCGAGAATCCACAACCACTCTTGGTGAGCACAAATCTTTCTCCTATTACATTTACCGAGTATGAAGATCTGCTCAAGAAGATGGGTTAGTTAACTATTAATCTTCTTCAATGAAAAGAATTTAGTTCTCAGGGAGGAGATAGAGGTCCAAAAGAAATATTTAAGTCAGTATGTTATGGTTGTTATAAAAAGGGTCATTATAAGTATAATTGTCCAAATAGAGATTTTACATCAGTACAAGATATAATGATAAAGGAAAAGCACCTGTGAATTCTTTTGATGTATTAGATAAAAGAATAAATAATGAAGTAGATGTGTTTGTAACAAAAAGAAAGAAAGAAAAAGATAATCAAGACGGAAATGATCCTAAGAAGATGAAAGGAGAAACTAGTAAGAAACATAGGAGAAGAAAGTTGGGTGTGTAGGATTTTCTGATTTAACAGGGACAAGGACCATACTCCATCTTAGAATATCTGTCCAAAATACCTGCAAATATTACATATGGTCAACTCTTGGCTATGTCTTCGAGAAGAGGCGGAGCTGAAGTGGACTCAATGCTTGACGAAGGAAGGAGGTTGAGGTCCCTATTTTGGAGGCAGAGGCGAGATCCATATGCTCCACAAGCCGAGGTATTATGTAACGGTATTTTAATTCATGATGTCTTAGTTGATGAAGGTGCTGCAGCTAATGTAATGACCAGAGTCCGTAATGAATATAATGGGTTTAAAATTGATCACCCCTCAACACTTATGTTAAGGTCATTAAATAAGGGAAAACTAAACCGAAGGTGTAGTTTCAAATGTGGCAATATCTGTTATGGGTGTTGTATGTGTGGTAGACTTTCGGTGATGAAAAATGATACTATTGCATACCCAATGTTGTTGGGAAGGCCATGGCTAAGGAGAGTTCATGTAAGAAACTACTTTGTAATGAAGGATTCATGACACTTGGACATGGTAGAGAGAGGGTGAAGATAAATGTGATCCCTCAACATCATAAGGCGTAACCTCGTGGATTCAAATGATGAAACTCGATGATTAGACATCCTCGATTACTCTAGTACTAGTGAAGTGGACACGAAGATGAAGAAAGTGAGGTTGATGTTTCGGTCATGGATATCCTTCCACCACAAAAACTCATGAACCCATAAAATTATTGAAGAAGAAATTGATGATCGTCTCCAACAAATAAAGATTGGTGATGCTTTGTGATGGAGAGTGAGAAGGAATCCTACCTCTAGCTCTTTCGAAGGTACATACACCTATTCACTTTTGATTACAAGGAACTCTGTTAAGTAAGTTGCGTAGAACATTCTATTGAGCTAGTAGATGGTGTTAAGCCCATAAAGAAAATTCCCTATAGAATGAATCCTAATTTTTCTAAGACCGTAAAAGAAGAAATAGATAAGTTGCTTAATACAAGATTCATATTTACTGTGGAGAATTTGAATGGGTTTCTCCCATTGTGATCTCAACAAAAAGAATGCAAAGCTACGAATTTTTGTTGATTATAGGAAGCTCAATAAGGAAAAAAGAAGGATCATTACCCTCTTCCATTCTCGAGATCAGATCTTGGATGAAGTAGTTGGCAGAGTGCTATAGTTTCTTTGATGGATATAGTGGATACAACAAAGTTCATATAGCAGAAAGATCAGTGAAGACCACGTTCACCACTCCTTGGGGAATGTTTTCTTATAGAGTTATGCCTTTTTAGTTGTGTAATGCTCTGCAACATTCCAGTGTTTGATGAATAGGGTGTTCTAACCCTACATTAGGAACTTCATCAGAGTATTTTTGGATGATTTTTGCATCTATGGGAGCAAGATGGACCACCTACACTAGATGGAGACAACATTTTAAAGGTTAGATGAAGCACAAGCCTCACTAAACCCTACAAAGTGTGTCTTTGGATGTTCTAAAGGTGTTTTGTTAGGGCATGTTGCATCCAGAGATGGTATTGGTACTTGATCCCGATAAAGTTTCAAAATCAAAGAGTTGGCATTTCCTATGAATAGAAGTAAGTTGAGATCATTTTTAGGCCATGTGGGTTACTATAGAAGGTTCGTCAAGAATTTCTCAAAGATTGCATGTACCACTAACCTAGTTCTTGAAGAAGGATGTTACTTATGAACCAAGAAATAAGGCGCGTGAAGCTTTTGGACAATCAAGGAAGCCACAGGTGTCTTCACCTATTTTAAATAATCCAAATTAGAGCAAGCCATTCATTACGTACAATGATGCCTCAGATGTAGCACTAGGAAGTAATCTGAGCCAAAAGGATGAAAATGGGAATGAACATCCAATTTTACTTTAGGAGCAGACAAATGAGCAAAGGTGAGGTAAATTATACTGTAATTGAAAAAGAGGCTCTAGCTATCATTTTTGTTGTAAAGAAGTTTAGAAATTACTTGCTAGGGAAGAAATTTATAGTTGTAATAGATCATTAGGCTCTAAAATATATTTTCAATAAGCCTAACCCATTAAGGAGGATAGCAAGATGGATAATTTTGGTACAAGAATTTGAATTTGATATTATAGATAGGCCAGGGAAGAAGCATGTCAATGCAGATGTACTCTCTCGAGCCTATGATGGTTTAGGTTCATCTTGTGATGATGATGATTTCCCAGATGTAGCATTGTTATCCCTTAACAAAATCCCTAATGAATACATAGATATTTGGAATTATCTGAATGAATTCAAGTTTCCTGATTGTGCCAATGCAAAGACTAAGAGGAAGATTACTCAAGCCAATCATCCATACTCTATTCTGCATGGAGTATTATTTCAAATAGGACCTGATGGATAGTACAAGAGGGCAGTTCGACATAATCAAGGGAAGGAGTTGATAGAAGAATTCCACAATGGTACATGTGGAGGGCACTTCTTGAGACAACTTACAACAAGAAGGATCTTGGATGTAGGTTATCACTGGCCCACTCTTTTTAAAGATTGTTATAATTATTGTAAGACGTGATATTTTTCAAACACATGGTAACCATAAGACTTCATCAGCTCCATTATGTCTTATTCTTCCACTTGGTCCCTTTGAAAAGTGGGGAATAGACATTGTAGGTCCACTTCCAACTACCCCATGCCAAAATAAGTATATTGTAGTTGCCACAGATTATTTAACCAAGTGGGTTGAAGCTAGACCATTGAAAACAACTTCTATGGATGAAGTGGCAAGGTTCATATATGAGCGCATTGTCACATGATTTAGTTGCCAATTAGAAATTGTAACAGATCAAGGAAGCCACTTCATTAATGAGGTGGTAGAAGCCCTAGTCAACAAATTTTCTATTAAGCACAGGAAGGCAAAAACATACAAGCCAAGCACAAATGGATAGGTGGAACGAACAAATTTTGTGTTGTGTCAAATTCTAGCAAAAGATGCAGCCTTGAAGTTACATAAGTGGGATAAAAGGATTCATGCAACATTGTGGGCATATAGGGCAACATCAAAGTCGATGCAACAGGATACTCCCCATTTCGGTTGGCTTATGGCATTGATCCAATTCTTCTATTGATTTTGATATTCCCACTATGAGAGTTATGAAAAATGAAAGGATGGATGAAAGTGATTTAGTAAAAGAAAGGTTGGTACATCTTCATTTGCTAGAGGAAATGATGGAAATAGCGAAGGATACAAGCTATAAGAAGAAAATAAAGTAGAAGGAATACTTTGATCAAAATATCCATTGGTCTCCATTTCATGTGAATGACTTGGTTCTAGTATATGATTCTAGATACAAAAAAAGAAGATAGAGAAAATTTCTTCCAAAATGGATGGGGCCCTACAAAATAGCAGTTGTGCATGAAAATGGTACGTGCATTGGAGGAATTGGATGTCACTCCCATTACGAAATGGTTCAACCACGACAAGTTGAATATTTTCCAAACACTGGAATAGTCTACTCCGAGGACGGAGCGTTAAGCTAGGAAGGGGGAAGATGTCGACACTAAAATTTTCCTCCATAATTTCTATTTCGTTAATGTATATATTAGGAATAGGATGTTGTTAAGTGTAATTAGTAGTAGCATCCGATAGAAGATAATGGCGCTACCAGTACGACACCGCCAATAATGTATAGTACGGTAATAGTCAAAAGTACAATAGGAATGTTGTGGTAAAAAGTAAATATTTTTTGTAAGTGGTCCGGTAATGTTAAAATGTCAAAGTTGGGGTAAGTAGAGAAGTAGGGTATACATGATTAGGAATTAGAAATATTATATTGGTAATAAGGACAAGGAGTGAGGTCATAAATATTTTGTGTATTTTATTTGTAAAAAGTCTAAAAATGTGGAACCCATGTGAAATGATAAGGTTTATCTTATCTTAAAAGATAAGCTTACATGTACAGATAAGAGCTAAGGTATGGAATATGATTCGTCGAGTGGATTTATTATCCTATCTTAGAGTCAAGATGGATAAGCTTTGAAAGTTCTATAAATAAAGAGGCCACCCCCTCATTTAGCATAGAAGGAAGTAGTGAGAAATATTGTATGAGTAAGTGTGTAAAGGAAGCCATCATGTTGAAGGTGTGTTAAAGAAGTCATTAAGAGGTGTAATTGTGAAGTTTCTCCCATAGTATTGGTGGAAGGCAAGTGAAGTCAGTAACACTTGAAGTATCTCATGGGTGAGATTGTAACAATTTCATGTTAATATTATAAATTACTCTAATATTTCAGATTTATCATCATTCCTTCTTATCATAGTCTATGGTATTTTTGTGTTATGTTTGTTGTTGTGTTTCCAGATTACATCCACCAAACTAAAAGCTGTGCATTAGTTAATAATCATAGCACGAGGAGTTCCCAGTGAAGAATTCTCATAGTGTCGGATTGGTGATGATAGGACGTGTGGAATCTTGGCACTCGTTTGGGTCTTCCCCTTTGGATTTAATCTTTGGAGGTGCACCATTTGGGCACTTGGCTCCCTCCACTGTCTCCTCCATACTTAGTTATTTTTGGGCCCATTCTCAACCATTTGTGAAGCCCCAAGACTTTAAATCTTGTCCATTTATTTTCCTTTGAGCCTATGGTTCTTTTGACACTACTTGGCGTCCTACCCTAACCCTGTTATTCCATTTTCAAGCCCGCTTGTAATCTATTTGCTAGATCTCGAAGCATAGGTTCGCTCAAAAAATATATTTCTTGAATTTCTTCTTACACGGGGTCATTTGATATTTCACAAGCCTTGTCACTCTAGTGTAGAGTTCCTCTGTTGCCTGATTGTAGGATTTGAACGTGAATTCTTTGGCTTCTTCTTGTGTGGGGTCGTGGCTGATCAATTTTTCTAGGGGGAAAAATATGGATAACAATTTGGCAACTCGTAGGGGTATCTGCCTACTAGATGAGAGGACCAGTTGCCTTGAAGCATCCATTGGGCATGGAGTCATAATTAATGGCCTAGTACTAACCCTTCTTTCAAAATGGACTCTCCGATTACCCACTTTTCACTTTTTCCTGACCCTGAGCCTGCTTGCACATCCGCACTCTCAATTTTCATAAGAGATCTTGAAACAAGGCTTCTAAGAGTAGAAAATTGTTTTGACCCAAGGATTTCATTTGTCCTTGAATGGGCTATCTTGAAAACATTCTTTAGTTACTCTACATTTGTTTTAGTTTCAAATTTGCAACTATTACAAGCAACTATGAGTCTTCTGCAATGAATAGTGAAGGGCTTGGCCTTAGTAGCTCTAGAGCAATACAAAAGAAAATAATGTACAAAGGAAAAATCATACATGCCTCAAATGAGATGTGAATAGTGTGCACAAGCACTTTTTCTGCTGGAAACAAAGTCTACTCCTACTCCTAAACTAACTAGATAGAAAAGGGGCTAAACAAAGCTTGCTTATAGCGGGAGAAGTAGCTTCCCTTTCTCAAGAGAAGCAACCATGCAAATGGTTTGACACTAAATATGGCTTCCTGTATGAGTGAAAAACTGACTTTAAGCTGATCCTCCACCCATATTAGCAAGGTATCAACATTAATGGAAAATACCTCCTCAAGATGATTTACATTGGACTCCTAGAGGTGTTGATGGTGACCCTTGGTGCTTTGATACTCATCCTCATGCCCTGAAGTAGAAATGACTAGTTTTGGCTTCTCCTTTAGCTCCAATGAAACCAAATATATGATTGGGCAAGGTATGGTCCTTTGAATCTACCCATGGTTTTGAACTCTAACTCCAACAATGGAGCCTTCTTTCTGACCCTCATGGATGGATGGTGTGGGAGGAATGATAGCCTCATACTCTTTCTCTTCCTCTACAGCAGGTGTGACTTTTGGAAGATCAAAATCTTCCAACTTTGATTCAGGAGGCATGTAGCAAACTGCAGGTTGTGTTTGCACGCTCTCTTTCATGGCAGCAAGCTCTTGTGATTGAAGAATGAATGTTGGGGAGAAAATATTACGCTTCAATTGGCTCTCTATTATCAAAACATTCTTTTAAGTCTGGTAGGAAATTAAACTCTTTACTATCCTGATGTAACAAGGTCTCTCCCTTTTGTATGGTGATCTTAAAATCTTCGTTATCTTCACCATATGAAGCTTCATCTTCAAACATGAAGCTAATGAGTTCGAGATCATCCAAAAGATCATATTTTTGGAAAGGTTGAATGGGAGAGGGGTATTTATTTTCTTATAAAACCGGATCATGATTCAAAGTGCCTCTAAATTTGTCTTAGTCACCTCCATATGCTACTTTTTAACTAGGCTTGGAGTTGGTTGTTCTTCTTCCTTATCTTTTGAAGAACATGGAAGACTCATATCTTTGAACCTTGGTTCCGAGAGATACGTTGTGCAACATATAGGTTTCTACTCTTGAATGACCTCCTTTATAGTAACGTAACCATATGCTTGGAAGATGGATGATGGAAGAGAAAATGAATGATCTCCATGGGATTTTCTCCATCCAAGTAATCCTCCAAGTCGAAAAATAATCTACCTCGTTGTTGTCTGTTGAATGTGCTCCACCTCCTCCATGGTGTCCTCCTGATATGAAACTTTCTCACCATGGTTTCCCTATTCCTCAAACATGAATTTTGAAATATTAAACTATTCTTCAACATCGAGCTTGAAGGGGATGAAGTGGGAGGAATAACTAAATTCTATAGCCTACTCAATACTTGGGGCCTCTAAAACTCTATGGTCCTCCTCTGCTACAAATTCAACCCTAGCCACCATTGGATCTTCAACCTTGACCTCATCTATTGGATTGACCATCAAGGGGATCTTTGTAAACCCAAATTTAGCAGCCCAACTCATCGATTGTATGTTATTTCTTCTTTTTTGGGCTTCTCTTTTCTTTTACTTGACTTGGATTCTTGAGTATCTTCCTAACATGGACTTGGGAAAGAAAGAGGAGTGGCAGGTTGGGGTTCAAACAAATTTGTAATTGTTTGAGGTGGGGAGGGATGTGGAAATTCTTATTTGTTTGGAGGGGTTTACTGTTTGGAAGGGAAAAGGGTAGAAGAACTGAGATGAGGTGGAAGATCAGGGGATGGAGAAGAGAAACTAACACTTGGGGCAGCAACTGAGGGGATTGACTCTTGATCATGCTGAAATGATAAAGACTGAGGAAGAGAAAATGAAGAGCTAAGAGGTGGTGGACTTACCCATTGACAAGGTTGTCTCACACTTTGCTCATAAGCCTCAATGTCCTCAATCCACTGTGTAAGTTGAGGCAGCACTTCAACCATGAAGCCAAGATTCTCTTGAGGGCTGTAATGTCTTGGAAAAGGGCCTTCCCATGGATAAGGTGCCTTGCAACCAATCTTGAATGCCTTCATTTATGCTATGCCCCTTGACTAAACCATGCTAGCCTCCATTTTTTGAATTTTCTCCAATAAACCAAAGTCTCCACATAGTTGTCACCATCGTATGCTTCCCCTTGTTCTTGATAAGCTCCATGGCCAAACTAATTTTGACCTTTCTCATATGGGTAAGCATAATGGTCATGGATATGATTATAATGTATATTTAGAGGATTTGGGAAATGCATTGGAGGTGGATTGCATTGTTGTAAGTGTGAGTTCCATGAAGGGAATGAAGTAATGAATGCACAACCTCATGGAATGGGATAAAATGAGAGAGATGGAAGAATAAAATGGATGAAAATGAGTGGAAATGGATGGAAAAGGTCTGTAACTTAGAGGATGGTTTATTGACCAGATGGGGTTGCTAGATGTGCTTGCATGTGCCTCAAAAGGCTGAATTTAACAGGAACACACCAACCTGCTAAATGAAGTGGTAAGGTGCTTCAGACCTATCCCACCGGGCATGCTAAAATTGTTAGTGTATAATCACAACACCCCGAATGGCCTAGGTGTGAAGTGGGGCATTTAGTGTGATTGCACAACATGGGACCATCTCTCAAGTTGTGGGACTTGCAAAACTTGAGATGGACCTCTAGAGAAAGCCGGTTCTTGCTTCCTAATCTACCTACCACAAGCTACTCCAGTGTAGGTAGAACCTATTCTATCCTAATCTAACCATTCCAAGGGGACAGAGAGAGAGAGGGTGAAAGAGCCTACACTAAGCGGTGATACACCGAAAAAGAAGTGGTTGAATCATAGACCCAACCGCCTGAAGTGGAGAGAGGTGAGTAGAGGAGAGGGTGGATAGAATGCACCATGGACCAGAGATAGATTTCACACAGACACCACTTTGAAACCCATTAAACATAGCTCCCAGGACCTACAACAAACATCAGAATATGCACAATATACCCTATAATGATGAGAGGTAAGAAGAGACAACAAAATAAGCCAAGGATGGACAGATGCATCACGAAACAAATTTTATTTCTCCAAAATGTTACACAATACATCATCAGTGGGAAAGAGGCAATAAAATGACATTAAAGAGCCACGAGAGGAGGCTTAGACTCTACGTTCTACCCTAAGGAAGAAAGAGAGAGGGGGTGGGGAGAAACAATGACCAACCCTTTGAATATGCCCCTTCATTACAATATATAGGAAGAATAAGAGAGAGAAGAGGGAAGAATTAGAATCCTTCTTCAACCACCTAGAGATACACATTGAATCCTACTTTGAAATATCAACCACTATCAATCAATGCCTTTCTCAAATCCACCCCAAATCTTTCATGTCTAGTTCCTCAAAGAAATCAAATCGAATCAGATCTAGTAGTTGGAGAAATCAAGCTTTGTATTAATGGCCTAGAAGATTTTTTCCAATTTTTCACCCACCAAATCTTGTTAAGAATGATATTTTATGTTTCCATGGCATAGAGGGTGTCGAGACATTTCCAAAAAGTCTTCTCTCACCCAAATATGAGTCTCTAGTCAAAAGATATGGCCATTTGAATATTTGGATCACGGGCATGCAATATTTTAAAGAGTTTGTCCATACAAGGTCAATGTGGCAGCCTGCACATGCTCATTGGGCTTCTTTGTAGATTTCCCGAGTATCTTTGCTTGGTGTGGCCAAAAGTATGACACTGGAGACATGGTGGCTTGGCGCTTGTTTGGAAACCCACCCCAAATTTTACCTATGAAATAGCGTCATGTTGACACTTGGCTCCCTCCACTAGCCTACCTCTACCTTGACTATTCAACCCCAACTCTATCCCTTTTTGGACTCTGAGACACATGGAAGGCCCGCACTCATTTGAAAACCCGCTCAATATTTTACCTTTGAAGGAGCATCATGTTGACACTTGGTGCCTTCCGCCTACACTCTATACTTAGTCATTTTGGGCCCGCTCTCCTTTTTGACCTATGTTGACCATTTTCTACATGGAGGGTTGGCACAAGTTTTAGTCTCCATCCTGGATCCCACTTTTGAATGTGCATTGTTATGACACTTGTCACCCTCTACTAAGTCGAAAACATTTCAATGGCCGGTGTAAATTTTTGGGGCTCTAGACACATGGAAGCTTAACGCTCATTTGGGTTTGTCCCTTTGGGTTTAATCTTTGGAGGTGTTCCATTTGGAAACTTGGATCCCTCAACTATCTCCTCCATACTTATTCATTTTTAGGCCTATTCTTTACCACTTGCAAATCCAAAGACTTCGAATATTTATCGTTTCTTTTCCTTTGAGCCTCTGGTTCTTTTCACACTACTTGGCCTCCTACCTCGACCCTGCTATTCCATTTTCGAGCCCTCCTATAATCTGTTTGTTGGATTTGAAGCATGGGTTTTCTCGATAGAGTTATTTCTTGAATTTCTTCTTGCATAGGGTCATTTTATCTTTCGTAGCCCTTTCCACTCCATTGTAGAGTTACTCCATTGCTGATTGTAGTATTTGAATGTGAATTTTCTAGCTTCTTCTTATGTAGGGTCATGGTTGTTCAATTTTTCTGGAGGGAAAATATGAGTAACAATTTTTGTTGAAAAGGAAACTATTGATCATGGTGAATTTGGAACCCTATTGCCTATAGTACCTTCTCTTTTTGAGATAGATATGGTTAGGGTATTTCCCTGTTTGCATGAAGCAAATTCTATCCAAGACCAAATTACCCGAGTCACTTTCTTGGATATGGAGTATCTTCTCGGGCTCATCATTGGTCGGGGCATGGGGTCTTGTGTAAGATATTCATAGGCCCCTTCCCCGTACTATCTTCTTAGGATTTATCTTGATGTCATACTCAAATATATTAGTGATCTAGTTTTTTTTTTTAATTGTTATCTCACCCTCTCATTATATATTCCTTAATGGTAGAGTGCACCACCATAACCTTGATTCTACTATAGGTGACAAGGTACCTAATTTATTTATACATTTGAATATAGTGTAAGCTTGTCTTTCTAAAAATTTATATCTAGTTTCATAGTCATAAAGAGCTTTTGAAAAGAAGGCGGTCGAATGTTCCTCTCCTTAAGACTCTCCTTTTTGTGTCGGCAAAGATGCTACGCTATGATCACCCCGTATACATATATAATGAAATCCTTTGATAAGTTGGGGTTGTACAAGTACTAGAGTGGATGTGATAGCCCCTTTAATTACCTTAAAGTATCGACAACCTTCAGCAGTCCATTTGAAGTTAAGTTATTTTTTGAGCATTAGCATGATTGGGCGGATTGTCCCGGAAAAGTCTAAAATGAACTTGCTGAAAAAGTTGATCTTTCCTAAGAAAGATTAGACCTCTTTCTTATTAACATACAAGGAAGTCCCAAGATGGATTTTAATCTTTCTGGATCAATAGAGACCCCTTCCTTCGAAACAATGTGTCCCAGGAGTTTTCCCTAGGGTACTTCGAAAATAGATTTCCTTGCGTTAAGGGGAGATAATGAATTCTTGGCATTTGTTAAACATAGATTCTAAGGCATCAAAATGATCCTCCACCATCTTTGTAAATACCATGAGATCATCTAGGTATATAAAAATTACCTTATTGATCAGTTCTCCAAACGTGGCATCCATGGCTCTTTGAAAGGTAGCTCCAATGTTTGTGAGTCCAAATGGCATTTGTGTGTATGGGAAGGTTCCCCTTTTTGTCGTGAAAGTGGTCTTATGTTGGTCTCCTTCGTGAGTCATACTTGGTTACAACTTTAAAAACATGGAGGGTAAGGGATAGTGATCCTGTAGGGACACTATATTTAGGTCTCTAAATTATACACAGAGCCAAATTTCATTGTTGTTCTTCCTTACCAAAACTAGGTTAGAGATAGATGTTGTATGCTTGATAGGAAGATTATTTTGGCCTCTAGGATCTTTCTCGCTTTCTCAAACATGAGTGTCTGTATCTTTTAGTTCAATGGCCATGGCTTCTAGCATATGGGCTTAATTCCTTCTTCAAGGTCAATGGTGTATTGGATGATATCCTTGTTATAACCATGTAGGTATTCGTACATCCAAGCCATCACTTTTTCATACTCATGGCATAGAGCCACAAGCCTTTCCTTTTCCCTTTGGGTGACTAATCTCCCTACTTTTAGCTTCCTCCCATTAGTTACTTCTAGCTTGACATAATCCTCCTTAACCGCTGTGAACCTCCTTTGATCTAAATTAGCATCGTTAGAATAAAAAGGCTCTCTAGTGTTATTAACCCCTTTGAAATTTCTTTTTTCTTCAATCGAATAATATGATCTCTATAAGCTTCTTCAATTTTGGGTTGGAGTTGGTTTGTAAACTTTTCGATCATTAGAGGAAGTGTGCAATCTTCCGATCATTGTTAAAAACCCTACCAATGATAGATTTTATCGGTATAAATTGGAGGATTATCAATTTTATTGTACTTACATGTTTTATCAAGTCTTAGATCAGGTTGAATTTCACCCGATTAAAGCCATCCTATTAGCCTCCATATTTTGGTCTTGAGGAATAACCTTGATATTAAAGGATTTAAAAACTTTGATGAGATCCCAAACCCCGTGATGATAAGACCTCATTCTTCAATTCTTTTTAGCGATAGTGTTCATTACTTGTGTCACCACAAAATCCAAGTCACCAAAGATTCTCAACTCTTTTATTCCTTCCTTTCGTGTTGTTGTTAAACCATTTACTAGGGTGTTATACTGCCTTCATTCATTAGGTACAGTGAACTGAAGTGGAACACCTAAAGTATATTATTTCCACTTGGGAAAACAAACATATCCCAGCTCTTGAGCCATTTTTACTTATAGCTCTATTGAAATGCAGGGTCCATGTTTGGGAATCCCTACTGAATTCCCTTCTCTTTTTATCCTCTTTTTTACCACCTTTAGAATCGTCTATTCCTCATTGAAGATTATGTAATTTCCAAACCAGTTGAATTGAAGTTTGCAGAAGGGATTGCGAGGGGGAGGTTGGCTAAATGACCACCTCTTTGAAGATTAACCTCCTTTGTAAATAATTTCTCTTCTTGGGTGATCATGGCATTGGAAGGTTCAAATCCCGAGACTCGCTTTGTTTGTTATATGTTCCTTGGCAAGGGGTTTTAATAATACCTTCATCATAAACCCATACTTGGTCCATAGAATCAAATGGGACCAATAAAGAGACATATAACCTCTTATCTTATTTGTGAAATCATAGGAGAGACACAATCCAAAGACTCGGCGAACGTCAATTACTATTATATCCTATGGAATGGTTATGTTTGGGTAGGAATAAAGCTGTAAAGGAGCCTCTTCATAGCTCCTATGGTTTGAAATGATTTTCCATCTAGGTGCATGAATAACTTCTTTAAGGGATCATATTCAATTCCTAAGGCATCTACAATTTCTTAGGGCATGACCGTAGTGCTTGCGCCTGAATTCTATCATGGAGTTATGAAATAATTTCTTACCTATTATAAGGGTCATTAAAAAGGAGTTGGGCCTTGGATTACCTACTTCTCCCTTCCGACATAACAACATTGCCTCTATTGGGGATTGAATAATTTTTACCTATTCCTTCACTTTTATCCTAGTGGGAGTTGGGTCTTTATCTCTATTGGAGAAACTCCTTTTGCTCTGAATTCCTAGAAGATCCCACAAGGATGCATTAGCTGGCACTTTCTTGAGTTGTTGGACCACGTTTATCGGTCCGAGTGATGATGTCTTAGATGGTGACTAGTGTTTCATTCCTTCAACTGTGGGATGGAGGGCACCTTGATTCTAGCATGCTTCTAGGTGTTTCTTTTACAATCAAGTAAGCGGTGATATTATGATGGTTGGAGGCTTTTTTTACATCTTGCTATTCGTACTTGGGATAAGAGCACCTGTTTCTATCATCATTTTTTAAAGCGAGTGTTATAATTACAATTCAACTAGATTGGATGTAACTACCTCATTTGTAAATATGAATTCCTCTCCTTCTACCCAGAGAAAAGTGTGTGCTCTGGTGCAATCTCTACTTCTTTCTCCAGGGACATCCCTTGAATTTGTGCAACAAAGGCCACATTTTTACACCTATGAACTGGTAAGGTCCTAATGTTTTAACATCGTAGCCTTCCCTTTCTCTTTGTTTGGCTACCTTTTTCTGAAAATTTCTTTGGGGCCAGTCTCTTGGCATGTGAGGAATATTACAAGGGAAGCACCATACGTTGGGATCTTCTACCAAATGTTTTTTCCTAGGTACCATTTCTCTTCTGCTATTGGGTGGAATGGTCTAAAGTGATGTTGACACTGGGATAATTTGGTTAGATGACTACATAGATGATGGCCTCTCGAGTATTCTCGATGTTGTGAGGGAAAGTTAGGCCTGTCACCCCGATAATTTTGGTAATTTTGTATTGGGTAAGCGCTCTAATTTATTTTAAGATTTACTATCTTGTTAGAGAAGTTTCTAAGGATATTTTTGACTTCCTCCATTTTGAGAGAAGAATATGATGACATTGTAGTGGGAATTGGTGTCGATGAGAGGATGGGTAATTATACAGGGACGTAGGGGCTTCTATAGAGATCAAGACTTGTGCTTCATGAAGGAGAGCTATTTTAGGGCACATTGGAAAAGGGGATCTCGAGGGAATCTTACCGGAATCTATTAAATTTTTCTTGTATTGATCATAATATCATATGATTTTGGTAAATAATCCCCTCCTAATGATTAAATCATCACAAAAATATCTAAATTTAGATATTTTAAGTAAAAACAATAGCCATACCTACAGGTGGCCTCGCTAGAATAGGAATCCTTTTCCATGTTTTGTGAAATCTAGTGTTAAAATCGGTCATAAGATCTTGTGGAACCTTATTGATATTGATAAGTTGTTGTAGGAGCAAGGATCTATCCCCTTTCTCATTGAATGTTGCTAGCAAGACATTCCCCAGTTGGTCCCAAGTGCCAATAGAATTAGGGGTTAAGGACCGGTACCAATCCGAGCCTTCCCTTAATGAAAACAACTAGAAACTGTAAGGTGATGTCCTATTACCTGATATAATGTACCATGAATATGTTTGCTACATCTTAGAGGTGTTCCTCTAGAGTCTTAAAGTCTTCTCCATTGAATTTTGGTAGTGTATTTAGTGCATTAGCTAGAACATGATTCCATGCCACCGAGGGTGCGGGTAAGATGAGCAGACTCCCTTGATTCTATGAAAAAAATTGCCTCGAGGGTTGAGCTTGGAGGTGGGCCATTAAAATAGGTTTGAGGATTCTAGTTGACTATAAGAAGGGCCTACCTGGTGGAGGTGTAGAGAGAGTCTAGTTTGGAGGAGATGGAGACCTCTGAATCTTTCTACCTCTTCTATTGTTTGGTGGGGATAACTGTAGATATTCAAATGCACCTTCTTCTCTTGTTCTCGCTCTTGTTCACATCTATCTCACAACTAGAGAGGACCAAACTTAGTACTACTGAAATTAGTAGATTTTTGACGATGGAGTCTTCAAATGTGTAGTTGTTCATGTCCCACTGGGTATGCCAGGAAAAATGTTGATGATTATCTTTGTAGATGAACCATCAAAGTCATAGGATACCTTAGGGAAGTGGGATGTGCCCCCTAAGATAACCTCTAGGTTTTATAGAAGTTGGATCTTCTCTAGGTGTGAGGTAAGTGTTAGATAAAAATAAAACAAAACGCAAAAATAAGACAATACACCTAAAACTTATTTAAAAGGCATAGAGATAGATTCTACAAAAAATTTAGAATAGCCAAGAGTGTTTAGCATGATCTACTATTTTTTATAAGTATCTTGAATTATCAAAGGTCAAGAAAGTGTAAAACATAATAATATGTAGATGATAGATGCATATAGAAAACCCAAGGGCATATAGCATGATAGATATTCAAAATTTATCTAAAAACTACCAACAATAAAGGATGAAAGACACAGACTATTGAGAGATAAAATGTATAGAACAAGAGCCCTTTATTCATAGAGAAAATAATACATAAGGCTGATTTGGCATATATTACAACTTTCTTCTCACAATGAGACCCTTGCCAAGGATAGCCAACCCAATAACTAAGCCTAGAATCCTTTTTAACAGTTTTGGTATGTTTCTCTTTTCTATTTTCTCCTCATTTTTATTTTTGGATCAGAAAATTCCTTTATAGACCCCCTTGGCTCTCATTTCAATGTCTAGAATCTGATCTTCCACCACCAAAATTTACTCTTCCTACTGATTCTTTCATTTTTGATTAAGATCTCAACGCCTATCTATGATATTTATGTTCAATTTTAATCCGTTGAACATGCACTCCTTTAGTTGGTGTTGATTTTCCTTTCCATGTGGAGGTCACATGCTTAGTCCGATGGCCTTCCCGGGATTTGTTTCCAAACCTACACCTAGGTCATACGTGGAGGTCTCGTACTTATTTGAGAATGTTAATTTTCTCTTTCTATTTGATAATTCACTCTAGCGACACGTGGATACCCTATGCTTTCTTTCTATATCTTTGACTTTTTAATATTCTTGGGTAACTTTATTGGGCTCGAGACACATGGACAATGTGTCACTAGTTTGAGAACATTCCTTTCTCCGTATCACACCCTGATTGTAATAAAGGGACACGTGGATATATTCTGCATTTAGCTCCATACTCATCCGAATTGGGGCTCAAATAAACAAAACAAAAGAACTAGGCAGGGGGTGACAAAAGAAAGTGTCCTAAAAGAGTCTCACCCAAAAGATCTCTACATGGATAATAGGATTCCTCCCATTCTCCATATTTATTATTTTTGTTTACTTTGAGGGATAATAAAAGGCCTTCAAATTAGAGGCCAATAATACCCCTTTTAAGAATGATTCATTTTTAAGGATAATGAGAGGTTTCCCATTCTCCGTGCTGATTATTTTTATACTTGAAGGGATAATAAGAGACCTTACATTATTATTCACTACTGAAGAGGATGATATGATTTCCATTCTATGTGTTGATTATTTTTATACTTTGAGGGATAATGAGAGACCTTACATTGTTTTCAATATCCTTTTTAAGAATGGTTCAATTTTAGTGAGAATCAGAGGCATCCCAATATCCATATTGATTATTTGGTTTACTTTGAGAGATAATGAGAGGTCTTCAAATGAGAGCCCCATACTATCCCATTTAATAATTTCTCACTTTCAAGGAGAATGGGAGGCCTTCCATTCTCAATCTTCATTATTTTTTTTTTTTTAGGGATTATGTCTCTTTATCCTTGAAGATTTTTGTTTAATTTGAGAGAATGATGTCTTTTTATATCTCTTGTGAATTATTGTTTGAATTATTTTTTCACTCTAAGTTGGAATGAGAGGCCCCAAAATATATTGTTTAAGTATTTATTACTTCTAGGAAGAATGGGAGGCCTCCCATTCTCCATATTGATTATTTTTGTTTACTTTGATGGATAATAAGAGGCCTTCAAATTCAAATGAGAGGCCACCAATATCCCTTTTAAAAATTATTCATGTTTGAGGAGAATGGGAGGCTTCCCATTCTCCGTTTTGATTATTTTTTATACTTTGTGGGATAATGAGAGACCTTACATTGTTATTCACTTTTGAAGAGAATGGGAGGCTTCCCATTCTCTATGTTGATTTTTTTTATACTTTGAGGGATAATGAGAGACCTTACATTGTTCTCAATATCATTTTTAATAATGGTTCACTTTTAGGGAGAATTAGAGGCATCCAAATCTCCATTTTGATTATTTTGTTTATTTTGAGGGATAATGAGAGGTCTTCGAATGAGAGGCCCCCACTATCTCTTTTAATAATTGCTCACTTTTAAGGAGAATGGGAGGCCTCCCATTACCAATCTTCATATTTTTTACTTTTAGGGATTATGTCTCATTCTTCTTGTATATTTTTTTCCATTGAGAGAATGATGTCTTTCTATATCTCTTGTGAATGATTATTTAAACTAGTTTTTCACTCTAATTGGGATTGAAGACCCCAAAATATAATTTTTAAGAATTTATTACTTCTAGGGAGAATGGGAGGCCTACCATTCTCCATATAGATTATTTTTTTACTTTGACTGATTATAAGAGGCCTTCAAATGAGAGGTCACCAATATCCCTTTTAAGAATTATTAACTTTTGAGGAAAATGGGAGGCTTCCCATTCTCCGTGTTGATTATTTTTATACTTTGAGGGATAACGAGAGACCTTACATTGTTATTAAATTTTAAGGAGAATGGGAGGCTTTCCATTATCTGTGTTGATTATTTTTATACTTTGAGGGATAATGAGAAACCTTACATTGTTATCAAATTCCATTTTCAAGAATGGTTCACTTTTAGGGAGAATCAAAGGCATCCTAATCTCCATTTTGATTATTTTTTTTACTTTGAGGGATAATGAGAGGTCTTCCAATGAGAGGCCCTCACTATCCCTTTTAATAATTTCTCACTTTCAAGGAGAATGGGAGGCATCCCATTCTCCATATTCATTATTTTTTTACTTGGAGTGATTATGTCTCATTCTCCTTGTAGATTTTTGTTTACTTTCAGAGAGAATGATTTCTTTTATATCTCTTGTGAATGAATGTTTGAACTATTTTTTCACTCTAAGTGGGAATGAGATGCCCCAAAATATACTTTTTAAGAAATTATTACTTCTAGGGAGAATGAGAGGCCTCCCATTCTCCATCTTGATTATTTTTTTACTTTTATAGATGATAAGAGGCCTTAAAATGAGAGGCCACCAATATATCTTTTAAGAATTATTCACTTTTGAGGAGAATGGGAGGATTCCCATTCTTCGTGTTGATTATTTTTATACTTTGAGGGATAACAAGAGACCTTACATTGCTATTAACTTTTGAGGAGAATGGGAGGCTTCCCATTCTCTCGTGTTGATTATTTTTTATACTTTGAGGGATAATGAGAGACATTACATTGTTCTCAATATCATTTTTAAGAATGGTTCACTTTTAGGGAGAATCAAAGGCATCCCAATCTCCATCTTGATTTTTTTGTTTACTTTGAGGGATAATTAGAGGTCTTCCAATGAGAGGCCCCCACTATCACTTTTAATAATTTCTCACTTTCTAGGAGAATGGGAGGCCTCCCATTCTAATTCTTCATTTTTTTTACTTTGAAGGATTATGTCTCATTCTCCTTGTATATTTTTGTTTACTTTGAGAGAATGATGTATTTTAATATCTCTTGTGATTGATTGTTTAAACTATTATTTCAATCTAAGTGGGAATGAGAGGCCCGAAAATATACTTTTGAATAATTTGTTACTTCTAAGGAGAATGGGAGGCCTTTCATTCTCCATCTTGATTATTTTTTTTACTTTGAGGGATGATAAGAGGCCTTCAAATGAGAGGCCACCAATATCCCTTTTAAGAATTATTCACTTTTGAGGAGAATGGGAGGCTTCCCATTCTCTCGTGTTGATTATTTTATACTTTGAGGGATAACGAGAGACTTTACATTGTTATTCACTTTTGAGAATAATTGGAGGCTTCCCATTCTTTGTGTTGATTATTTTTTATAATTTGAGGGATATTGTTCTCAATATTTGTTTTATAATAGTTCACTTTTAAGGAGAATCAGAGGCATCCCAATCTCCATCTTGATTATTTTTTTTACTTTGAGGGATAATGAGATGTCTTCCAATGAGATGCCCCCACTATCCCTTTTAATAATTGATCACTTTCAAGGAGAATGGGAGGCCTCCCATTCCCAATATTCATTATTTTTTTAATTTGAGGGTTTATGTCTCATTCTCCTTGTAGATTTTTGTTTACTTTGTGAGAATTATGTCTTTTTATATCTCTTTTGAATGATTGTTTGAACTAATATTTCACTCTAAGTGGGAATGAGAGGCCCTGAAATATACTTTTTAAGTGGGAATAAAATTTAAGAACAAAAGGGTGAAAAGAGAATGAGAAATTTTTCATTCTCTCTCAACATTTATTTTTGAGAGTGAGGGAGAATGGAAGGCCTCCCAATCTCCTTAACAATTATTATTTAATTTTTATTGAGAATAGAAAGGTTTATAATTTTTGGTAAAATATGATGCATCCAAATCTCCCTCATAGTGAAAATATTTTCTTTCTTCTAAAAAACAATAAATAAGGAGAATGGGAGGCCTCATTTTCCCTCCAAGTGATAAATCAATTCTAAAATAAAATGACTAGCTTATCATTATCACTTATATTTAAGGTTTCACATTATGAGATAATATGATGCCTATTCTCCCTTAAAATAAAAAGAATAAATAAGGAAAATCAAATGCCTCCCACTCTCCCTCATTGTGAAAAATCAATCTAAAGGAGAATTTGATCTAATTTTTCACATTGAGGGAGAATGAGAAGCCTCTCATTCTCACTATTGATTTTTATCAACTTTGAGAGAGAATGAGAAACCACCCATTCTTGTTTAAAGTATAAAAATTAAAAGAATAAATGTGAGGCATCCCATTCTCCTTCAAATTAAAAAAATAGTTTTGAAGGAGAATGGGTGTCTACACTTCTCCTTAATAATTGTTGTCATAATTTTAAGGAGAATGGGAGGCCTCCCATTCTCATTCAAATTAAAAAAAAAATCATGAAGGAGAGTGGACACCTCCCATTCTACTTTTAAAATATATTTTTAATTTGAAGGAGAATGGAGGCTTCCCATTCATTCTTTTAATTTTTATACTTTAAACAAGAATGAGAGGTTTCTCATTCTCTCTCAAAGTTAAAAAAAAATAGTGAGAAGAGAGGTTTCTCATTCTCCCCCAATGTGAAAAATTATAGAGTGAGAAATCTCTTGTTATTGTTTAAATTATCAAATTTAAAAGAATTAATGGGAGTCCTCCCATTCTCCTTCAAATTAAAAAAATATTTTGAAGGAGAATGGAGGTCTACCATTCTCCTTCATAATTATTTTCATAATTTGAAGGAGGATGGGAGGCCTCCCATTCTCCTTCAAATTAAAAAAAAATATGAAGGAGAGTGGAGGCCTCCTATTCTCCTTCAATTTTTAATTTTTTTAATTTAAAGGAGAATGTGAGGCCTCCATTTCTCCTTAAAAAAATAATTAATTTAAAGGATAATATGAGGCCTCCCATTTATTATTTTAATTTTATTACTTTAAATAATAATGGGAGGTTTCTCATTCTCCTTCCTAATTGTTATCATTATTTGAAGGAGAATAGAAGGCCTCTCATTCTCCTTCAAATTAAAAAATAATTATGAAGAAGAGTGGAGTCCTCCCGCTTTCCTTAAAAATAGTATTTTTAATTTGAAGGAGAATGGGAGACATCCCATTCTCCTTCAAATTAAAAAAAATCATGAAGGGGAGTGGAGACCTTCCTATTCTCCTTCAATTGTTTTTTTAAAATTTGAACGATAATTTAAGGCCTGCAATTCTTCTTCAAAATAGAAAACAAATTAAAACTGAGATTGGGAGATTGGGAAGCTACCCATTATGCTTCAAGGTGAAAAATAATGTTTAAATTATGTTGATGGTTAATGAGAATAAAAAAATTGAACTTATTCAAATAAAGTAATACATTTAATATTTTTGTATAGATTCATATTATTTTTATTTAATCTTACAATGTGAATGTTGAAGTCAAAATATCACTCTTTTAACATTAAATAGTCAGATGCATATAACTCTAAACTTAAAAACCCACAATTTCTAAATTCTAAATATTTGTTTCTCGTGCATTGCATTTAAAAATGTGGGAGTTTGGAAATAGTTCATTACAATGAAGATAAATTTCATAATAAAAATAAAATCAATACATGATTTTTTTGTTTTTGAAAACAAAGAAGAAGAAATAACAAGAATATTTTAAACTAGAAAGTCATACCAGAAGATATAGAAATTTACAAGTATTCTTCATTTCTTTAAACATCTTTAATCATAGTTTTTACATTATAGGTAAGTTTAATAATAAAAATAAATTTCAAGCTGATTTTTTTTTGTTTTTGAACACAAAAGAGAAGAGATAACAATAATTTTGAAACTGGAAGTGATAGTAGAAGAAGTAAATATTTACAAGTATTCTTCTTTTTTAAAACATCTTTAATTGTATTCAAATAAATATGGAAAATGTAGAGAAATGGTACCTGTAAAACGTGTATTTGTATTAATATGTAGTTGTTCCTTTCCTGCTAGAAACTGAGATGCATATAACTCTGATATATTCCACTTTAAAGATAATCTTAAATAATGTCCTGTGTAGTTGAGTTGAACTTCATATTTATTGGATTAGCCTTTAGTTATTTTTCCTGAAAAGCATTTTCAAATCCTATAGCTGCTACCATGACTGAAATTTTTTATCTTGAGATCACCTTCAAATCATGTAGCCTCTTCCATTGATGAACATTATTTTTATTGAGAGAACTTTCAAATCCTATTGTCGCTTCCATGATTATAACATTGCATTGGGAGTTCATCATCTGGTAATCTTGCAAAAACTAAATTCACGAAATGGAAAAAATGTTTGACTTTTTTAAAACCCTTTTGTAGTGTTTTAGATGTTTTGCATGGATTTTTCAAATTTTAAATAGGTGGGATGAATTTGAAAATTAGAATAGGTAGGATGAATTTGAAAATGAGAATAGGTGAGATGAATTTGAAAATGAAAATAGGTAGGATGAATTTAAAAATGAGAATAGGTGGGATGAATTTGAAAATGAGAATAGGTGGGATAAATATTTTAATAGATAATCACTTTTTGACTCCGTAAAATTTGAAAATAAAAACATGTTGGGTTTAAAATTTATAATAGAAAAATCTTTCAAATTCAAAATGAGGCAAGACAAATTTGAAAATGAAAATAGCGGGATATATAATTTTTTAGAAAATAATTACATTTTTACCTCATTATGATTTTTAAAATAAAAGTAGGCAGGATATTTATTATTCAAGTACACATTTATGTATTTACTTGTGAATAAAAAAATGATTTACATTTGACAATATTAATTGAAATTTAAAATGATGGGGATTGAATTTGAAAGTTAAAATTAAAAATTTATACATAAATTAAAATAGTGGAAATATATTAAATATAGCTAGACACCATTTTAATGAAAATAAAAATAAATATGATGAAATAACAATTAAAAATAGGTTGATATAAAAATTTAAATAGGTCAAAAATAATAATTATAAGAAGTAGAATGAATAATTCTAAAATAATAATAGAGACAAATTATTTTATGTGTGATTAAGTGTGGTGTTACAAATACTTGAGTTTAAGTGGTTCATTCTAAATATTTTTAGTGAATATTATTTAATGTATTTTAGGTATATTTTTAAATTTAACATGCTATATTAAAATTTTAATATTTTTGTAATAATGTTAAATTAATATATTGTTATTGAAATTTTAAATTACCTTGAAACTAGCTAGCTAGCAATTGTAAAATAAAGATCTAAATTAACTAGCAAATTTAAATATATGTAATAATTTAACAATCTTTAATCAATATAAGTTTATTGATGTTGAAACTACATAAAATATTAGAATATTATGTTGTTGATAGGTGAATGTTGATAATTTAAATATTACAATATTCATTATTATTTTTAATTAGTATTCTAAAAACATGTCATTATGAGGGAGAATGAGAGACCTCACTTTCTCCATGTTAGTAAAGTTTTAAAATTTAAGGAGAATCAACAGACTTCCATTATAAATTAACATTATTTTTTTTTTTGAGAGTGTGAGACATTATATTTTCTGTGTGAACTTGAGGGAGAATGGGAGGCCTTCCATCCTCCATCAAATAAAATTATTTGAGCAATAATGGCAGGTTTTTGATTCTAACTTGTTAGTTTTTAAATGGAACTTTAACAAACCACGGTCGGGACAACAAGTCCCTCCTCTTTAATGGGAGAGGTTCCCTTATCAAAGCACGTGAGCATAACTTATATACAAATGTACAACTTTCAAAGTGTGGATTCCTGATACTTTGACACGTTTGATGCCCAAAGATCATCAATACAAAAGAATGAAAGAATTAAGGAGATGAGAGAGGAAGAACATAACAATACCTTCAGGAAATATAGATGGCATAGTATAACCTTATACGTATTGATCCAAGGAGATGCAGAGTAGAATCATTCACTTTCATAAAAAATATAATTCCATAGACACAAAGTTCCAGAAATCATATAAACAAGAACACAAATTTTCTTATCATAAAAGATTGATGATTCACAAATTTTAGAGAAGGAAAGAAGAAATAGTAGAGGAAGAAAGGGAAAAGATTCGTATTGACTACTTTGAATCTATTAGCTCTACAGAGCATCAAGATCTAACTCTAACAATGGCATGGAGAAGCCATTAAATAGCTTCTAAGAACGGTTACATTTAGTTACAAAAATGATGAAACTGATTCAAGAAACTGACGTATGATCTTCTCTAATGCCTCAATCATTTCAATGCCTAGCGGTAAAACCAGATGCATTGAATTGCAATTTTTCATCCTGCCTTTAAAAACTTTGAATTTGAGCCACCCACATGGGAGAGACTTAAACTTAAGCGATCCTAAGGATGCCTTTTGTATTTTGTGCCTTTTAGAGAAATGGCACTTCAGAACATTTTGGCCCACCCACCCACTTTTGATATAGGCCTAACACGTGGCTTCACTTGAGTGGTGACAGAGTCGAGATCACTTTTATAATTTTACCTCTTTTCAATGCGAGCTAAAAAACTCAAATTTCTCTGCCAACCCGCCTCACTGCTTTGAATTTTGATGCGGGCTCAAGATTTGACTTTATCCCTTAGCATGGATAGGACCGTGACTCACTTTATAACTTTACGCTCTTTATGGAAACAAATCCCAAATTCCCAAATCACTCTAATGGCCCACTTTATCGCTTTGAATTTTCAATAGCAGAGTCACGACTTACTTTATACTTTATGCCCGAATGGAAACAAAGAAAAATTTCTCAAATCACTCGGACGACCCGCTTTCCCACTTTGACTTTTCAAAGCAAAAACTCAAAAAGGGCCTGCCTTTCCATCTTCTCTTGAAATATGATCACATGTCCCTTTGTGGGCCAATTCAATATTTATTTGTTTTTGACTAAGTCCCTTTTGTTTGGCAAGGTCATATGTCGACTGACATGTGGAGGCTCAGCTCACATTTGTGACCTACCTCCATATTTTTCCTTTGATTTTTCACCGAGCCGACACAAGGAGGCTTCCGCAAACCCTTCTATACTTAGCCAATTTAGCGGCCAGCTCTACTCCTTCTTTGACTTAGACCATAGGAAAGCCCGTGCAAAATTTGGAACCCACTCTTTATTCTTCCTTTAAAGTTACATTGAAGAGACACGTGGCAAGTGTTGGTGCTCAATTTAATCTTGCCCCATTTGCTCTTGAAATTATTCATTCTATGGGCTCTTTCATATTTTGTATTTCCCGAATGGATGCGTGAAAGGTTTTCTTCATTTTTATGTTGTTGAAGATCCTTATCCATGGTCATGGATCACATTTAGGCCTTGTATCATTTCCAAATTCTTTTTCCTTAAAGAAAAATTCAATTCAGGGTGTAAATGTTGATTTCCCTACATTTTACGATTTGACGGGCGTATTTTCCTTGTCAAATTATATCTCATCATCTTCAGCTACATTGTTTCTTTTGATTTGATGAGGCACATTGGGTTTGTTTTATAACTTGTAAATTTTTGCTATGTTTGCAAAAAGATCAACTGGCCATGCGGCCTGTTGAGTTTGGATTGACCGGTAAAATTTATAAAGGTGGAGTGAATTTCTCTTTTTTTCCCCAAAGGTGTATACGTGTTCATTTTTAATTAGTTGCGGCTCGCGGGTCTTTTTGGTGAAATTTTCCACTTTGGTCACATTTTTAAAAATACCAAATTGGCCCTACGGCCCCAATAGTCTCTGATTGGCTATTTAACAAATATAAAGTGGTAGAGAAAAAGTCTTACTTTTACCCCGAAGAAGGGCATGCGGTAGTTTTTATTATTCTACATCGGGAAGGTGGGTCGGTAAAATATTTTGAAGTTTTTTACCTCTTTATATGAGGGAGAAAAGTTATGAAATAACCCACAACTCTGTTGGGGCCCACATCAAAAGTTACAAGCGAGAAGGCAGGTCGGTGGAGGAAAATTGGAAATTTTGCCTTTTTGTTAAAAGGGTAAAATTGCATAAATGAGTCATGACTCCATCAAAGGCCCAGATTAAGCCATGTGTCGAGCCTATATTTCAAAGGCGGAGGGGCAGGGAAAATGTGAAAATTGCACATTTTCTCCAAAATTCATAAAATGAAAAAGGCTCAGTGCCCGCTTGAATCAGATTTTTCCATGTGGACGGCTGTAATATAAACTAGAGAAAGGGTAGGATCAACAATTATTGTGCATTGCATCTATTTTTTCTGCCATTATTTCTCCAAGACTTTTAGAGATGTGAATGCGCATTGTTTTTCATCATTTTTGATGAAATTCCTTGTTGTTTTTATCTGCAAAGTGTAATCGAATGGATTTAGAGATTAATTTGTGAGTCTAAGGAATGTAAAGGTTTATATTTTGAAGTTGGAATTGCTTGAGAGCACTTTAAAATGTGAATTACCGAGAACCTGGGTGCAGAGGAAAGTTGTAGAGGAAATAATGGTAAAAGGATAAAATGATTGAGGTTGCATTCATGAAGGATGAAACATGCTCCCAGTTAAAACAATGATGGATATATTTGCAATGATTCACATTTTTGAACAACTAGAAACTTTTTGTTGAAACCAAGCAAATGTAATTTTCTAGAAATCATGATCAAACATGTAACAAACAAAGGTTCCTCGAATATTCTTTTCTTGTGGGGAAATCTTGGATGTAAATTGAGTGTTATAAAAAGAACTATTTAGTCATGTAAATGGTTGGGGGTTGAATTCTTATGAGAAAATTCTAGAAATCCCATCTTCCCGAGAGACCATTTGAGAAACCAATTATTCTCTTATGTTTTAGATTTGAACATGTCAAGTTGGTTACAAGTGTACTGATCAGGGGATCATTTCTAAAAGTTCCCTAAACATCCCTAAATGGTGTTAGTGTAGAATATCATCTCGAGAGCTTTCTAACGACTGTGAGAACATGGTGAATGGACATCGGGAGCTCTAGATATGTTCGGTCAAAGTTTAGATAGCGAGAAAGTCAACTCTGGTCAACTGGTCAATATTGGACCAATGGCACTGCGACACATGCTGAAAAGAAAAAAGGGAGTTGTTTGTTGGTTTTCAATCACCGATCTTCGACGAGCGTAAAAATAGTGCACGGAAAAAAGAGGCTCAACTTTTATTACGGAGGGGAGCCCGACCGCGATGTGGACTATGGTATTATCGCCAACGTGGTGGGTCCACAAGCCACCACGTGGCTTGCCACCACTCGTCGAATTCAATTCATTTACCTATCGGGAGATGACAAGTGGACTACATGATGACCGAGTTAATTAATTTTGATACCCCATGGTATGGCTCGAGGTTTTATTTATTTGGTAAGTCCACTTACGCACCATTCCAAATGCCACAAACTATACATATTAATGTTTATACATTAGTATAAACCGCCAACATACTATGTTTCCACGTGGAAGAAGGTGGTGAAGCGGTGGAGATGGGGGTGGTTCAGCCTAAGGTGGTCCTTCTACCACTATACATGTGCGTGGAAAGGCTTAATAAATCCTAAGACCTTATCACTCCGCATCATGTGGTATATACCCACTTCAAAAGCCGCCTCTTTTGGGATGTAATCCCATTTAAAATGCAAATCCGCCGAAAATGATGCCGCTGGGATTTGATCCCCCAAACTCATCATTCCAAAACCAATCCTCTATCCAACTCACCTAAGAAGGTCGCTTGATTATAAAATGGGTCGCTTCAACTTATACAAGGGTGGCAGTGTCATGCAAAGCAAAGATAAGGACAAGTTTTCAGAAATCACCATTTTTGAAGGCCCAGCTGAAAATGGGAACTCAGAGTAAAAAGATGAAATGAAGGAAATTCTAAGATGATTCCAATGATTTAATATTTTATATTTTTTGTTGAGTTATAACCTTTTTTGGAAGCTTTGAATGCAGATTTTAATAGGGATCTACAAGATAGCTAGTTGGAAAACACGAATTTCAATGCACTTCAGTCCGCGAAATGTGACTTGACGTAAACATGAAAAGTGTTCATAATTCATATATGATCTCAGATATATGATTTTTTTTCATATAATGTTTTTAAATCTCCATTTTTAGGTGTTTTTCTAACACAGTTGCAGGGAGATCACATTGTGAAAACACTATAGGAGCCACAGATCGTTCTTGGGACAGTTTCCGCTATTTTTCAGAGTTCTTAGGACATTGATAAGCTCATTTGTAGGTTGTGATTCATTATTGGTTGTTTTTAAGAGTTATTTTACTTACATTTCAATATTATTAATGGATCGGTTCAATCTGAACCCGGGGACATAGGAATTTCCGAACCCCGTAAACAATCTTGTTTGTTATCTGAATGTTTTTCGATTTTATGATTATTTATTTGCTACACAAGTTTTCTGAACTTCTATGGATGCATAATAATCAAAATTTAATCAATTTTTGGAGTTTAGAATACTTAAAATTGTTTAAGAAAATCATGATCTTTGGAAACTTTTAAAAGTGAAAAAAATACAACACACATTTTTCGATCAAGTTTGGTATCAGAGCAGTTAGATTGCTGGATTAACTTCTAATTGTGTTTAGAAATTTGGCTTTAGTTTCAATATTGATTTCAGTCTTCAGTGTGCAGAAATTTTGGGGCTTGTTAATCTTCTTTTGTAGTGTGCAGTTTTGGAAGTACAGGTTGTGTTTGCAGGAACCGGGAATCATGGGCAAGTCATCCAAACAGGAGCAACTGGATGAGCTTGAAGCCATAAACTGCCAACTCCAAGAAGAAAACTCTTTCTTGAGAGATAATTTTTATTCCTTGGAAGAGGAAATAGTGCGGTTAAAATCTAAGCCACAATCCTCTATAACCAAGAAAGAGGAGTATGTCAACAAGATGCTTGAAGAGAGAAAGAAGTTGATGGGCTTTGTTAAAGAGTTGCAGGAAGAAATACGGACCAAGGAAGCCCTCTTAGAAAAGCTGCAACAAGGTGAACACAAGAAGGAAATGCCTTTCAAAGCAGATGCAGGAACTATGACAGAAGAATGCATTGTAAGTTGTTCACATTTTAATTCTTCCTCTCATTCAGTTTCAGATATTCCTTTGGGTCAGTTTGAAAAACACACTAAGGAAATTTGGTCTAAGCTAATGGTTAAGATGGGATTTAACGGAAAGGGCCTTGGTAAAAATGGACAAGGTGATGCTAACCCAATACAGGTAGAGGATCAGCCTCGGTTTGCAGGTTTGGGTTATTCTAGTGGGAAAATGGAAATTGGAGAAAGTTCCAAAGCAGCTGAAGGAAGACAAGCTTCCAACAACCAAGGATCTACACCACTAGAATTGCAAGATTCCACCATCAGGAGGAACAATGAAAGGTGTAAGAAAATAGGTAAAAGAGGTAATCAGATTCCACCTCCTTCCACTTACACTAAAAATAGCACTAAGGGAAAATCAAATCCTAAAACTTCTAATACACTCTTTCAGTTGGAACAATATAGCTTTGGTAGGCAGAAATATGCTTTCCCTTGCACATTTTGTGAAGGTAATAATCATTATGTTGCATATTGTTGGAAGAGGAAAAATTTTATTAAGAAGTTAATGCCTTTTGTGAATGATAAGGTAGGGGCTAAAGACCAATCTCACCAAGGAAAGGTGAGAAACACAAGAATGTTACCTCTCATAAACAGGGAATCATTCTTGTAGATAGAGTTCGAGAATGGTAAAATGGGTAAGACTCCTAAAAATAGGGAAGTTAAAGTTTGTTCCAATTGTAATAGGAATGGCCATGATGTTAAGGTTTGTTGGCTTGTTTCTAAACAACAAAATTGGAAAGTTGTTAAAAAGAACAATATTGTAAAACCAACAGTGCTAAACCTAACTAAAACTCATTTTGGTATGGAGAAGGTAAAACAACCAAAACGGAAAAACCCAAGTGATTGGTTTGGAAAAACACTCCTCAACTTTATATTTGCACTACAGTAAATTGTTGATAGTAGGAAAGCAAAAAAAAAAATTAGAGCTATATTATAGGGATTCCTGTTGATTGATAAGGATTTGTTCCTAAGTTGATATTTAAGCTTTGAAAATGAATGGAAACAACTGAAGAGAAGATTTGAGTGATAGGTTCATCATACTCATGTTTTGTTTTCTCATATTGGTTAGTAGTTCCATTGTTGAAAATAGTATGCAAGGATAGGCATCAGTAGCATGTCTAAATTTGAAACTTGCAGTTGTAATCAACATAATCACAAAGTGTCAGTTGAACACTAGCTTCCGTTATAGATGGGTGTTATTATCTGAGTTATTATTTGTGATGGTGATATAATGTTTTGGCAGCTTCACGTGGGTTCAATTGTTGACTATAGATATTTTTGGGCATTGATAGTCTATTATATTTTGATAGTGAATACTTGCAGTTGTTACAGTTTCAGATGGGCAGTGGGCACTAGCCTAATTGTGGGTAGTTTAGATGTCTTGTATACTGATCTGTGTTATGGAATTGTAATTTTTGGTAATCAACCGTATCACAAAGTGATAGTTGAACACTAGCTTTCTGTAATAGAATGGGTGTTATTATCTGGTCAGTTAATTGTGATGGCATTACAGTGGGGTATGACAGATCACAGTTGTGTGCAGAGTTGACAGGGTTACAACGTTTCAGTTGAACACTAGCTTAATTGGGTGTTATTATCTGATCGGTTATGTAATTAGCTAATCAAATATTTGCATTTTTATTAACCTATAATGTTATTTCAAGTTCTTGTATGTGTTTGTGCAATGCAGGAAGAGATAGCATTATTTTTGGGTTGATAAACAACTTTTTGGGACAAAAAGCCTTTCTCAGTGGGGAGGTGTGATCAGGGGATCATTTTTAAAAGTTCCCTAAACATCCCTAAATGGTTTCAATGCAGAAGATCATCTTGAGAGCTTTCCAACGACTATGAGAACGTGGCAAACGGACATCGGGAGCTCTAGATATGTTCGGTCAAAGTTCAGACAACGAGAAAGTCAACTCTGGTCAACTGGTCAATATTGGACCAATGGCATTGCGACACGTGGCAAAAAGGAAAAAGGGAGTTGTTTGTTGGTTTTCAATCACTAGTCTTCAACGAGCGTAAAAATGGTGCATGGGAACAAGAGGCTCAACTTTTATTATGGAGGGGAGCCCAGCCGCCGTGTGGACTATGGTATTATCGCCAACGTGGTGGGTCCACAAGCCACCACGTGGCTTGCCACCACTCGTCGAATTCACTCGATTTTCCTATCGGGAGACAAAAAGTGGACTACATGATGACTAAGTTAATTAATTTCAATACCCCATGGTATGGGTCGAGTTTTTATTTATTTGGTAAGTCCACTTACGCACCATTCCAAATGCCACAAACTATACATATTAATGTTTATACATTAGTATAAACCGCCAACATACTATGTTTCCACGTGGAAGAAGGTGGTGAAGCGGTGGAGATGGGGGCGGTTCAGCCTAAGGTGGTCCTTTGACCACTATACATGTGCGTGGAAAGGCTTAATAAAGCCTAAGACCTTATCACTCCGCATCATGTGGGATATACCCACTTCAAAAGCCGCCTCTTTTGGGATTTAATCCCATTTAAAATGCAAATCCGCCAAAAATGATGCCGCTGGGATTTGATCCCCCAAACTCATCGCTCCAAGACCAATCCTCTAACCAACTCACCTAAGAAGGTCACTTGATTATAAAATGGGTCGCTTCAACTTATACAAGGGGTGGCAAGTTCATGTAAAGCAAAGATAAGGACCAGTTTTCGAAAAATGCCATTTTGAAGGCCCTATGCTCGAATGGGAACTCGGAGTAAAAATATGAAATGAAGGAAATTCTAAGATGATTCCAACGATGTAATATTTGATATTTTTTGTTGATTTTGAACCTTTTTTTTTTGGAAGCTTTGAATGCAGATTTTAACAGGATCTACAAGACAAATGACTAGTTGGAAAACACAAATTTCAATGCGATTACTGTCCGAAATGTGACTTGACGTAAACATGAAAAGTGTTCAAAATTCAGATATGATCTCAGATATATGATTTTTTTCATATAATGTTTTTAAATCTCCATTTTTAGGTGTTTTTATAACATAGTTGCGGGAGATCACATTGTGAAAATAGTGTAGGAGCCACGGATCGTTCTTGGGGCCGCTTTCTGCTATTTTTTAGAGTTCTTGGGACATTGAAAAGTACATTTGCAGGTTATGATTCATTATTGGTTGTTTGTAAGAGTTATTGTATTACATTTCAATATTATTAATGGATCGGTTCAATCTGAACTCGAGGACGTAGGAATTTCCAAACCCCGTAAACAATCTTGTTTATTATCTCGAATGTTTTTAGTTTTCTCGATTATTTATTTGCTACACAAGTTTTCTCGAACTTCTATGGATGCATAATAATCAGATATTAATAAATTTTTGGAGTTTAGATTACTTAAAATTGGTTAATAAAATCATGATCTTTGGAACTTTTAAAAGTGAAAAAAATACAACACACGTTTTTCGGATCATGTACAAACCATTGTGACAAGCTCTAAGATTGTTCAAAAACCTTCCCCGCCGATGAATCTAATCAAATTTGAATTAATCTATGTTAATCTTGAGAAAATTTATGTCTGCTTTATTTAAGAATGTTTGTAACTAGTATTTCTTGTTCTGTTGCAATATTGTGTTAAAATCCCTCCATATCACACAAGAGCTCATCCCTGGGATAATTTAGTGGCATTTGCAATTTCATTACGAGAAGATCCTTCATCCCGTAATGAGATAAACAATTTAAAATCACTTTATTGTTATTTTTTTGATAAATATTGTTTGTAAGCCTTTGAGTTTATCTTAGGCATGAGGAACCATGGGTCTTTAATACTTAATTGAGCCTTTAACTTGAACCTTCGTGTTAAATTCTTGAGATTGGGTGAAACCATGAAAATATGAGCCTCCATTAATGTACACCTTCTCGTTGAAGGAATATTTTAGCTATTCTCAAGCATTTTTTCATTTAGTATTCCAATTGTTGTGAAGGTTCTCAAAAATTTGGCAAAATCAAGTTTCTCATGCTTAATCTCCCATGAAAAATTATTCAAAAACAATGAATCCTACCTGAACTACCCTTGTTTACCCTGTATGTCTATAAATGAATAAATTCTAATACCCAAATATGTAGAAGCAATCGGGATTCCATAATGTCTTTTCTAACCTTAACCTTGTTTAGAAAATATCACCATTCTTTAGAAGTGACAACTCGTGAGAGTTAAATTATGGTGCATTGATCATATTTTCTCAAGGTTTCCTTTCAAATATGTGCAAAGAAGGATATCTTAATTCTCCTTCACCAACAGAGGTTACAAAATGGGTCCTCTCACCCTGGTTGAAAGGCACAACCTAAAGTAGTGAGGATAGATGAAATCCTTTTAAAGGTGCTACCCATTTCTCCAACATCCGAGTGACAAAGAGCCAACCTGAAATTGCCTCCCGGGTACAAAATGACATTCATGATGATTTATCTATCTCTAGACTTCTTTTAACTCTGTGATGATGCTCATCTTGGAAAGGAGAATCAATTTAGATACCAACACCAGATTAGCGTCATTTTTGGGGATAATTTGTTGATTTGTTGCCAATTCATATCCATTTGGCCCGTCCCACAACACCAGATTGGTGACATTGCGGGGACATGAGAGTGTGTGAAAATTTTAAACACCATCAACAATGCATATAGACCCTAATAAATGCTCCTTAAAATTTTTAAAGTGTAAATACGTTGTTAAAACGTCATCCTGTGTCCAGATTTGTAAGAATCGAGCAAAGTTACAAGTTATGTGTGTAATACTCGGAGTTTCTGTTTGTTTTTGCATTAAGTTTACATCATCAATGTTAAATACAGGTAAAGGAAGGTCAGATCTAAGAATATTTTCATGAATTTAGTGTTGAAAAACATTTAACAGATCAATTTTAGTGCATTTACACAACTAAGGTGAAAATCCTTAGTAACGACTTCGTGTTGAATTAATTTTTGATAAATGCCGTTGTCTTAACATCTCATCAATTGAAATTTATGACTACTATTTTCGAAGATGAAAGGAAGAAGATATTTCTTCGTTAATGACCCTACTAAAAGATTGTTTCTAGAATTGGGAAAGATAAATTCTGAAGGAAGAGGAATCTAGAAAGTTATTGGACATCAAAAATCAAGAAAAGAGTTATGAATTATGGAAACTAATCAATATGTCATTGAATATTGTCATACTTCCTCAAGTGATTCTTCAATCAAGTAGTCTTTTTATAGATCAAAATTCTCCATCTAGAGAGGGGTCTTCATTTGTATTTGAAAATTTTGTGTCTCATTTTGTCCTTATGTTTTCCAAAGCTGATAGGATTTTCCACAAAACAAAGTCTTTAGAGAACATTGATTTTAAAACTTATACTCATGTGTTCCAAATACCCCTTGTCCCTCATAATTTTGTATCTCCTATAAGGTAACCTCCTCAAAACAATATGGCCCAGCCCCCACCTAGACCTCTTTTTGTTGTAAATACTTTTGTCCTATAGATTTTAGAGGTATGGATGGATATCCAAATGTAGTGCCATAAGATGTTAGAAATAGACTACCTAAATTTCAAGGAAATAATGTTATCACTAGTGATCAACATTTAAATTTTTTTGTCAATATGATGGAAGACTTTAAGATTGAATTTGAGGATGTGTATATAAAACTGTTTATTCATACTCTTGAGGAGGATGCACATGACTGGTATAATTCTTTGCTAGACAACTCAATAGACTCATGGACAAAAATGAAAAATGATTTTAGATTGCAATATGGGGATAAGATAGATCATAGGTTTCTTTTGTCTGAATTTGAAAATATTAAGAAGAATCCTGATGAATTTGTTCATGACTTCAATACAAGGTTCAATAAGACCCTGAATAGGCTATCTGTAATCCTAAGGCCAAGCGATGTTTCCTGTTTGATAAAATAATTTGATGCTTTTGACAAAAAGGTTACCTATTAATTAAGGGACAAGAACCCAGAAATTTGAGGTAGGCCTTTACCATGGCTTTCCATATTGAAAACAACATTAAAGAAATTGGTAAACCTCTTAAGAGAGAAGGCATCAAATTCATAAATGCAGAGAAGCTTCAATCAAACAAGGTTTTCGAGTTGGAGGAGGTTGTAAAAATTTGGTGGTTGTTAAGGAAATATCCTATAAACCGGTCGAGAGAGAAGGGAATTGGACAAGGTTTCTAAGGTCACCACAAGCCACAAGGTCCGAGAAGATTTAAAAATCATCCCATAGGTGATCATATATCGATGACGGGGTAAAGGGCACTGTGGATTAGAAATAGATAGCCCCAACCCTAGGAAAATATATTGGTTCTTGATCCTTTAGATGTCATATTTCTTGTTGTTGAAGAAGCTCATGAAATTGAGTGGTGTCATAGTTGTTTCTTTCAACATTATCGAATCGCTTAGCATGGTCATATCTAGAATCAAAGGCACTTGAAATTTTTCCTTGATTATTTTCTTTGAATCGGGGGTGCACACCATTGTACATGGTATACGATATTTTGGTTTTGTTCTACTTTCATGTTTTTCTATTTTGGTTCATCCTGGTCCCCTATATGACTAGTTTTTCTAGGTTTCTTAGTTCGTCTTGGGGGAATTGGTTATTGTTGTTCGGATCTATAAGCTTGTTCTTGACTCCATTTCCTAATGGATTTTGGCACATGGTCTATTGTGCTTGTTGCACTCGTAAGGAGTGCCCATCCTGATCGAAGCTGATGTTGGTGCTTAATTTAATCTCACCCTGTTTTCTCTCGAAATTCTTCAATCTACGGCTCACAGATTTTATATTTTCTCCAATGGATGCGTGAAAGTTTTTCTTCATTTTTATGCTATCAAGATCCTTCTCCACGGTCATGGATCACATTTGGGCCTTGTATAATTTCCAAATTCTTTGTCCTTAAAGAAAAATTCAATTTTGGGCACAAATGGTGATTTCCCTACATTTTATGGTTTGACGGGCATGTTTTCCTGTCAAATTATATCTCAACATCTTCAGCTACATGGTCTCTTTTGATTGGATGAGGCACATTGGGTCTGTTTTATAACTTATAACTTTTTTCTATGTTTGTAAAAAGATCAATTTGGCCCCATGGTCCATTCGATTTTGATTGGCCGATCAAATTTATAAAGGTAGAGTGAATTTCTCTATTTTTCCCCAAAGGTGTATACGTGTTCATTTTTAATCGGTTATGGCCTGGTGGGTATTTTTGGTGAAATTGGCCACTTTGGTCACATTTGTAAAAAATACCAAATTGGCCCAATGGCCACGATAGTCTCTGACTGGCTATTTAGCAAATATAAAGCGGTAGGGAAAAAGTCTTACTTTGACCTCGAAGAAGGACATGTGGAAGTTTTTCATGTTACAAGAGAGGAAGGCGGGTCGGTGAAACATTTTGAATTTTTTTGCCTCTTTGTATGAGGGAACATAGTTATGAAATAACCTACAACTCTATTGGGGCCCACATCAAAAGTTACAAGCGGGAAGGCGGGTTGGCGGAAGAAAATTGGAAATTTTGCCTTTTTGTTAAAAAGGGTAAAATTGCATAAATGAGTCGCGACTCCATCAAAGGCCCAAATTAAGCCACATTTCGAGCCACCGTATTTCAAAAGTGGAGGGGGGGGAAAAATGTGAAAATTGCACTTTTCTCCAAAATTCATAAAATACAAAAGGCAACCCCAAGCCCACTTCAAATCAGATTTTCCATGTGGATGGCTCTAATCTAAAGTTGAGAAAGGGTAGAATCAACGGTTGTTGTGAATTGCATCTAATTTTGCCACCATTTTTGCTCCAAGACTCTTGGAGATGTGAATACACATTGTTTTTCATCATTTTTAATGACATTCCTTGTCATTTTTTTTTTCAAAGTGCAATTGAATGGATTTAGAGCTTAATTTGTGAGTCCAGGGAATGTAAAGGTTGATATTTTAAAGTTTGAATTACTCAAGCAATTACGAAATGTGAATTACCGTGAGAAGATGGATGCAAACAAAATTTGGAGAGGAAAGAATGGGAAAAGGATGAAATGATGGAGGTTGCATGCATGAAGGATGAAAACATGCTCCTAGTTAAAACAATGATGGAGATATTTGCAATGATTCACCTTTTTGAACAACTGAAAACTTTTTGTTGTAAACCTATTAAACGTCATTTTAAAATCGTGATCAAACATGTAACAAATAAAGGGTCCTCGAAAATTATTTTCTTGGGGGAAATCTTGGATGTAAATTGAGTGTTATAAAAAGCATGCTTTAGTCATGCAAATGGTCAGGGGTTGAATTCTTATGAGAAAATTTGAGAAAGCCCATCTTCCTGAGAGACCATATGAGAAACCTATTAATCTCTTATGTTTTAGATTTGATCATGTCAAGTTGGTTGCAAGTGTACAACCATTGAAAAGCTCTGAGATTGTTCAAGAAACCTTCCCCTACTGATGAATCTAATCAAATTCGAATTAATCTATGTTAATCTTGGGAAAATTTGTGTCTTCTTTATTTCAGAATGTCTACAAATAGTATTTCTTGTTCCTATTGCAATCTTGTGTTAAAATCCCTCTGAATCACATAGGATCTCGTCCCTGTGATAGTTTAGTGGCATTTGTACTTTCATTACGAGAAGTGTATATCAATGAAGTAGTAGATTTGAGTCTGTGGATGTTTTCTTCCCTTGCTTATATTTTTATTTCCACTTACCTCTTCATTTTACTTATAGTTGTATTGTGCCAATTTTAATTTTCTTGTAGGTTTCATTATTATTGTGCTTTTGTGGAGATGTTGGTTTGATGTTGTTTTTGACTATGGTGATTGTTCCACCCTCTCTACACTTCATTTTCTATCATTTCCACACATTTAAGAGATTCCCTACTCCCCTTTTCTTGGTGCATCACCTCTTGTAGTTAGATTTCATTCATTTTCATGTTATTTCTCTCTCCTTGGTCCCTTGGAAGTCATAGATTAGAGGTAGTTATTAGTTTTATTTCCATTAGAGGTAGTTGTTGCATTAGTTTAGGAAGAGGAATCAACCTTCCCGGATAATTTCTTCAACTACAAGGTCCCACACCTTGAATAAATTTCATGTTACCCAATCACACTACTTGCCTTAACACACTCGCATGCTAAGAAATCCACGGTGTTGTGATTTGGTGATAACATTTGCAAAACAAAAATGTGAAATTAAAACCTTTTGTGAATTTGAATAAGCTTTGGTTTATGAAATTAAATGATCATGAGGACTTGTAAAAGGCCCTCTTAGGGGCATTGAAAGGGGTAAGGTCTAACTCAAAGAGCTAAAATTTAACCATGGTAAGTCAAAATTTGTTACGGATCTTGATCCATAACATCTCTTTTGATTTTGCATTAGATTTTTCTGTTGAGTATTTTGAAAGAACCGGAAGATCGTAGAGCCAAAAATCTACCAAAATTCTTTGTCACCACAATTGTTTCTAGTAAAGCTTCTAGTTTTCTCATTGTTTGTGCTTGTTCTATACTCTACTTTTCCCCTCTTGGGGATTTATGTAATCTTGGCCACCACTATACTCTTGAATCTATACAATTATTCTCGCATTGGGGTTTTGGTATGGTAGCCATTGTTGAGCCTCTAAAGCTCCCCTGGTTCGTTGTTTTGTTAAGAAAAATCGTTGTGAGTTCCTAAGCTAGGTAGATATGGCTATCATTAAAGTGTTTTTACATGCCTCTACTTTTGCATCATCGGTACAACTGTGAGGGTTTTATATCTTATATCACACGGTTGAGAGTGTGTCGGTGCCTATATGGAATGGTAGACATTGTTTCAGTGTTTATATCTCACATTTAATTCTTTTCTGAGGTTTTTCTAGTTTCAACTGGCCATGAAAGCGCGTGGCACTAGACTCTGTCACATTCTTGGTATTATCTTGACACTATTGTAACTCAATATATTTCTAGGTGAGTTTAAACTTTGTCATTCCTTCATTTAGCTAGTGTGGGTTTTGATCTGCATACTTTTCCTTATGTGTTTGAGCTCATTTTTCACTTGGGTTTATGACATGCCTTACATCTCGCTTTGGCTTGGGAGGGTTTTGTCCATACTTTGCAATGGCTCACCTTGTGTACTAGATTTGATGTAATATTCCCCTTGTTGGTATTCTTAAGCTTTCCTTGGTGTGAATTTTTATAACTAGGACAAGGGTTCATCATGATATGGATCAATGTGCTCTTTCAATGCTCAAAATTTGGCCACATTTTCGTAACTCAACTCAGCCTATATATTTAATTGACTGGATTTCTTTGTAAAATCTTCGATTGATTATTTTATTACACGAAACTCTCCACTTGAGCTTGTCTACTCAATACTTTCATTTATTTTTCTCATGGTTATGTGGTTCCATATACAGATCAAAACCATTCTTTTCATTTCAAATCTTAATGTGGGGTTTAAGCATTAACATTCTTGTTTCACATATTGCTCAAGAGGTATGTCTTGACACATTTTATTTAGTCACCGTGTATTGATCCTGAGCTCCATATTTTACATTCCAAAAATAACTTGCCCCCAAATCAATTTTTTTGTCAATTACTCATAACTTCGTTTATTGTAAGATAATTGGAGACATGGAGTTTTATTACAAATGTACGCAAATTTACTTTTGTATTAACTCCAAATTTTTTTTGAGGATGGTAAAAATTATAATATCTTTAATGCTCCTTCTTCTTGTACTTTGTGAGGTGTAATATTGCAATTCTTATACATTATTTTGAAATGAATGGCTTAGTTTCTCATAAATTCATTCTTTCAATTTTAGCATATTGTGTTCATTTGCAGTTTGAAATTGAAAGTTAATACTTGTAGCTTGCATGATAGGAAATATCGAACATTTTCTAGATTTACAAATTTATCATAAACTTGCATAGTTTCTAATTCAAACATGATTTGGAAAACTTTTGCACTTTTACTAGAAACTTTGTCTTGGAAAAGACCTACTCATTTTTAGGTTGTATCAAAAAGCTATAACTTCTCCTCTAAATTATATTCCCATTGTATCTTGAATCTTGAAAAGTTTTAACTCCACATTTTTCGATTATTACGACACTATGTCACTTTGGTTCATAATTTGAAAAATTATGTATTCCTTTGTTTATAATGCATCTTTATCCTTACGTAAACCTTCATCTTAATATCAACAATATATCATTGAAACTTGAAATCTACAACAACTTATATGAAAAAATGACAAAGTTTAATTCAGCATTCCATCATCATTTTAGTTGTATGGCTGCAAAATGTATTGCTTTCAAGAAATTTGTACTTTTGATTGCAAATATTGATATTCTTTTCCCGATTTGGGACATTGTATTAATACAAATTCAGTTTATATTCATAAAATCCATGCTTGCATGGTTGTGTTCTCATTTTTTAATTTATGTAGTACATTCTAATCATGGGAAATTACATCTTGACAAGTTGAAGATTTTTTCTTGAATCCCATCATGCAATACTAAATGCATGTCCATTTAAAACTGAAAATAAAATAAGGTCAAGTACGTAGAGCTTCTAATAATTCCTTTTTAGTTTCCTCCGTAAATCTAAAGCAAATCGATGAGGACAACCATAAAGTGACTTAGATCCATATAGTAAATGATGGGTTCTTCCCTCATATTTCAAGTTTTACATGTTTAGGAATTTTTAATTCAACCATATCCCATGGCTTGTGTGGGATCATTGTACTTTCTCATTATGAATAAACTAATATTTTCTTTATGTGATGAGATGCTTATGTCTCTTATCACTTTTCTTCAAGAAACATAATAAGGAATGAACCCATGTAACTCAACCCACTAATGCAACTTCATTTAATCATAATGGAATCAAATAAATTAATTGTACTTTTTCTTGATCTAAAACCGGTAAATGAACAACTTATCACCTCTACAACTTATAATTTCCTTTGATACTTGAAAACCGCAACTTGAAGGCTTGATGTCCTAGCATGCAAGTTTTTATGTACAATGTTATTCATGTCTCTGTCACGACCCTAGAGCGGTCTAAAGAGGTCTGGTGCATGATCCTAACAAAGAAGAATGTTGGATTTAACATCTTATGTCATGAACAAACATTTTGGAACACCATTTCCTAGCTGCTTATTATTTGTATGTTGTCAAATCTACCACCTTGAACTTGAGAAACTTGAAATTTTTGTATACCTCTTTAGGATGGTTGGCCAAAAATGTCAACATTTCTTTATATAAATATATCTTTAAAAATGTTTCAATTATATTGTTGCCTCACTATTTGGTTCAAACTTACCATTTCGAATATTTTACTTGAATAATTATTTTAAATTAGGGTGCACTATATCTAACAATTGAATTCGATAAAAATTAAAAATACATGTGCATGTATTTCTCTATTACACTTTAAAACTATGTTTATAAAATTTTACTTCAATTTTATTATAATATATTTTTTATTATTCTTATATTAATATTTTTCGATGCCTCACGAGTTCAAAAAGAAATATTTTTGGTTTTCCCACTCATTTAATTTTTTATAAATTTGGTTTCCCCATTTTCCTCGCGAACCCCTACATTAAATAAAAATATTAATGAGGTATAATTTTAAATTTTGAAATGTAAAATCCCCGCTTTAAATACGAATATTTGAAATTTCAATATCCCACAATTTGGATTAATGATGGGTGATTTCAATTTTTGTATCCTGCAATATATTTCATGGAATGTATCAAAAATATATCTATTAAATACCTTGCTCATAATAGATTGGGGTTTTTATTTTTTTCATCGTGGAAAAGCAACTCTTGAAATCGAATACAACATGCGCAAGAACTAGATTACATGTCCAGTGGATGAATTCTAGTTGTTTTTCGAAGGGATCACCGAGGAAATGATTATAATTTGGTTTGAAGCCACACAAAGGAGGCAAGAAAAAAATTATTGCAAGATAAATCACACATATGAGTGTATAAATTCTGGTCATTTTTTTATAAATGTAGATTGTAGAGAGCAGAGTCACAAAAGGCTAAACTCAAAGGAGGAAAGCAAAAGAGGTTGTGTACAGAATCACGCAAATAGTTTGTTTGAGAGAGGAGATAGAGGTTTCACACACATCATCAAGATCGTAATAATTTCATATACTACTAAAACATGTATTTATCAAAAGCATCTATTTTAGTGTATGTGTACCTTAGTTGATGGTGGGTACATTCAGTCACTCTCTCTTCACCTAGTTCTTGTGTTTTGCATGGAAATATAGCCTTTCCTTTCCCTCTGTTTCCTTCACAATTCCATTTCATTCCCTTGTCAAACCACCATGCTCTTTCTGAAACCACATTTTTGTTCTTCCTAACCAAAAAAAAAATGAAATCCTACTTACAATTTTTATTCTTTCCGAAAGCACTTTTTTCATTTGTAACCACCCGATATTCATATTTTTTAAATGGGGTCCCTTTTCATCCCTTATATGTCTCTCTCTAGATATTTGTTTGGTTTATTTTTGTCTCCTTCCCGTGATTTATTTTTCCCAATCTTTGATGGCCTATCTCCACAATTTTAAAACATGATGCACATATTCACTTTTTTAGAAAATCGTAATGGTTTGATTTAGTATAGCTTAGGTATTCATTATGAATTCCTTTAATGATTTTTTTTAGATGAAATAAATAATCATGGCTAATTATTTTAATGTTCATTGTTTATATGGTTTCCACGTTGATATATATTTTAAATTATATACATTTTTCCATGTAGAAATAAAAATATATAGTGTCTTTAAAGAAATCTTGTTTATGTAAACTATAAGGTAAAAATATTATATATATATGCATAAATATTATTAAATATAAATTTTAATCATTATATTTTTAAATATATATTTCCTTTTGTGGACCTTATGTTATGCCACAAAACCACATAGCTTTGTATACTCCACTATATAATTCCTTATTTTGAATACATGTTATCTCCGAATCACAACACCCTATGGTTTGCACAAGTGTGTTTGCTTGAGCTCACAGTTTGTGATTGGATAACATGGGTACTATCTCCAAGTTGTGGGACTTGTTACTTGAGATATACCTCTAGAGATAGTTGGTTCTTTCTCCTAAACTACCTACCATAATCTACTCTAATGTAGGTAAGACTATCTTTTCTAATCTAAATTTCTAAGGGACCAGGGAGAGAGAGTGCATGAAAAAAATCCTATACTAAAGAATTAATACACCAGAAAAGGATGGTGTGAGATTAGTCCTTCAATGGGTGGAAAGTAGAAGTAAAGTGCATACTAGAAGGGGTGATAATAGTTCTCCACAATCTAGCAAATACATTCACAACAATATTCCATGCACACACAATGAAATGAATCCCTACAAAGAGTATCGATATAGACACAATATATTTGTAATGAGATTGAAGGGGAAATAAGAATGTAAACAAACATAGCAGGGAAGATACATACAAAAAAATTGACATAGTTTTTCTATTCAAAACTATCTCCTCCAACAATGATCCCAACACTCCAATTTATAGAAATCTAAGAGAGAGAGAGAGAGAGAGAGAGAGAGAGAGAGAGAGAGAGAGAGAGAGAGAGAGAGAGAAGGACAAGTGGAAATCCCAAAATCAATCTACTCACCACTTGCAAGATGTCATAAATGGATTAAAATACTGGTATGTTGCTTGAAAAAATCCTCCATACTATCCCATAACTTGCAATAGTGAAATATGTCAACCCATGCTCCATTAATGCATCCCAACTACCAAATAAAATAGTGTTTCTAAATGTGGCACGTTTCCTAAAAATCACCATAGATTCCTCATCAAATTAAAGATTTATTTATATCTGTTCATCAGAACATAACCATGATTCTATTGGTACCAATTTTGTGCATTTTCGTTGAGAAATACAAAAGTTATGGACTTTTGAGTGTAGACAGCTATTTTGGGTTTGCAGGCATTTCTGTCATTTAACGAGACTGAGCAATTAATTTATTAGAGATGAATATGTTTATTTTATTTTTATATATCTACCCTCATCAAAATTAAGAAATCCAGTTTCTGTGGCATAGACGTCATCGTGCTCGTTCTGAGAGTCAAATTTTGTGAAAATCAGAGCTCGGTCAAAAGTTATGGCCATTTAAAGTTCAAGGTCTGATTTGCACTATTTTCCCTTGCATGTGGCTATATCGGGTATTTCAGGTCCTAATGTCTCGGCTATTCTAGACAAAAATATTGCTCCACCAACAAGCCTCCTTCTTGTTGGCATTTTTTTAAAAATCGTGTCCTTGGCAAACTCGTGTCTCGCTTTCCCACCATTGATCATGCCCTCGAGGCCATTGACCGCCACTTCACCCACATCCCTTTTCTTGTGGATTTTTTTGGAGTTTTAGGTCCAAATGTCCCGCATGAACCTATACAGCTTAGACCAAAATATCCGACTTAGCTGATTTTATCTTGCCTATGCAATTTTTTGCCATGCGGATCCTATGCATCCCGATGTCCCATGTGCGGCCTGGAACATAAACACCCAATTTTTCTGATTTCAACTTTTTTTAGCCATTTCGTAAATCAGGTTTTGGGTCTCGAATGTCCTTGTTGAACCTATGCGGCCTAGGCCTAACAAACCCGAATTTGCCACATTTCACTATCTCCTTAGCATTTTAGGCCCAAATTTGGTACGATGAATCCTAGTTCGATTTACCTTGGTTCCATCTATAGCTCTTACACCTGATTTGCATTAAAATAGGCCTGCAACCTCATTTTCTTAGATTTTTGCAATTTTTACAAACTCTTTGGGTTTTTCTTGAACAAAGGAGTTAGAGAAAGAGGAGAGGTACCCCGAAAAGTCAAATTTTGGCCCTCAAACCATTTCAACCTACTTAATCCTAGAAAATCATGTAAGTTATCCAATTCACCTTGAAGGGTGAATTTGGGAGAACAAGACAATTTTACTGAAACCAAAATTTATTTCTAAATAAATGTGAACCGAGATAATAATAAATATAATATAAAATTTAATTTTTAATATGCTACATATAATTTGTGAGATATAGAATTTTTAAACATATATTAATACACAACTTTACACATATGTATATAGATATTTTTGTAAATTCAATCATAAAAATAATGTCTAGACTAGAGACGCAAGCTATAATAAATGTGTAGCGTAGCGGATGCTAAGATCATATATTATTACATTGCATTGATGAAATATAACAAATAATTGAGATTAGCAGCCACTAGAATATTTGTTGTCTTTCATACAAGAAAATTAGTAATGAATTACCTGAAAAATGAGGTAACCTCCATTATTTATTTTAGATTTTCAAATATGATATTCCAATCCTAACGAGTGCAAAGATGAATGTTTACTATATTGCTTTGATAGTCCAAGACAATACAAGACAAAAATATTCCAAGATAAGAAAAATATTAACAATTTTCCTGAATACACACTATCCAACATGAATTTTAATCATAGCGGTCACTTAAGTTTAACATGGTATTCGAATCCTAACATGATATCCGAATCCTAGTGACCACTAATGTTGAAGATTATTATTCTACGTTAGTGAAACATAACAAAAAATTGAGATTTGTGACCACCATAATATTTGTTGTCTTTCATATAAGACAATTAGTAACAACTTACATAAAAAATGAGCTAAGCTCCATTATTATTTTTAAATTTTCTAATATAATATTCAAAGACTAGCGACCATTAAGTTATATGTTTACTAAATTGCTTTGATATTCCAAAATAGACAAGACTAAAAATATTCCAAGACAAAAATATTATTTCACTAAATCTAGACTTATTCCAGTCTAACCAATAAAAAACATTTGTAATATTGGAACCCAATATTACTAGTTTTGGATTCCAAAATGTTGAATATTAAAATTTAATGTACTCCAAAATCACATATATTAGAAACCAAAATCACATATATTGGAATCCAAAACCACATATATTGGAATTTACTGTACTCTTAAATCACATATATTGGATTCCGAAAATATAAATATTGGAACTCGTTATACCTCCTTTCAAATTTCAATATAGTAGATTATTGATTAAATTAATGAATCTAGGAATAATCATTTCATGATCATAGGAATATGACATTGATCTGTAAAATAATAAACAAAACATGTTTTTGTTTTGTATGGGATAGTCGTCACTAGGATTTAATTTTTGCTTTGGAATACGGCTCTTTATCTATTTTAAAATTAATTTAAGATTAAACCATGTAGATCTTAGAAAAATCATTTAATGATTTCAGGGAATCCAACATTGATCTACAAAACAATAAACATTACATGTTTCTATTTTATACGGGCTAGTGTCTACTAGGCTTAATTTATGCTTTGGAATAAGGTTCTTATCAGTTTTAAAATGTCATTAAGATTAAACTATGTAGATCTTGGAAAAATCATTTAATGATTTCAAGGAATCCAAAACTGATATTATAAACAATAAGTAGTACATGTTTCGTTATATGTGAGCTAGCGGCCATTAGGCTTAATTTATGCTTTGGAATAAGCTTCATATCATTTTTAAAATTTCTTTAAGATTAATCAATGAAGATCTAGGGAAAATATTTTATTGATTTCATTTAAGCTGAAATTATTCCACAAAACAATAAAAAAATCTTTTCTTCTTTTACGGGCTAGTAGACGCTTTAGCTTAATTTTTGCTTGGGAATAAATTTCTCATCAGTTTTAAAATGTCTTTAAGATTAAACTATAAAGATCTTCATAATACCTTTTAATTATTTTATAGAATCCAACATTGATCTACAAAATGATAAACATAACATGTTTCTATTTTATATGGGCTAGCGGATGTGGGGCTTAATTTATTCTTTGGAATAAGGTTCTTATCAATTTTCAAATGTTTTTAAGATAAAAATATAAATATCTTGGAAAAATCATTTTAAGATTTCAGGGAATTCAACAGGGGTTTATAAAACAATAAACCAAACATGTTTTTTTATAAGGGCTAGCGGACGATAGGATAATGACATTCAAGAGATGTGAAACACTTCCAATTTCATTTAGTATAATGTGATTGAACCTCAACATAACTAGAGAACTACTTAAGATATTATCAAGAAAATACTTGAGGGTGACGATCCAGACTATGAGAATGTAATTAAATGTAAAACCATTTCAGATATATTTTAAGATTTAAATATAGATTCGAAATTAACCATAAAACCATTCCATATATATTTTCAAATTTAAATATGGATATGATATTAATAAGGTCTTTGGATATTAGTGAGTTACAATTAGTTTGTAATCATCAACCCAAGTTCCCTTCCCATTGAGTTCATTGGATGCTTTCAATAATTGGCCATGGGAACACCTTGAGGTAGGGGTTGAACTTCTCCATATGTACCAAATGGAACATAGCAGGTCACTCTAAATACAAATCACTTGAAGGACATTAAGGACCCAAGCCCACCCCCTGTCCCACTTATAGAAAGTGCACCTCCACCACTAAAGTTCATAGCTCTAGTATAATAAAAGTATTTACCATCCAAAGTTTTGAAGCTAACTCATTCAACCTCGTGAATTATGATTCTCCTAAAATTGATGCTAAACATGACTCTCATACGAACCCTAAATGAATCTTTACTAGCTCATTGGGAAAATGTTGTGGTAGATCGCAGGTAGTGTTGGGGAAATGTGGAAGCACCAACGAGATGACCAATCTCCCCTATACGGGATCCTAGCTGACAACGCTTCTAGTGAGGTTATGGAGAAACATGATGGATATAGTGATTACGTGAGAACAAATGATTTATCTTGGATTGGGCTTGCTTTTACCCTCCCGGTCTAGAGATCTCTCCTAATAAAGGAAACGAAGAAAAAGGGAATAGAAACCCTAACCTTGCATTGGAGGAGAATGAAGGTCAGAACAATCCAGACAGTGATTGGAAGAAGATTGTGGCTGCAAGGGAAGGTTCCTTATAATACCCACTCTTCTTTGACACTTATTTTACTATGATTTTGAGCATTGTTGATTAGATACTTGCACCTTGTTCGATTTGTTTTAGACTACGATTAGACACTATGGATATCTTGACTTATGTTTTGGTTTTTAAGGACTATTAGAGGCATGGATAGATAATTATGTATTGAAGATTATGAGGTTTTTTTATTTTATATATGTACCAACACTCAGGTATTCTTGATGTATTGATTATTGTTTGATGTTCGACTAGTCTTGTGATCTCATTGATGATGGTAGAAATGGTAGAATTGAAATGTTAGAAAAATGTACAAGATTGGTATCATTGCTTGGCTTTTATGATGATCTAGTTACATGATATGATGATGTTTATTGATGGATGTGCATGTATTTTATTTTTGATGTATTTTATGCGGCCAAGATGTCGAAAATGTATTGTTTGATTTTTTGCAGGAAACTATATCACAACAAACAAGAGGGGGTTAGGAGACTAACCATAGAAGAATATTGGATGGATGCAATGAAGGTCACCATGACATCTTTATGTTCAGTTAAATTTTTTGCGTTGATAGGTTGTTAGGAGGTTCCCATGGGGGGGTTAACCTCAAAATGTGACCATGACTATGAATGTTTTCCCTTTTCTTTTATTTTTATTATTTGTGGAGTATGGGATTTATTATTGTAGTGTATTTCACTTTATTATTGGTAATTAATGTGCTCTTATTTATGTTGATTAATCATTCTAATTAAATTATTTTGGATGTGACAAATGGGCATTTAATTGAGGTAGGTTTTCCTTGTGATCTTTTGATTTGATTTGGATTCTAATTAATTTGACTATTGTGCACTCAACTCATCCCTCAAATCCCGAATTTTGAGTTTGGAGTCATTTTTGGAGGTTTTTGGGATAAGTTAAGTTTGTCCCACACCTCTTAATCTCACCCACCCATCATACTTATGATGTGAGGGGTCAAAATTAGGCCTCTTTATGTGTTTTTAAATGAAAATGAGCAATCAATGTCACTTTTTTTTTACTTACCCTCCAAATTGTGTCCTTAGAAAATGGGAGTAGTGGGTTTTGTGGTGGAGGAAATTTGTTACATCCTCACCCACCCACTTATGTGTCTTGACTTTGTTTTTTATTTATAAGGTGGATTAGAGGGAAGTGATGTGGCATCCTACATGGAGCCACCTCACCCTCCTCTCCACATTTTCTATTTATTGGAGTCATTTTGGAGTTTTTGGGGAGTTACTTGATTTAGTTGTGCACTTCTATTTTGGAGATTTGGCTTGAGTTGCTTGCTTGAATTATGGAGCTTGTTGCATTCTATCTTGAGCTTGAAGGAGCCTAGAGTTTTGATTGTGGATCAAAGGTTCTTGTAATGGCAAGGTAGGAACTTAAACCTTGCAATTTTATTTATTTTTATAAGTATGTTGTTTGTAAAATGCATGTTTTTGTGTTCTTTTTTTAGAATTGGGTACTATGGCCTTAAGGATGGTGTAGGATCAGGAATATGGGGACATTTTGAGGGAGGGATAAGAGTATTGTTTGCATATTTTGGAGGGAGTTTGGGTTGGGTGTCCCACCTTTTAAGATAAGATATTTTTACTTATCTTTGTATGAAATACTTGAGGGAGTGATAAGAGTATGAGGGAGAGATAAGAGTTTGAGGGAGGGATAAGAGTTTGGTTATTGTGTGGGTGAAAATTTTGGAGGCCTTTAAGGTGGGCGCTTAACCCATTGGGAGACATAAGTGATTTCCCCATATTTCCTTGCTCCCTTGGCTTAAAGTTTTAAGCCTTTTTTGGAAAATGTGTTGTTATTTTTTTTTTTATTAAAAGATTGTTGACATGTGTGTTGTAATGTGGAAACATTTGTGAAAGTTGTCATTGGTTGTATCCATTCCTTATTTCTCTATGGTTGGGGCTCGGGGCCAATGAGAAGGATGGATTCTCCTTCTCATTGGAAATATGGATGGGTGGATAGCGTTTCCTACTCCCTCTTCTTGTTTTTGTATTTAAAGATGAAGGATAAAAGATATAGAGTTACAAGTTGATGAAAGGATGAATATATGTTGTGTTGAAGATAAGAAAAGAGAATTTATTGTAAATGTTATCATGTTTTCCTACTATCGAATGGAGCATTGTAATACTTGTATTTATTTATTTTTAAAAAATTAGATTGTAAAGTACATTATTTTATTGTATAATTTGGAACTACGAAGATTGAGAAGAAGTTATTTTGTTTCCTTGTTGTAAGTGAATTATTGAGGAATTGTAAATCATTGGAAAGTTAAAAATTTATTATTTTTGTAATTGAATGATAGATATTGAAAAAGAGATCTTTTTTATTTTCATGGTGAGTGTTTTGTTCCATTGGAAATTATAAATAATCAAATGAAAGTTTTTTTTTGAAATAGATTAACTTGTAGACATATTCATACTCATATTTTACATGTCGAATTTAATATGTTAAATCATAAGAGAATTTTTTTTTTTTTTGAACAAGCAAAGATTAAACCCTCATAAATGTACATCCATTTTAAAACCATAAAAAAATTCTACAACAAAATTTATGGCCAACTTAAATGACATGTTTATATAGCCATCATCCCGCCTCGCTTTAAGATCACATTGTGACATTCATTTCAATGTCAAATTTAACACAATAAGTAATCTGTATTATATTTCCAGAATGCATTTAGGAACATATTTGGGGCATTTTAAACCTAGCAAACTACAATATTTCAAAAACAAATTAATAATATTAAAAGGGGTTTTGTAGGAATTATTTGTTATGAGAATATTTGAATATGGTTTAGGAAATTAAGTTAAATGGTGTCCTTAAGAAGGTTGTTATGTGAATTTAATTAAATGTTATTCTAAGGGTTTGATTGAATTTAATTGGGAAAAATATTCAGTAATTAAATTTATAATTTAATGAAGGGTGAAATTATTTAGTATATGTTTAAATGAGTATGGCTTTTTAATTATTATTACATAAGAGAATTTAATTAGCATAAATTGTATTAAAACAAATTCGGGAGAATTTAGCCGAGTCTTAAGGCTCGCAAATTAAATTAATAAGTGTGAACTATTTAAATAAAATAAAATATCATAAGGTAAGGTGTTAAGCAAATACGCAAAGCAAATTTAATTACCGAATAAGGTTAACATAGGAAAAATGTTTTAGATTAGATTTATTTAAAGATTATTGTTAACCTTAACATGAAAATAAACGAAGTTAATTTAAGGATTTATTATTTAAATAAAAATAAAAATAAAAATTAGGATTCGTTAATGGCTTGAGAAAAATTAATAAAACTAATAAGAATGAGACTAAATTGTTTAAAATGATCCCAAAGGAGATGCATGAATAAATATGTGAGATTTTATTTTGATGGAATTAACATCTTGATTGTTTTTAAAAATCTAAAAAAATAAGTAATTTTCCAAATTAAATAATGGTGTTTAGACATAGTTTAGAGTGTAGAAATTTGTGTGTGTTACACTTGGTATCAGAGCCGTGGGTTCAACACTTGGACCCTGGGCAACATGGGAACACAACAAACTTTAGCCAAAAATAAACCTAGCACACTTGAACCTTTGGAACTAAATTATAATAACAATAATAAAATCCATTCGGAATGTGTATGTGCCTAAGTGGGCGTCTCGTCAACCTAGATAATGAGAAATGCTAATTAAGTTTGATATTCTTTTGAATTTCCTCTAGGTGTAGGAATATAGTTCCTTGCAAATATCTTGGTTTCCAAATTTAGTTGCATTCGTGTAATGATGTTGACCTGTAAAGACCCTCCCTTATCCGGGATTTCTATTGTGTTTGGTGTAACTTTCGGGGATTAGTGCTAGAGGTAATGTTAAGGGATCGAAGATTATTTAGCTTCTTTGAACTCCCATTTTCTATCAATGTCTTGGAAAGTTGGGTATGATTTGTTGGTGGCGAAAAACTTGGGTCTTGATTGTCTCTTTGAGGACTTAATCCCCATATGGGAGAGTTGGTCTCATGGAATGATGTCACATTAGATCCCATTTTGTATGTATATTATTATATGTAATCCCGGTGTATAGTACCCTACCAATGGTGTACGAAGGGATGTGAAGTGATTGTGATGTGGATATGTCATGTGTTTTACATTTGTAAACTTAAAATCTTTTATCGTGCAAAAAAATTTATTTTCATGATTTGTTGAGAATCTCTAAAGCTCTTATTATTATTTTTGTCTTATTGTGATATTTCTCGAGGATTGAAATATGATACTTAGCAATTTTATTTGATTTTCGATATTTCTTAGATTTTACCTTTTTTCTAACTCATAGCTTGTTTGTCTCGAAGGCCACTTGGCTAAATGTCGTCAAGAATGTTACGTATTTCTCTTCTTTTATCTTGACGAGCTGGTTCTATTTTTTTATTTATTGTGTTCTCTTGTTGTATGGGGGGTACACCCTAGGTGTCTTGATTGTCATCCTAGGTGCTTGAGATCATGCCTTTGGTTTTGGAGTGATGGAACTTTGTGTGCCTAGGACCTTGGAGTAACCCTTTCATTACTCAAATTTTCCTAGGGAGAGGGATCTCTATGTCATGCATGATAGTTGGTAGATTTGGCAGTGATTATGTCCCTTCTTTCACCCTAGTATGAGTTTTATTCCTTGTTAGGATAGATGTGACACTCAGTGTGAACTTATGGTTTATGTTAGGGATGGAGTAACTCTAGGAAAATTATAAATTTCTAGTGATAGTATATTATTTGGATATGATGGTTCACCGATTGGCATATTAGGGTCCTAACTCACTTACTTTGTATTATCTAAGGGAAGATTGACTATTGGATTATAAGTACCTGGATAATTTGTTATACTCAAGCTCTTTTGAAATTTGTGCTTAAATAAGTATGATTTTCTTGACCTTGAGGACACAAAGATACATACACCCTTTTCTAAATATCTAGATTTTTTTAACATATACCACTTTATGATTCATTAGTATCGAGTTATGTTTAGGTAGATATGGGTGCAATGGGCTCTCTTTGGTATTTTTGCTTAGGCATTTTGACTTTTATTGGTTTTAAATTTCCAACCTTGGTTGTGTGTATGTCAAGCTATTTCATCCAAGCATAGAAATATTGGCTTTAAAGGCTATGTTTTGAGTAAATCATTTGATTTCCCTCTTGATATTTTGATGCTCCCTTAGTGAGGAAGTGTGGTATCTATGGGGTAATTTTATTTTTCTGTCACCTTGATTTTTGGTTGATGATATATTGGAGAGGTATAAGTTTACTTTTGGAAACTCTCTCTCTTATATAGTGAACCTATTTTGAGTATAATCTATAAACATTGTTTCTCCCCACACCGATCTGCACTTCGAAACTTATAAAAGTAAATTTATAACTTCATAAGGTACATATTGATCGTATCTCTTATCGATACTTGTGAAGACTCACCTAGAATGCATAGGTGATCCATGTGAATTTTAGGAAACCTATTGTAAACTGGGTGTGTTCCATTTCGTTATGATCTCTTATATTTTATGATATTATTAATGTGAAATGTTTGGCTCTTCTATTCAATAAAATTCAATTTATATTGTGATAAACCTGATCATATTATATCTCTAGTTGTAAGGCTTGGATTTTTAAAACTTAACATTTAAATTTGGACTCTAGGAAGATAGATCCTTACTCTAACCTTGTAGTTTAATAATAGAAATAAAACTATGTGAAAAATAGCAAGAAACCTTTTATACTTTCCCTAGAAGTAGAATGAATAACTTTTCCACCTATATAGAATGGTGACATAATCTATCAAAAATTATGATTATCCTTAGTTACATAATATAAGGGATATTATAATATAAGGAATGCATTAATTAGAAAACTAATAAGAAATATGCTTAGCAAATGTAACTATGACTTGTTTTTTATAATTTGGAATATGGAACAGATAATTTTATGGGACTAAGCACAAGTAGAATGTATAAATAAACAACCCCGAATGTATAAAATTGTTATTGCATGCCCTAAAACTTGTAATGGACATAATCTGAATGGTCGAGCTAGTTGAAAAGATCATTTAAGCTATTGTATCAGTATGTAATCTCTAATTGTGCCCTAGGATTTTGGGTGTTGTAAATAATATTGAAATATTTTAAAAATATATATGTATTAAATATATATAGCCTTGAGATAGAAAATATTATGTTACCATTGTAAAAGTATCATGATCTTTACAAAAATTAGTATGTGATATGGTACCATAACCATAAATCATGAAAGAATGAGTTATTCCAATGCTATACAAGTATAAAAATTAGTGTGAATCTCGTAATGAACTCCAAAGTTGAAGCCATGATAATAAAATGATTATACCCCGCTTGTCATATCAAATAATAAACATATGTATAATATTTATAACACAAGTATATGCTAGGTCATTTTTGGACCTCTCATTGGTTAGTATGAAATTTTTAGAAGTATGCATAAGGATTGTATCACCTTGTTAGAATGGAATAATTTCTATGTTCATGTTGGTGGGCCCTACATATGCATAAGGATTGTATCACCTTGTTAGAATGGAATAATTTCTATGTTCATGTTGGTGGGCCCTACATCCATCTTTCCAACAATGGAAACTATTTGAACCTTTAAATCTATCTGTTCCTACCTTGAACAATGGAGTACCTTGTTGATAGTGATGTGTTCTAGCCGTGTCTTTTTCTCCCTTGAACATAAATGTATGTACTGCTGTTCCCTTGGATTTTTTTTTCAAGATGTCATACCCTTTGCCTCTTCGCTTAAAAGTGTATGAATTGTGATCTTTTAGGTGTGAGTCTATATCTCTAGTTTCATGTGAGGCACCCTTCTTGTGTTTGGAATAGGTCATTGGTGACCTAGGATTATTGGCAAGTTTAGGCAACATATGTTAAGGATATGGAGGAATTTTGGAATCCTCCTTCCTTTTGGAAACTATTATGTTGTCCCTCTTATCTTTTGGGAACATGAATTGGGTAGGATATTTTTATATGTGTTTACAGGAATGTTTTATGTTTTTCTCTCGTAAATTGTTTTTTTAATATTGGTAAATAGTTTTTTGAAAGGGACTATACCCTTGTGTACAAAAGAAGGCCAAAAAGCCGGAATAAGAGAGAGGAGCAGAGAAGCTGTAGCAAAGCACAAAAGCTACAGCGAAGAACAACGAAGCCCAGAACAGCTACACAAACGAGACTTAACAGCAAAACAACGGCAAAAAAACAGCAAGCCTACTTGTTAATGAGACCCCACTTGTTTCTTATTTTCTCCTATCTCACTTGAGTAATCCTATGTGTTATAATATTAAGTTGTGATTGTTTTAGATTCTTTTAAGTTAGTGCGGGATTAAAAAATTTAAATTCTTTTGTTATATAGAATGAATTGGTATATCTTGTGTCGATATAGGTTACTAAAGAAGGGTATATTCATTATCCTTCTTTGCACAAATTTGAAAGGAAACCCTGAGAAAATATGATCAATGCACCACAATTTAACTCTCACGAGTTGTCACTTCTAAAGAATGGTGATATTTTCTAAACAAGGTTAAGGTTACTAAAGACATTATGGAATCTTGATTTCTTTTGCATATTTTGGCAGTATAATTTATTCGTTTGTGGACATACAGGGAAAACAAGGGTAGTTCAGGTAGGATTCATTGTTTTTGAATAATTTTTGGTGGGAGATTAAGCAGGATAAAATTTATTTTGCCAGATCTTTGAGAACCTTCACAACAATTGGAAAACTAAATGACAAAATGCTTCAGAATAGCTAAAATATTCCTTCAACCAGAAGGTGTGCATCAATGGAAGCCCAGATATTCACGGTTTCACACAATCTTTTAGAATTAAACACAAAGGATCGATCTAAAGACTCAATTAAACATTAAAGACCCCTATTTCCTCACACCTAAGATACACTCTAATGCTTACAGACAATCTTTATCAACAAAATGATAATAAAGTGGTTTTAAATTGTTTATCTCAATATAGGATGAAGGCTCTTCTTGTAATGAAAATGTAAATGCCACTAAACTAACACATGGATGAGATCCATGTGATTCAGAGGGATTTTAACACAAGATTGCAACAGAAACATCAAAACCATTTAAACACATTCTAAAATAAAAGTAGATAATTTTTCCCAAGATCAACACATATTAATTTGAGATCTATTAGATTTATCAGATAGGGGAAAGTTTCTTGAATATTCTTAGAGCTTGTCAATGGTTGTACACTCACAACCATCTTGATGCGATCAAATCTAAAACACAAGAGATTAACAGGTTTCTCAGATGGTCTCTCAGGAAGATGGGATTTCTCAAATTTTCTCGTAAGAATTCAACCCCCGACCATTTACATGACTAAAGCATGATTTTTATAACACTCAATTTACATCCAAGATTTCCCCCCAAGAAAAGAATATTCGAGGAACCTTTGTTTGCTATTACATGTTTGATCATGATTTCCAAAAAATGATGTTTAACAGGTTTGCAACAAAAATTTTCTAGTTGTTCAAAAAGGTGAATCATTGCAAATATCTCCATCATTGTTTTAACTGGGAGCATGTTTTCATCCTTCGTGCATGCAACCTCCATCATTTCATCCTTTTCCCATTCTTTCCTCTGTAACTTTACTCTGCATCCAACTTCTCTAGTAATTCACATTTTTACAAGTGCCCAAACAATTCCAACTTTAAGATATCAACCATTATATTCCTTGGACTCACAAATTAAGCTCTAAATGCATTCAATTGCACTTTGCAGACAAAAATGACAAGGAATTTCATCAAAAAATGATGAAAAACAATGCATATTCACATCTCCAAGAGTCTTGGATCAAAAATTATTGAAAAATCGATGCATACATACGCAACCGTTGATTCTCCCTTTCTCAATTTTAGATTAGATCAATCCATGTGGAAATATCTAATTCGAAGTGAGCACAGGGGTTTCCTTTTACATTTTATGAATTTTTGAGAAAATGCTCAATTTTCACATTTTTCCCACCCTCCACATTTTAAATATAGACTCGACATGTGGCTTAATATGGGCCTTTGATGGAATCGTGGCTTATTTATGTAATTTAACCTTTTTAACAAAAGGAAAAATTTCCAATTTTCCTCTGTCGACCCACCTTCCCGCTTGTAACTTTTGATGTGGGCTCCAATGAAGTTACGGGTTATTTCATAACTTTTCTCCTTTTCAAAAAAGGTAAAAATCCTTAAAAACCTCCGGCGACCCGCCTCCCCACTTTGAATTTTCAATGTTGAGCCAAAAAACTTCAAAGTGCTCTTCAAGCCCACCTTCTTGCTTGTAACTTTTGATGTGGGACTCAACGGAGTTGTGGGTCAATTTATAACTTTGCTCCCTCGTACAAAGAGGCAAAAAACTTCAAAATGTTCCACCGACCTGCCTTTTCCCGCTTTTAGCATGAAAAACTACCACATGATTTTCTTCGGGGTCAAAGTAAGACTTTTTCCCTACCACTTCATATTTGTAGAATAGCTAATCAGAGACTATTGGGGCCACGAGGCCAATTTGGTACTTTTACAAATGTGACAAAAGTGGAAAATTTCACCAAAAAGACCCGCTTGGGCCGCAACCAATTAAAAATGAACACATATAAATCTTTGGAGAAAAAGAGAAATTCACCTCGCCTTTATAAATTTGACCGCCAATCGAACTCAACGGGGTTGCATGGCTAAAATGATCTTTTATAACATAGCAAAAAGTTACAAGTTATAAAACAGACCCGACATGCCTCATCTAATCAAAAGAGACCACGTAGCTAAAGATGCTTTGAGATAAATTTTGACAAGGAACACATGCATGTTGAACAAGGTAAGATGCGGGTAACTTCACCATTTATGTCCCAGGTTGAATCTTTCTTCAAGGAAAAAGAATTTGCAAATAATTCATGGCTTGACAGCAATCCATGACCATAGAGAAGGATTTACAATAACACCCTGGTAAAGATAAAACTTGTATGCATCCATTCGGGAGATAGAAAATATGACGAACCAAGCGATTGGGAATTTTTAGAGAAAACAAAGTGAGACTAAATTGAGCACCAATATCAGCTCGACTCAGGATGGGCACTCCCAACGAGTGCCACAAGAACAAATATCAGACCAAGTGCCAAAAATAAACCATTGGGTAATGAAGTCACGATCCAACCCTCTAGGAACACACTTAGAAAAGAATAAAAATGGCCACCAAGGACACAGGAAAACCAAGATCTTGATAAAACATAAAAATAGAAAAAAAAACACAAGACTTTACACTATACAATGGTGCATACCTCGATTCTGAGAAATCAATCAAGGAAATGTTTCAAATGCCTACCATTAGCAGGTAATTCAAGTAATTCCCCATCTACGTATTTTAAGAAGAAGGTATCTTCACCAATTCAAATGTCAATTGAAAAAGGACCCATCCATAATGCATCAAAATTTCCATGTTTTCCCTTATCCTCATGCCTGATATCCCATAATAACACAAGATATCCCACACTAAAAGCTCTTAGAGTCACCTTCTTATCAAACAACTTCTTCAATTTCTCTCTAAATTTTACATGCCTCTGATGGGATGCCCGTCTTTCTTCATCTAAATAAACAATCTGATTGATGTGAGCATCATAGGGACTAACCTCTTGATCTTCCAGGTTGTTGAAGAAATTGAAATGAAGATAATTCCGTATGCAAGGGCAATAGAGCTTGATTTCCATACACCAACTCAAATTAGATTTTCAGGTAACTCATTTAACAGGTGATTCGATTGGCCCAAACAACAAACTTCAACTACTCACCCCACTTTCTTTTGTTCAACTCCAAAGTTCTTCTAATTATCTTATACGATTTTTATTCTTTGGACTCGCTTGTCCATTTCCTTGGGGATTATAGTTGGAAGCATATGTCAAATTGATCCCATATTCATGGCACATGGCCACCAAATTTTTAGCCTAAAATCTCATGGAATTATCAACAACTATCTTAGTAGGAACTCCAAACCTATAAATGATATGATTAAGAATGAAATCCATGAAAATTTGGTGAGTTTATTTCTTGGTGGGGATTTCCTCCACCCACTTGGTGAAGTAATCAGTGGCTACTAAAATCTACTTATGGCCAGCAATTGAAGGATATAAAATCTCACCAATGAAGTCCATTCCCCATTGCCTAAATGGGGCTTCAATTAATATAGGCTGCAAAGGAAGGGAGCCTAAAGCTTTTAGTCTTCCAGAAAAGCATTGGTAACTTTCACATTTTCTTACCAACAAAGTTGTATCTTTGAAAAGAGTTGGCCACCAATAACAAGCCCTTGAGATCTTATGACCTGTGACTCTTCCATAAAAATTCCCCCCCACAAACTCCTCCAAGGAGATCAATAATTATTTTAGGGGCTTCATCTTTAGTAATGCATCTTAAGAGAACTCCCTTAGGGTTCTTCCAAGCTAACCTAAAATTAGTAATGACATATTTTGGGAAGCTAACTTAAGTGCTCTTTTCTAATTCTTGCTCAAATGTTCAAGGCAATGTAGATGTTTGAGATAAAAATGATTTCCTTGTACCATTAAGAATTTATCAGTTTTTCAAGGAAATTTAACCTTTCTTCTTCAACTTCATTTATCTCAATTGTCTCCAGTTGCTCTCTGTCATAAGTTTTTCTAGGCTCAAACCTCTAACCAATTTTTTTGTTTAGATGTCCATATCATACTCTTGCAATTTGTTTACCCATCAAAACCTCTTTCTTGAAACCTCCATTTATGTTAGGATATCTTTCACCATGGTGTGGGGAATATAAGAAATTCCTTTGGAACTCAGAATATATGACCTGAAGACCTTTGTTGATTTTACCAAAGAAAATGCTTGCTTCTCCATGATAGTATACTTTAGCTCAACTCTTTGTAATGCCTTACTAAAAAAAGGAACTGGTCTTTCAACTCCTCATCATCCTTCTACAACAACATAGATGCAATAGTACTTTCTAAAGGAAAAGAAAACATTTGGAAAGCCTTCTTATAATCTAGAGCTGCTAAAATAGGGGAATTATTTAATGCTTTTTGATCCCAGAAAAAGCTTGAATAATTGTTTCTTCCCATTTGATACTTTGATCTTTCTTCAACATGCTAGTGATTGGAATAGTTATTTTAGCAAAGTTGGAGATAAATCTCCTAATAAAATTAATCTACCCAAAAAAGGATTGAATCCCCTTCTTCTTTCTTGGAATAGGGACTTTGTTGATGGCTTCTACCCTTTCGGGATTGATCATGACCCCTTCCTTTAACAAAATGTTTCCAAGCAGACTTTACTTTCTAAACTCCAAAATGGCACTTCTTGGGATTTAGCGAAATACAATACTCCTTGCATCTCAACAAAAATTTTTTCTAAGTGTTGTAGGTGGTCACTCCTTTTCTAGAGAAAATAGTCACATCATCTTGATATACATCAATGAAATCATTAATTTAGCCAGAAATCTACATCCATTGCTCTTTGGAAAGTGGCTCCAACATTCATTAGACCAAAAGGCATTCTCGAAATATACATGTGTTCCCCAAGGAGTTGTAAAGGAAGTCTTTATTTGCTTTGATTCCTTCAAAACTAATTGGTTATATGCAAAAAAAACCATCCAAGGTGGATAAAAATTCTAAACTAGTAACCAATTGTAACATATTGTCCATATTTGGAAGAGGGTAATTATCCTTCATTGATTCTTTATTCAAGTTTCTAAAGTCCACACATAGCATTATATCTTTTTTTTTCTTTCTGACACGTACCAAGTTTGCAACCCATGATGAGTAACTTGTGGGCTGTATGATTCCTCCATCCTTCAACTTTTGTAATTCTTCTTGTATCTTCAAGGAAAGGAGTGGATTGATCGACCTCTATTTCTACCTAAACAGCTTGGTAGAAGCTTCTGAGGGAATTTTGTACTGGAAAATATCCTCTTTGTATGCTTTCAATTCAAAATAAGACCATGCTAAGCAGTCTCGGTATTTCTTCAACAATTGGACATATGAATGCTTTTATTCCTTGCTTAGATTGATACATAGAAAGATCTTACATGGTTTATCCTTGATGCCCGTGTCGTGCTCTTCACAGATCCCTTGAGGATGACATGTGTTTATTGAAAATGCAATCAACATTATCAAAGTTTGATTCAATTGTTACCAAACCTCTGGGAATAGTATTAGTCTTCAATCGAATGATGTCTTTGCCAAATAAAGTCTCCTTTCTATTAGCCGTACAAACCATTGGCTCCCAATCTATACGTTGATCGAAAATTCTCCTTGGTTCATCAAAACCTTTACACCTAGGTGTCGTATTTTAACACTTGCCGTTGTTTAACATTGTCAAGAATGATGGCCTAGTTAATATCTCAATATTATACTCATAATAGGGGATACCATACAATTTTCAAATCTAGACCCCAATACGGCCAATTTGTTTGCTAAAGTATTGTACTTCCGATCGTGATGTATTATGTTGAAGGAGTCAAAAATTTCAATGAAATATCGACTGCGCATACTTATACTACTTCATTCTTTGATTTTTTGTTGCATATAGTTTTCTAACCTACTTGACAATTAGCTCAATCTCCTCTAACAATGATGTCTCTAATACCATATTTCTAAGCAATTCTTAAAACTAATAACAATGCTTCATATTCTCGTAATATTATTAGTGCACTCAAAGTTGAGTTTAAAATAAAAAACAAACTCTTCCTAGCCTAGATATATCGAAGAATACCAGCACCATTTCCAAATTTAGAGAAAGCCCTATCAAACAACAAAGTCTAAGGAGAACCTACTTGTTTAAGAGACTTTCATTGATCAATTTTGTGCTCTTTACCATCAGCAAATCCAACAAAGTTATCAAGCATCAATGTTAGTGTATAACACTTCATAAGAAGAATTATTGGGATCCTCAATGAGATGTAGCATCTTATTTTCACCATACAACCTTACAAGGTTTCCCTTAATAGTTATAGTGGAAAAATAAATCCATTTGAACACTCCCACCCACACTAGTAGCCAATTTTCTTGATAATAACATTCCCCAGTTTGGTAGGGCAATCAACAATAACAACATCTAGTTTTAAGTTCTTGCCTCTGTAGGCTATAAGTTGCACTATAAAACCATTGACACATCCAACCATTGGCACATCTCTGGAATCTATGGTAGTGCACTTCCCATAAGCTTATGTCACTTTGATATCTAATTCATTCATGACCTCAAGAGGCATAGCATTGCATGATGCTCTAGAATTAAACATATAGTTGTGTAACAGCCTATCCCTAATAATCAGAGTAGTGAAAAATGGATCTACATTCAGCTGGGACTCAACCAAGGATGTTCCCAAATATAATTCAGGTGGCTCACCTAGTTCTTCTAGTACTTGGGGTTTTTCCAACTCTGTAATGGTAGGAGGAGTCTCAACATTGTTTACAATTCTACCTTGCATAATTTTTTCTTCTTTTAATCCCAAATACTCGAAGGCCCTTTTCTTGTGCTTAGGAATCCTAAGCAGCTCAACAATTGGAACATAAATCTTGATCTGACTCAAGACTTGGGAAATGTCATAAGGAACATATTTGGGCAAGGCAGCATTTGGAGGAAGACTAAAAAATCATCTGATAGCAAAGGATTTTCATGGTCCGAGCATGGGCAGGATATCTAGGTTCTGTTTGGGAAAACCAGGCCTTTTCCAAATGTATCTTTCTTAGGAGTTTATTTTGGGATATTGGTGAGAACTAGAGTTTTTGGTTTAGCCTGAGGCCCTTCCCCTTTGACAACTTTACTCCTAGTGTTGTATTCTTTTTCTTGGGCAACCACAACATTCATTAACAACTTCCTATCCTCCTCAGAAGGGATTCCTCCATCATACTTTTTAATACTTAATGTCTTTAATAACTCAATATAATTATTAGGTAATTCAAAAGCTTATACCATATCTATTTAAAAAGTATGAGAGGGAGGAAGGGGTAATACCTTGAATGCAATCCTAGAAATATGTAGCAGATTCCGAAAGTGATTAATTCAGTCAAAATTGCTCCTTGCCATGACCTTTTAGAGAACCCTATCATGCACACATCATCATCGGTGTCATCATCAGCTTCCTCAACTATTTTTATTCATCGCATGAGGCATGTGGCAAGAAACATCTATCACACCACTCAATTTCATTGTCTTCTTCCACAACATGACTAAAGGATCAGGCACCAATATGTTTTCTCGAGGTTCGGGTTGTCTATTTCCCAATCCCATGGGTCCTTTTCCTCTATCATCATATCTCTGATCACCCCTAGGATGATTTGCAAATATTTCTTGGCCTTTTGGCTTGTTCTCGACCTTGGGAACCTTGTCAAATCCTCTTCTCTGCTCTAGCGAGTTTATAGGATATCTCTTTAATAGCTCCGACCAAGTTTTTTACAACCTCTTCTAGATCCACATACTTACTTGACTAAGGCTTCTTTGGATTTATCAGCTTTATACCTTCCCTCTTAGGAGGCTTACCAACTACTTTGATAGTGTTTTCAATCTACAAAGCCATGGTGAAATCGTTCCTCAATGTTGTTGGGTTCTTATCCCTCAAATAATAGGCAACCTTCTTATCAAAAGCATTGGAGTATTTTATTAAACAAGAAACATCACTTAGCCTCGGGATTATAGGTAGCCTATTCGGGTCTTATTGAATCGAGTGTTGAAGTCATGAACAAATTCATTAGGATTCTTTTTAATATTTTCAAATTTAGACAAAAGAAACCTAGGATTTATTTTATCTCCATACTACAATCTAAAAGTATTCTTCATTTCTCTTCATGAATCAATGGAGTTATCTACAAAAGATTTATAACGATCACATGCATCCTCCTCAAAAGTATGAATAAACAATTTTATGTACACATCCTCAAATTTAATCTAAAATTCTTCCATCATATTGATAAAAAGCTTTTAAGTGTTGATCACCATAATAGCATTATTTCCTTGAAATTTAGGCAATCTATTTCTAACATCTTGTGGCACTACATTTGGATATCTAGCCGTTGTCTCCCGAAAACCACTTTTTATTTTTCAAGTTAAATTTGAAATTTTGATCTCTCACCCTCCTAAAGTATTTAATCCAAGTTGAAAGTTCAAAGTGATAGAAAAATCCTTGCCCTAGAGTTATTTCAAATCCTCACCGCTTGTTTTGATAAGTTTTCTTTTTCTTATCTAAACGCGTCAAAATTTTGTTTTCGGCCTCATTTAAATGAAATTGTCAACCTTTCTATACCCTGGATTATCAAACCTTGTATTGTTTTCAATTCATTGGCTCATGAAAGAAATTTGAAAATCAAGTGCGAAATGGTGAAGTTTTCTTCTTCTCTACATTTTTCCACAGTCGGGAATGACAGGTAGATCTTTCCCATTAAATTTTTCCTCAGCATCCACGGGTAATACGTGGGTCTCTCGATTGGATGTGGTTTGGTCATATTTCAAGGTCTAGTGGAAGCCTCCATGTGTCTAAATGACGTATCTCCAAGGGCGGTGTCCAAGGGACGGTCTTCAATTAGGTGCATTCTTTCCACATGTCCCAAGTACAAAATGAAGGTAAAACGGGCTAAAATCGGCTAAGTATGGAAGGCTCAGTGGATGGTTCCACTTGCCTCATCTCGTGAAGTTTCAAGATTCAAAGCCAAGGGCAGTCCTCAAACTTATGCCAGTCCTTCATGTGTCCCATGTCCAAAAGGGATAGAGTCGATCGTTAAAATTGGCTAAGTATGGGCGGGTCGGTGGAGGTCTCCATGTGCTTTGCAACGATGCAATACCAAATGTGACACAAAAGGGCCAATTTCCAAATGAGTGCCAGATTCCCACGCATCTAGGTTCAATAGAGAGATAGAGTTGGTTGTTGAAAAGTCTAACCCCTATGGAGGGAGACATGTGTTTACACGACGCCATTTCAAAATTAAAATCCAAGAGTCGGTCTCAAGTAGCGCCAGCTCACTCACCACGTGTCCTCGGGCCCAAAAAGAGACAAATCTGATCATTTTAATTAACTAAGTATGAGTGGGTCTATAGGATCCTCGACATACCTCAACGACGCATTCTAGAAGTAAGATGAAAGATCCAATCTTCAAATAAGTGTTGGTTCACCATGTCAAGAACCAACAGAAGGAGACATGCGTCAGCTTCCCACAATTATAGAAGGACCTTCCAAGGCAAAAACTGAAATCAACACCATCTCTCCACGTGTCTAGGGGTCAACAAGAGTCAAACATGAGCAGAGCCTGAATCAGCTAAGTATGAAGGAACTGGCAGAGTTCTCCATGTGTCATCCTGATGCAACTTAAAAGACAAAATCTAGAGACAAGTTCAAAATGAGCGTTGGCCCTCCATACATCCAAGGTCAAATATACGTCCCCACCAAACAAAAGGTATAGATTCAAAGCATATGTAGGCCTATTCTAATCAATGCCTTACATATGGGTGACCCAGATTTAAATTTGTAAAAGTAAATCGAACAGCCCATGTTTTAATTGGAAAACTAATGTAACGTCTAAGTATTTTAAAACTATTTCTTTCCACCATAAGCATTTCTCTGTGAATCAAGAATTTAAAGCGGCATGAATAGTTAAAATAGGTTGTAAATTTTTCTTGCTGGCTCAAGGAAGTGTAACCGTTTCTTTTAGGCTATATCATGGACTCTAAAATTCATTGTAAGGGGTTGGTAATTGATCTAGTAAACTCAAAAGTGCATTGTACTCGGAGAAAGCAAAGGAGTTATCCATTTTTCTTCCACTTTCCCCCTTTTCTCAATTTCCTCCATTTCTCCACTATGTAAAACTTCTGATTAAGAATTAATATAAGAAGAAGGATTTTGTAGCCTCTTTGATGAGGAGATTTTAGAAACTTTGAGTTCACAATCTTATCTTGTCTTATTTCCATTTGCATTGTTCTTTCTTCCCATGAATGCATGTGATGAATTTTCTAACTAATGTGTATAGGAATCTGATTTCCTACCTACAACATTAGTTCTCCTACCTCTTTTCTCACACCCTTTCCCACTTTCAAATAAATTTATCTCTTACAAGTATTTGCAAGATTTTCTCTGCAGGGTCAGTGGAGTGCCCCTGTTAGATCCTTGGCCGAAAGGCCACCACAAAAATCCACATTTTTTCATGCATGCATATATGGTAGTTGCACTAGTTAAGTAGAGGGACTTAGATTCCTAGAGCGTTGGCAAGAATTCACAAATTTTTCCACCCGAAAAATTTCCTCACCAACAGTTTTTGGCACCCACTATGGGGTAGATTTAGCAGCATCTACACCTGAATACGATAGCAAGGTAAGAAAATTCAAAATTCAAAAAAAAAAAAAAAGATTTTTTTGTATATGAGCCACATGGATTTAAATCATTGCCACTCTAGGAAACCCTCCTATTGAAGGACCCAAATTTATCTTCCACATCCAAGAAGACATTGCTTTAGATTTGAGGGAAGTTATCTTACATAATAGATAAAGTGTCAATCACTTCTTCAATCCCACAAGAATTCTGGACCTTGAAGAGGAACGCATTGTTGAATTGGAGAGGTAAAGACTAATTCCAACACTATGAATAAGAGAATAGATTTTCAAGATGACGTATAAAATATACACTGGAAACAAAGACAAGGACGACAAACCGATCCCATTTTTAAGGAACTTCAAAGGAGACAAGAGCTACTTAGAATCTAAAGGCTTCCTTCTCAAGCAACCAGTCACATTAGGAACTTGAGTGTTGCCAATCCTTTGTACGATGAATTTCCATACATCAATTAGAACCTTGAGTATTTCACCGACGACATCAAAGAAGAAACTAGAGAAAGAGAAGAAAGAGTGGAAGAGGAAATAAGAGCTCAAATCGAAGAAATCGAGAGACTTCAAGCTGAACCGGATGAAATAGCAGTGTGGTAAGCCACACCCTTAGCAAGAAGGCTGGTAGATAGAAATAGACATAGAATGGGAGATCATGATCATGAGCGTGAACGTGATCATGAAGCCCGTAGGCCTAATGTACCATGGGGAGGAAACATCGGTCCACTAGCTCTTTCTTAACCACTCCATGAGATATTGAGAGGCTTGAGAAAAACTTCCCAAAATTCGGAGGATGGTTCTCAACTCCCTGAAGAGAATGTAGCAGCATTTATCACTATTTTTGGTGTGTAGGGTGTTGAGGATGAAGATGTGTCAGTCTGAATCTTTGTGGAGTCACTTCAAGAAAAGGTTGTTGAATGGTTCTACATGCTACCCCTGAGGTCTATCACCTGTTGGGAAGATATAAGAAGTACATTTGAACATAGGTTTAAGAAGACGGAATATTTTTAATATGTTTTGGTCCAATTAGTACAAATGAAGAAAGAAACCTCCTAGTCGATGAGTGAATTCATAGCAAGATATGATAGAGTGATAAGAAGGATCCTTGAAGATGTGGTGCCTCCCGAAAATAATTTGAAGAGTTTTTTCATCATTGCTCTACCATCAAAAGTAGGTTTCTTCCTCAGAAGAGCCCAACCAAGAACATTGAGGCAAGCCCGTAACTTTGTAATAGAAACCGATGATGATCTAATCCTTTCTAGAAAGGTAAATGGACCCAATGGGAAACAAAAGGGTCAAAATTCAAACTCTGTCACCACAGATCCGATGTTCCAAAAAATGGAAAATGACTTGGTTTCCTTGAAGAAATAGCTATCTCATATCACAATACGGAATTCTTCAAGGAGACCAAACCCTCCATATAGGCCAAGGATTGCTCCACCTCCTCGTCAACTTGCTATTGAAGCACCACTAGTCAATTCCATCTCGTGACACCAAAGAGCTAGAGGATGAAGAAGAAAACATGGAAGATTATGAAAACTATCTTGAGATTGAGGAAGTTGATATGCACAATGGCATGATTTAGTATGTTGATGATGAAGATGAAAGTGATGAAGAAGTTCCAAGTTTCTCATGTTTTGTTTTCACTGTGCTCAATCTAAGAAAGGGATTTGAACCCCAACAGCTTATAGAAAAGGATAAGAAGAAGAATAAAGAATATTATCCTCCGGAGGTTACACAAAATAAAATCATCAGTGAGAGGATCGCCATTACCACCTTCTTTGGAGTCGGCCAAAGAAAAACTTGACTCACTAGTTGCCAAAGAGCATGCTACTATACTAAGTAAGTCATTTGATCTATCTTCCAGCTCAAAAGTTGCTAAGAATAATTCTCTTCTAAATGTTGGTTCTGTAAAAACATTTAAAGTTTAGTCAAAGGCTACACCCTCACCCCCTTCCAAGCCAATTGTTACACCTAAAAAAGAGAACCCAACACCAAAATTAGCAAAGTTTCTACCATGTAGATATTCCTCCACTTCTAGAGCCTCTTCCTCACCCACCATTTCCTCATTTGACTTTGTAGAACATGTAAGCAAAACCAAAGTCTAGATATCTGAAATAGAATACCTAGAGACACATCCTACCTAATTTGACAAATTCATTAATACAATTCATGGCGGTATCTCTGTATCCTTGAGTCCTAATTCTAAAGGCTTACTGCCCACAACATCCACACCACCTTCCCAATACATGTTAGCCCTTAATGCCTCCAAAACCAACAGGTTGAACCTTTCTACCTATCACTCCTCGTTAAAGGATTCCAACAAAATAATTGTATCATAGATTTTAGAGCCTCAGACAATGTGATGCCATTCAAAGTTACAAATTCTCTAGGCCTCACGTTGACCTGGTAAATTGCACATGCTACTCAATGGAATAAAAACAAGTTCCATTGGTAGGAAGAATCAAGGATGCACAAGTGGCACTAGCTAATTTTCCAGACAAAGGTGCTATTGACCATGCTGCCGTAGAAACATCCCAAAGATCCTTTAGTATGCTTTTGAGAAGAAATTTTTGAAATTACCTAGGTGGAGAAATAAAAATGGATTGGTCATCTGTGACTATCGCAGTAAAATGTGAGATGAAGAAGTTACTACTAGTAAGAAAGATGAAGTTCACAGTATGAAAGTCTGATGATCCAAAAGCAAACATTCTCTTTCAAGATTGTGGGCTAGGAAACTACTTCCTCACATCGGAAAAAGAGGAGAACTTTTTTCTTCTAATGGAGGAAGAGGAAGATAAAATTTGGATAATGGAATTTGATGGTAGTCATTCTAGAGTAGGTTCGGGAGCTGGGGTAGTATTGTACTCTCCTTCCAAAGAGGTGTACCCTTTTGCCTACAAGCTACAATTTGATAATACAAACAACACTGCAAAGTATGAAGCATTGCTCGTAGGCATGAATGCGGTAGAAGACATGGGAATCAAGAAGATGAGATGCCGAGGTGATGTAGAGGTTGTATTAAATCAGGTCCGCCAACAATATCGGGTGAAGAATCCAAGACTCGCATTACAAAAACAGGCGTGGGACTACATTGAATCTTTTGATGCATTTTCCATTGAAGCTATTCTGAGGGAAAACAATGAAAAGACTGATTCTCTTGTAGTGTCAACTTCCCTAGTGACACCTCATCCTTCTTTTTTAAAGACAAAGTGACCATTGAAATGGTATTCGGGCCTAGTGTACTGCATAATACAAGCCATTGGAAAGTCTTTAATGATGATAACCAAATTCTAGCCTTTTCAAAGAAAGGGATAATTTCAATAGTCTCTTCTTCAAAGGAGGTGAAAATACACACCGAGAAGCATCCCCCAAAGAAGAGAAAGAAGTAATTGAAGGGATTGATGATGAGGGAGTAATTAAATGTAAAGGGAACAAATTTCCCAAAGGCCTAGTCTCTTTAGAAGAGCTCTTTGACAAACATGACAGATTCATTCAAGAGAAAGAAAAGCAATATTCTTGGTGCCTAGCTGATTTTTATAAAGAAAACATTGGTACCCTAGAGGAGCCAAGGATGGTCAATATTGGAAAATGTTGTTTTCCTAAGAAAAAGAAGGTTTGTTTCTTAACTCAAGAAATTATTAGATTTCTTGGTCTACTCTTATGATGAACTCAAATCCTTCCAGCCAAGGAAATGCACCACTCAATTCCTTTTAAGGACGGTGTTAAGCCCTTCAGTGCGTAAAACAAAGGTCGTACAACCCAAATATTTTTGATACCATCAAGGAGGAAGTAATGAAGAAGCTTAATGCAAGGATCATTTTTCCCATCCACTATTCAACGTGGGTAGCTAACATTGTGCCGCTAGAAGAAGAATGGTGAAATAAGGATATGTGTAGATTTTTCTAACTCGAACTAGGTGTCACTAAAGGAAAATTGTCCTCTTCCTATCATGGACCATATCCTACAAGCAGTCACTTTGGATCTGAAATTCTTTCATTATTGGATGGATTCTTAGGATATAATCAAATCAAAGTGGTAGAGGAGGACCGCACCAAGACAACCTTTACGACACCTTGGGGAATTTTTACATACAACAAAATGCCTTTCGGCCTAATCAACGTAGGAGCTACATTCCAAAGGGCGATGGATTTGGCCTTCAAAGATCTGAAGCATTATATTTTCGTATATCCGGAAGATCTCACAATACTTTCAAAGAAAATGGGAGCTCATATCTATCACTTGGAACATGTACTTGCAAGGTGTAGGAAACATGGCATATCACTAAATCCAAAAAAGTGCATTTTATGGAGTCACGAAGCCAAGTTATTGGGAAACATTGGGAAAAAACATGGAGCACACATTGATCTCAGTAGAGGGTTATATCCATTCAAGAATTATCTCTAGCCACAAGCAAGAAGGGAATTCATTCATTCTTTGGAAAGGTAAACTTTCTTTGTTGTTTTGTGCCTGAGTTTTATGAATTGACAAAACACATCACTTCCATGATGAAACCTCAAGAAATTTTCAAATGGAACAATGAAGGGAAGGTAGCATTTAAAGAGATCAATAAATCCATTTCCAAGGCTCCAACCCTTGTGTCTCTAGTTTTTAACAAAGAGTTCATCATGTATTGTTATGCATCGAGCATACACTCTCTTTTGGTCTTGTTCGGAAAAATGATGAAATGTTGAAGCACCTATAGCTTTCATGAGTTGTCCTTTGAAGAAAAATGATCTAAAGTACAACCAATTAGAGAAGCCTACCTATGCAGTGGTCAAGGATGTAAAAACCTTTAGGTTTTTACATCCTCAATTCTCATATAGTGGTGATGGTTCTGGCAAAAGGTGAAATCAAGTCCATCTTGACACAAAGGATCCCGTGAGCTAAAAGAGAAAATTGGATTGAAAAGACTCAAGAATATGACTTGGAGATTTGACCATCCAATCTGGTAAGGGGAAATGGCTTGTGCACGTTGATTGCTGAAGATGAAACACTCAAAGTTCAACATGGTGAACAAAATTGTGCCTACTCAACTTATTTAGAAGACAATCCACAGTTATCTTTGTCACCACTACTTGATGAGTGGTATGGTGATATTTCCTACTACTTGACTTGTGGATAATTCCTCCCCATCTTGATAACAAGCAAAGAAGAAAACTCAAGTTGAAGGTAGATAAATTTATAAACTGAAATCATGCACTCTACAAAAGAGGCACGGGTGGTTATTTCCTTAGGTGCTGTAGATAAAGAGCAACAAGAAAAGTTGCTTGAAGCATATCATAACCAATCATGTGGTGGGCATTTTTGAGCAATGGTTTCTACACACAAGATCCTTCGAGGAAGGTATTATTGGCCCACCTTTTTTAGACACTTAAGCTTGTGTTTCTAAATGTAAATCATGCCAACAATTCATTGGAAGACCAGGACTCACCGCATTACCACACAAGCCTATGGTTATTGAAGAACCATTTCAACAATGGGGCTGGACTTCATTGGTGTTATGAACCCTCGCTCAAGCATGGAGTACACCTATGTACTCACAACATTAGATTACTTCACCAAATGGGTGGAAGTAATTCTAGCCAAACAAGCCAACATTGAAACAAAGTAAGCAACTTCATCAAGGAGAATATCATAGTCCATTTCGGAGTGCCACAAAATATTATAGCAGATAATGCTACATATTTATCTTCAAGAGAGCTGACCAAGTTTCGATATAGTTACGGAATCTCCTAGCTCATTCTTCTTACTACTAACCATAAGGTAATGGACAGCCAAATCAAGCAACAAGAACATTGTAACCATTGTCCACAAGCTTGTGGACAAGAATCAAAGGAATTGGCACAAAATGTTGTACGACGCATTGTGGGTAGATAGGATCACTCCCAAGAATTTGATAGGTACGTCTCCATTCCAACTGTTGTATGGAGTTGAAGCAAAAATTCCCCTCATAATTGAGATGCCAACTCTCAAGTTGCTACAGGAAATAGAAGATGGTCAATACAAAGATTCTATAGATAAAAGGATCCTATTTCTAGAGAAGCTTGAAGAAAATATATTCTAGATGGTGGATTGAATCAAAGAACACCAATTAAAAGTAAAGAAGATCTTTGACAAGAGGGCCAAAGCAAGAGAATTCAAGGTTGGAGACTTTTTCCTGTTGCGGGACAAGAGAAAATAACCAAAGGGTAGTCATGGAAAGTTTGATTAATTATTACTCGACCCATTCCAAATTCATGGAGCTTGTTGTGAGAATGTTTTTCTCCTCTCATACTTGGATGGAATTCCATTGGAATTGCCTTGAAGTGGGGAATACTTGAAATCGTATCATCGGTGAAAGTGATTTGTCCCCTTCCTTGTACCATAGATTTTTTCTGGTGTGTTTCTGTTCCATTGTGTGGTTTTTCTCCCTTCTTTTTCATGTCGTGTGTTTCCTTCCTTCTATGTGCTTGTGTGTTTCCTTCTTCTCGACCTTTCTATCTTAGAATTGTACATGAATCTGTATGCTAAGGCCCAATGGATAAGGCATTGGTCAATGTTATGCGGTTTAAAATTTGAGATTATGGATCCTCATACCATGTCTTCGTTGTGCTCATTCCATGTCATGTCCCCAAGCTAGAGCTAGCTATTATCTCCAAAAACCACTTTTTGTTTTCCAAGTTAAATTCAAAATTTCAAGCTCTTACCCTCCTAAAGTATTTAAGCCAAGTTGAAAGTTTGAAGAGATAGAAAATTCCATGCCCTAGAGTTGTTTAAAATCCCCACTTGCTTGTGTAGATGGGTGAAAATTTTATTGTTGGCCTCATTTGAATGAAATTGTCAACCTTTCTATGCCTCTAGATTGTCAAACCTTGTATTTTTTTCAATTCCTCGATCATGAAAGAAATTTGAAAATCAAGTGCGAAATGGTGGAGTTTTTTGCTTCTCTATATTTTTCCATAGTCAGGAATGACGGGTAGATCTTCCCCATTAAATTTTACCTCAGCATCCATAGGTAATATGTGGGTATCTCTAATTGGATGTGGTTTGGTCATATTTCAAGGTCCAGTGGAAGCCTCCACATGTTCAAACGATGTAACTCTAGGGGCAGTGGTCCAATTGACAGCTTTAATTAGGCGCAGATCTTTTCACGTGTCCCAAGAGTACAAAATGAAGGTAAAACGGGCTAAAATCGGCTAAGTATAGAAGGCTCAGTGGATGGCTCCACGTGCCTCATCGTAAAATTTTCAAAATTCAAAGCCGGGGGTAGTCCTAAGACTTGTGTCAGTCCTTCATATGTCCCAGTCCAAAAGGGACATAGCTGATCGTTACAATTGGCTAAGTATGGGTGGGTCAACACGTAATTCTAAAAGTGACACAAAAGGGCTAATTCCCAAATGAGTGTAATATCGCCATGCATTTAGGGTCAATAGAGAGACAGAGTTGGCCATTGAAAAGTCTAACCACGCGGAAGGAGACACGTGTTAGCATAAGCACCATTTCAAAAGTAAAATCCAAGAGTCAATCTCCAAGTAACACCAACTCGCCACATGTCCTAGGCCCAAAAAGAAGCAAAGACGATTGTTGAAATTGACTAAGTATGATCGGGTCTATGGGAGCCTCCACGTGCCTCAATGGTGCATTCCAAAAGTGATTCAAAAGGGCCAATATTCAAATAAGCGTTGGCTTGCCATGTTAGAAACCGGTGAAAGGAGACATGCATCAGCTTAGCACAATTTTAGAAGGTGCTTCCAAAGTGGAAACTCAAATCAGTGCCATCTCTTCACATGTCTAGGGGTCAACATGAGTCAAACAGAACAGACCCCAGATCAACTAAGTATGAAGGAACCAATGGAGTTCTCCACGTGTCATCCTAGTGCAACTTAAAAGACAAAATCTAGAGGTAGGTTCCAAATGAGCGCTAGCCCACTAGACTTCCAGGGGTTAGATATACGGCCCCGCCAAATAAAAGGTAGATAGTCAAAGCATCTGCAGGCCTGTTCTAATCAATTCCTTCCATGTGGGTGGCCCAGATTTAAAGTTGTAAAATAAAATCAAACGGCCCATGTTTTAAATAATGTAACGACCGAGTATTTTAAACATGTTTCTTTCCGCCATAAGCATTTCTCTATGAATCAATAATTTGAAGGGGCACGACAATTAGAATAGGTTAAATCAAGCTTTCTTGATGGTTCAAGGAAATGTAACGTTTTCTTGTGGGATATATCATGGACTCTAAAAGACATTGTAAGTGGATGGAAATTGATCTCGTAAACTCACGAGTGCATTCTACTAAGAGAAAGCAAAGGAGTTAGCCATTTTTCTTCCACTTTCCCCCTTTTCTCAATTTCCTCCATTTCCCCCTATGTAAAACTTCTCCGATTAAGCATCAATACAAGAAGAATGATTTTATAGCCTCTTTGATGAGGATATTTTAGAAACTTTGACTTCACAATCTTATCTCATCTTATTTCCATTTACAGGGTTCTTTCCTCCCATGAATGCATGTGATGAATTTTCTAACTAGCACATGTGCAGAATCTAATTTCCTACCTGTAACATTAGTTATCCTACCTCTTTTCTCACTCCCTTTTCCACTTCCAGAAAAAGTTCTCTCTTGCAAGTATCTGCAAGCTTTGCCACAGGGTCAATGGAGTGCCCCTACTAGATTCTCATCTGAAAGGCCACCACAGAAATCCACATTTTTTCATGCATGCATATATGGTAGTTGCACCGGTTAAGTAGAGGGACTTACATTCCCGAGCTTTGGCAAGGAATTCACAAATTTTTTCACCTAAAAATTTCCTTTCCAACACCACCATTCTTCTAAAATCTATAGGTCCAAAAGTGTTGACAACAAATGGAGGTCTAGGAGGAGGTTGAGCCATATTTCCTTGAGGGGATGATCTTACAGAGAAACACAATGATGAGGGATAAGAGGTATTTTGAACACAGGAGTATAATTTTTAAAATGAATGTTCTCTAAAACTCTAATTCTTTGAAGATCCTATCACTTTGGAAAACACAAAGTGACATAATGAGACACAAATTTTTCAAATACAAATTAAGGCCCCTCTCGATATAGAGAATTTCAATCTACAAAAAGACTACCCGATTCAAAAGCACTTGAGTAAGTATGGCAATCTTCAATGACAGTTGATCGCCTTCCACAATTGATAACTCTTTTCTTGATTTCCGATCTCTAATAACTTTCTAGATTCTTCTTCCTTCATAATTTGTCTTTCCCAATTTAAAAAACAACCTTGTACTGGGTCTTTAATGAAGAAAGGTCATCTTCGTTTCTAGCTTTGCAAATATTAGTGATAAATTTCAATTCACAGATTTTAAGACACTAGCATTTATCAAAAATTAATTCAACACAGAGTCGTCACTAAGAATTTTCACCTTAGTTGTGCAAATGCACTAAAATTGATCTCTCAAATGTCTGTCAACACTAAATTCATGCAAAGCTTCATAGATATGACCTTCCTTTACCCATATTTAACATTGATGATGTAAAATTAGTGAAAAACAAATAGAAACTGGAAATATTACACGCAGAACTTGTAACTTGCACAAATCTTACAGATTTCAACAAAGGATGACATTTAAACAACATATTTGCACTTAGATCATGTAAGAAACATTATCAGGGTTTGTATGTGTACGTCTTTGTTCAAATAGTCCCCGAAAAATGTGCCAATATGGTGTTGGTATCCAAATTGATTCTTCTTTACAAGTTGATCATCATCACGGATTTAACAAGAAGCCTAGAGAAGAATAAATCATCATGTATGTTGTTTTGTAGCTGTGGGGGTGATTCACCTAGATCTTTGTCACTCAGATGTTAGAGAAATAGATAGCACCTTCAAAAGGATTTGATCTATCCTCACTACTTTAGGTTGTGCCTTTCAACCAGGGTGAGAAGACCCATTTTGTAACCTTTGTTGGTGAAGGAGAATGAAGATATCCTTCTTTTCACAAACTTAAAAGGAAACCTTGAGAAATATGATCAATGCACCACAATTTGACTCTCACAAGTTGTCACTTCTAAAGAATGGTGATATTTTTTAAAAAAGGTTAAGGTTATTAAAGACATTATGGAATCCCGATTGCTTCTACATATTTTAGGGCAAAAATTTATTCATTTGTGGACATATAGGGCAAACAGGGGTAGTTAAGGTAGGATTCATTGTTTTTGAAGAATATTTGGTGGGAGATTAAGCAAGATAAACTTGATTTTTCTAGATCTTTGAGAACCTTCACAACTATTGGAAAACTAAATGACAAAATGCTTCAAAATAACTAAAATATTCCTTCAACCTAAAGGTGTGCATTAAAGGAGGCCTAGAGCTACATGGTTTCACACAATCTTTGATAATTCAACACGAAGAATCGAGCTAAAGACTCAATTAAACATTAAAGACCCTTGGTTCCTCATGCCTAAGATACACTCAAAGGCTTATAGACAATCTTTATAAACAAAATGATAGTAAACTTATTTTAAATTGTTTATCTCATTACAAGATGAAAGCTCTTCTCGTAATGAAATTGTAAATGCCACTAAACTATCACAAGGATGAGATCCTATGTGATTTGGAGGGATTTTAACACAAGATTGCAATAGGAAACATCAAAACCATTTGAACGCATTTTGAAATAAAAGCAGACACAATTTTCCCCAAGATCAACACACATTAATTTGAGATCTATTAGATTTATCGGTAGGGTAAAGTTTCTTGAACAATCTAAGATCTTGTCAATGGTCAGACACTCAAACCATCTTGACACGATCAAATCTAAAACACAAGAGATTATCATGTTTCTCAGATGGTCTCTCAAGAAGATGGGATTTTTCAAATTTTCTCATAAGAATTCAACTCTCGACCATTTGCATGACTAAATCATGCTTTTTATAACACTCAATTTACATCCAAGCTTTCCCCCCAAAGAAAATAATATTCAAGGAACCTTTGTTTATTACATGTTTGATCATAATTTCTAGAAAATGACATTTAACAAGTTTAAAACAAAAAGTTTCTAGTTGTTCAAAAAGGTGAATCATTGCAAATATCTCCATCATTGTTTTAACTGGGAGCATGTTTTTATCCTTCATGCATGTAACCTCCATCATTTCATCCTTTTCCCATTCTTTCCTCTCGTAACTTTGCTCGCATATAGTTTCTCTGGTAATTCACGTTTTGCAAGTGCCCAAGCAATTCTCGACTTCAAAATATCATCATTTACATTCCTTGGAATCACAAATTAATCTCTAAATCCATTCAATTACACTTTTTAGATAAAAACGACAAGGAATTTGATCAAAAATGACGAAAAACAATTCGTATTCACATCTCTAGGATTCTTGGAGCAAAAATTGCTTGTAAAATCTGATGCAATCCACAACAACCATTGATTTTTCCCTTTCTCAACTTTAGATTAGAGTCGTTCACGTGGAAAAATGTGATTCAAGGTGGGCCTAGGTTTTCCTTTTGCATTTTATGACTTTTGGAGAAAATGTGCAATTTTCACATTTTTCCCCACCCCTTTGCCTTTGAAATACAGGCTTGACACATGGCTTAATCTGGGACTATGATGGAGTCGTGGCTTACTTATGCAATTTTACCCTTTTTAACAAAAAGGTAAAATTTGCAATTTTCCTTCACGACCCGCCTTCCCGTTCAGAACTTTTGATGTGGGCCCCAATGGAGTTGCGGGTTATTTCATAACTTTGATCCTTTTCAAAAAAGGATAAAATCTTCAAAAACCTCCAGCGACCTGCCTCCCCACTTTGACTTTTCAATGTTGAGCCAAAAAACTTCAAATTGCTTCGCAAGCCCACCTTCCCCGCTCAGAACTTTTGATGTGGGCCCTAGTGGAGTTGCAGCAGTCAATTTATAACTTTACTCCCTCGTACAAAGAGGCCAAAAACTTCAAAATGTTCCTCTCGACTGCCTTCCCACTTATAACATGAAAAACTACCACGTGTCCTTCTTTCGGATCAAACTAAGAATTTTTCCATGCTTTGCTTCATATTTCTTGAATAGCTAATCGAGTCTATCGTGGTTGTGGGGCCAATTTGGTATTTTTTACAAATGTGACAAAAGTGGAAAATTTCACCAAAAAGACTCATTTGGGCAGTAACCAATTAAAAATGAGCATGTATACACCTTCGAGGTAAAATAGATACATTCACCCCACCTTTATAAATTTGACCAGCCAATCGAACTCAACAGTACAGGGCCAAATTGATCTTTTTGCAAACATAGCAAAAAGTTACGAGTTATAATATAGACCCGACGTGCCTCATCCAATCAAATGAGACCACGTAGTTAAAGATTCTAAGATAAATTTCGACATGGAACACATGCCCGTCAAACAAGAAAGATGTAGGGGAACTTCACCATTTGTGCCTAGAATTGAATCTTTTTTCAAGGACAAAGAATTTTCAAATAATACATGGCTCGAGAGCAATCCACGACCATAGAGAAAGATTTACAATAACACTATGGTAAAGATAAAACTTTTACGCATCCATTCTCGGGAGATATAAAATACGATGAACAGTAGATTGGGAAGTTTTTAGAGAAAATGGGGTGAGACTAGATTGAGAACCAAAAGGTGGATTGGAGGGAAGTGATGTGGCATCCTACATGGAGCCACTTGTTGGTACTCAAAATAGTCTCACCCCGATTTTCCTTTGTAAATCTACCCATTTATGGCCTCTGTCACTTTCTTTTTCTTGTGTTGTGCCTAATTAATCTTTTTTTGCCATTTTTAATTATTTCTGGGTCATAGATCACTTATGGGTCCATGGTTTGCACCTTTTTTCTTTGTTCCTCTGTAAAGGGTCTCAGTAATTTGGTTCTCTCATTCTCTGTTCATCCAAAAACTTGGGTTCTCCCATATTTTTCAATCTCCACAGGTTGGGATTTGTCTTCCTTGTCGTTTCTACCCTAAATACTTGAAGAAAATGAATGAATGTATCTCTCGAGAAACATATTTGAGCAAGTAACACTTCTAAATTCTCTATCCTTGGAGAAATTTTTATTATTGAGCTCAAAAGATCATTTTTCTATATTTTACAATTTGACAGTGTTTCTCCCAGGTCAAATTTGCATCCTTGCATCGACAATGGACTTGGATTCTTTTGGTTGATCGGGGATGGCGAATGAATGCTTTAACTTATCACTTTTTTTGCTTTTTTGGCAAAAAGACAAATTTGGTCTCGTGGCTCCGCTCATTTCTGATTGGTTCTTTTAGTGCTTACATGGCTTCTTTTGATTGGATGGGGCGTGGCAGGTCTATTTTTGAACTTGTTCCTTTTTGGCTACTTCGGATAAAATTTTGAACTCTCCCTACGGCCCCACCAGGCTCGATTGGAGAAAATATAAGAGGTAAGGAAAAGTCTCACTTTGACCCCCGTGGGAGGACACATGGAAAAGGTTTTTTTTTGGAGGAGCGTCACATTGACACGTGGAGGACTTCACTCACTTTTCATTTTTGCTTAGAATTTTTCAACTGCAAAAGGAGATCGCCTCGAGCATGACACATGGTGCCTTCCATTGAGCTTCAAGTATTCGAAAAAAAATTTTCGGGAAAGGACATGTGGTGAGCCCGCATTCGTTCAAAGTATCAAATTTTTGGGACCATCTCAAAGTGCACCATACTTGATAGATGGTAGTTTTAAAATTCGAGAGGGGCGGGAGGTGGACCATCGAGGGCAATTCAGATTTTTACCCTTGACATGCGAATGACTAAAAACATAAAAATGGCCTCGCAAGCCCGATAAAGGAAGGATCAAAGCTTTCTCTGTCAACGGCGGAGGTGCGGACTCTTGGGGAAATTTGAAAAAATTTCCTTTGGGAGAAAAAGGTTAAAAGTAAAAAGGGAAGCGTAGTTCCGCTAGGACCCACATTGGGACACGTGTCGGGCTGCTTTCCCGAGGACGAGTCTGCGGGGAAAACTTGGAAAATTTTCCTTTTCCAAAAGGGAGTGAAATGGTAGAATTTGGCCATGATTCCACTACGGCCCACCTTAGGACATGTGTTAGGATCATTTCTTGAGGATGGAGGTGCAAAACAAAATGTGAAATTTTTTCATTTCTCCAAAAGTTGTGAAAAGTCGAGGAAGCCCTGGTCTATTTTTAATTTTGAATCTTCCACGTGGATGTCCCAAATTCAAAGTAAAGATCAATGGAAGCTGAGAGTCTAAATCTGAATTGGTGCACTCAATGTCTAGATTTTTGGGGGGAAAGGGGATCTATTGTAAATGTTATAAATGGCACAAATTTTTCATGTAAAGGGTTGGAAGTTAGAGGTTAGAGTGTTAGAGGTCGAAGAAAATTCCCAAGAGGAAAATTTGACTATGCTTGTCTTTTAAGAGTCCATCTGAGAAACTAGGTTATCTCTTTTTGTATTAAGCTTTATTGTGTCAAGGTGGTTGCAAGTATACAGCCATTGACAAGCTCTGAGACTGTTCTAGAAACTTTCCCCTGCTAATAGACTTAATCAAATTCAAGTTTTTCTATGTTGTCTTGAGAAAAATGTGTTTGTTTTATTTTTGGATGTACACAAGTAGTTTTTCTTTTTTCTATTGCAATCTTGTATTAAAATATGATTCAATCACATAGGCCTCAATCTTTGTGATAGTTTAGTGGCATCTGCAATTACATTTCTCAGAAGAGATTTCATTTGGGATTGGAATAAACGATTTAAAATCACTTTTCTCTCATCTATTGATAGAGATTGTTTGTAAGCCTTTGGGTGTACCTTAGGCATGATTTGACTCAAATCTTGATGCTTTTTTGGTTTTTCTAACTCGAGCCTTCATGATAGAATCTTAGAGATTGTGTGAAAGAGTGATAATCTAGGCCTATATTGAAGCACATATTCTACTTAAAGAAACATTTTAGCTATTCTATGGCATTCTGTTGGTCTAAATTTCCATTTTGTAAGGTTCCTCAAGAATCTGGTGAATCTAGTTTCACCTTGCCCAACCTCCCACTAAAAATCCATTTAACAACAACTAATCCTACCCATACTACCCCTATTTTTCATGTGTGTACACAAATACATAATCTCTGTTACAAAACATGCGAGATGTAATCGTGGTCTCAAATGTATTCAATAACCTTTTCTTTTGTTGTGAACATATCTCCTTTATCTAGAAGTGACAACTCGTGAGAATCAGATTTGGTGTTTTGATCATATTTTCCCAAGGTCTTCTCTATAAAATATATGCAAAAGAAGGATTTATCATTTTCTTTAATAATGGAGGTTAAAAAATAGGTTGTCTTACCTTGGTTGAAAAGCACAACCTAAAATAGTTAGGATCATATCACATCCTTATAAGGTGCGCAACCCACTCCTCTCGTGAGCCCGAGTGCTAAAAGGTCAAATAGACTACTTCCCACAAAATGACATATATAATCATCTATTTGTCTCTAGTTTCTTTTCAAACCCATGATGTTTCTCGGCCTTTGAAGGAAATTAAATTTGGGTAACAACACCGCCACCCTCCTCTCCACATTTTCTATTTAACACAGTCATTTTGGAGTTTTGGGAGGTTACTTGTTTTAGTTGTGCACTTCTATTTTGGAGATTTGGCTTGAGTTGATTTCTTGAAGTCTTGGAGCTTTTTACATTCTTTCTTGAGCTTGGAAGGATCCTAGAGTTGTTATTATGGATCAAAGGTTCTTGTAATGGTAAGGTAGGAACTTAAACCTTGCAATTTTATTTATTTTTATAAGAATGTTGTTTTTAAAATGCATGTTTGTGTGTTCTTTTTTTGAGACTTGGGTAGTATTTCCTTAAGGATGGTGTGGGAGAAGGAATACGGGGATATTTTGAGGAGGCATAAGAGTATTGTTTTGCATATTTTGGAGGGATTTTGGGTTAGGTGTCCCACCTTTTAAGATACGAGATTTTTACTTATCTTTGTAAGAAATACTTGAAGGAGTGATAAGATTATGAGGAAGAGATAAGTGTTTGAGGGAGGGATAAGAGTTTCATTGTTGTGTGGGTGAAAATTTTGGAGGCCTTTAAGGTGGGAGATTAACCCATTAGGAGACATAAGTGATTTACCCATATTTCGTTGCTCCCTTGGCTTAAAGATTAAATCCTTATTTCAGAAAATTTGCATTCTTTTGGTGTTATTAGTTTGTGTTTGTACGTATATTAAAATATTGTTGGCATGTGTTTTGTAATGTGGAAGAATTTGTGAAAGTTTCCATTGGTTGTATCCATTCCTTGTTTCTATATGGTTGGGGCTCGAGGGCCAATGAGGAGGATGGCTTCTCCTTCTCATTGGAAATATGGTTTGGTGGAGAGAGTTTCCTACTTCCCCTTTCTTGTTTTTGTGTTTAAAGATGAAGGAAAACATATATGGAGTTGCAAGTTGATCAAAGGATAAATAAATGTTGTGTTGAAGATAAGAAGAGATAATCTCTAGATTGTAAAGTACAATATTTAGTTGTATAATTTGGGACTATAAATATTGAGAAGAAGTTATTTTGTTACTTTATTGTAAGTGAATTATCGAGGAATTGTAAATCATTAGGAAGTTAAAAATTTATTAATTTTTGTAATTTAATGATAGATATTGAAAAAGAGATCTTTTTATTTTCCTGGTGAGTGTTTTGTTCCATTGAAATTAGAAAAATTGAATGAAAGTTTTTTCAAATATATTAACTTGTAGACATATTCATACTCATATTTTACATGTCGAATTTAATATGTTAAATCATAAAATAAAAATTATTTATTTTTGAAAAAGAAAAGATTCAACCCTCATAAATGTACAACAATTTTAAAACCCTAAAAAAATTCTAGAACAAACATTATCACAACTTAAATTTGATGTCCATATGGTCGTCATCCTACCTTGCTCTAAGAATGTTGTGACAGTCATTTCAACGTCAAATTTAACACACTAAGCACTTTGTGTTATTTTTCCAGAATGCATTTAAGAACATATTTGGGGCATTTTAAACCCAGAAAACTACAATATTTCAACAAAAAAATTAATAATGTTAAAGGGGGTTTTGTAGGAATTATTTCTTAAGAGAATATTTGAATATGGTTTACAAAATTAAGTTAAATGGTGTCCTTGAGAAGGTTATTATGTGAATTTAATTAAATGTTATTCTAATGGTTTGTTCAATTTAATTCGAAACATATTCAAGAATTAAATTTATAATTTAATGAAGGATGAAATTATCTAGTATACATGTTTAAATGAGTATGCCTTTTTAATTATTATTACATAAGAGAATTTAATTGGCATAAATTATATTAAAACAAATTCGGGAGAATTTAGCCAAATCTTAAGGTTCACAAATTAAATATAAAGTGCGAACTATTTAAATAAAATAAAATATCCTATGGTAAGGTGTTAGTCAAATAAGCAAGCAAATTTAATTACTTGAATAAGGTTAACATAGGAAATTTATTTTAGATTAAATTTATTTAAATATTATTGTTAACCTTAGCATGAAAATAAATGAAGTTAATTTAAGGATTGATTGTTTAAATAAAAATTAGGATTAGTTAATGGCTTGAGAAAAATTAATAAAACTAATAGTAACAGACTAAATAGTATAAAATGACCCCAAAGGAGATGTATGAATAAATATGTGAGATTTTATTTTGATGGAATTAATGTCTTCATTGTTTCAAAAATAATAATAATAATAATAATAATTCGTAATTTTCGAAATTAAATAATGGTGTTTGGACATAGTTTGGAGCATAGAATTTTGTGTGTGTTACATGCCTCATCTCAATCGGGGGATGCTAGTGGCTACAAGGATCACCCACCTAAAAAACAAAGCAGGGCCCCTTCCCCTCTTCCAAAGGTTGTTGAGTCCATAAATTTGAGCGATGTTTCTAGATTTGAGAGATCAAACCATGGGAAACAGGGACAAGAGAGCTAATGGTCCAAATCCTATGTTACAACAGCTTCCAAATTGAAGGAGAATACCATAAATGTTGTTAAGCTATTAACACCATCATAGAAGACTCTTGTCTAAAGAATAAAGAGGATCTACTACAAAATTTCCTTAAGGAGGAGGAAAATATATCCCACTTGGACTCATTTGCAAGTTTCACAAGTTTTAGCCTAAGCTCTCTCAGGTCCATGATTGGATAGGGATTTAATTTTTAAGCTCTCTCCCATGTGTTAAAGCTTACTTTATTTTTTTTGAAACCCTTGAGGATAGGGATTTAATTTTTAATCAATATTGGGTTTGGGGAGAACATGGACTCATGTTCAAGCCATGGTATCTATCTTTTGACCCCCTAAAAGACTCCTTTGATACCTACCCTATTTGGATACATTTGCTAGGGCTTACATTGCTACTCTAGAACAAATCTTGCCTCATTTCCATAGGAGATACCATAGTATATTCGGTGAATTTTGATGATAAAATATCCCATCAAAAACATACAACTTATGATAGAATTCTTGTAGATATTGACACCTCTCAAGTCCTCCTAGTAGAGATTCAACTGTAAATAGATGATAGGAAGTGGGTGTAAAGGATAGATTATGAGGGCTTAGCTTTCATATTCGGAGATGCTTCAAAACGAGGCATCTTACGGATGAATATGAACATTCCAAATGTAAGGAAAAGTCTGCATGGTGGAAGGACTCTCTACAAGGTCATTTGACAGTTAACCCCAATTCAAAACCAGTTGTGGAACCTTCAAAACTAAGTTACCTGTCATGGAAGAGATTTCAAACACTACAGAGAAGAAACCTCAATATTCATCTCCTCAATGTGTTGATTCAGTCATATATTATGATTTGAAGCCCTTCTTTGAGGGTCACATCCCTATCAAATCAATTGAAGTTGTTCTTCCCATCTCAATGGAAGTAGAAAATGAGGAATGGAAGGTGGTGGGTAGGACAAAGAAGCGATATACTAAATCTAAAACTTTCATTATCTCGCATAAGGCATGAGACCTATCATCATATGTTCTCTCATCACCGCATCTTGGTCAGTAGGCTTGCTGTGTTGCTACTAAGAAGTTGTTGTTGTTGTGAAGGATTTTTCTAATAGCTATTTTTAGCTGTAGGATTTTTGGTTATCAGTTGTGTTCTTCACATAATGCTTCCTATTGTTGGGATGATTTGTTAAATCTAGATTTATATCTCTTTTGAAATGTTCAATTAGTTGAATCTTGTTTTTCAAATCGTGTTGTATAAGGATTTAGTCCCTTTCAAAACCATTTACCAATATTAAAAAAATTAAGTATAAAACCATCCTAGATATGTTTTCATATTTAAATATGAATATGAAATAAATTAAAATTGATTTTCTAAAGGTATAATTATATTAAATCATTTTAATAATTATTTGAATTTCATTGTAACCCTATTCATAATGCGATGGGATCCAAAATTCAAAGGATAAATCATAGAAAATTAAGAATTTTTATACAATACCTATGAATGCACTTTGAATGTTGAGGTGGTTGGGAATTTTTTGAATTCATTAAATTCTGAAACCGATGTGAACAATTTGTGCGGTAGTCATTTTGAAGTCAAGAGGATTATAATTATGACATGAAAAATTAAAGTAATAGATTTAAAGCTTAGCGGTCACTAGGTAATGTAAGTGTAGCTTATCTAGGTAAATTAACATTAATGAAATTAGAATTCACCAAAACTAAAAATATTAATTACCCTTTTTTATATTAACATATATTTTTATCGTTTAAATACTTTATCTTATTATAAAATTACTAAATATAGTAACACACATTATCCAAAATAACATTATTAAGATAGTCATACACATTATATAGAAAGTTGTTCTCAAATAAATATAGGGAAAAATCACATAATTTTATTTTTTAGATAGTTAAACATTTTTGACCGGAGCTATGAACTAAAGGGTTGATGGGTTCCCATCCTACAAGTATCGAAAGACTAGATAGGTGAAGGGCTACATACAAAACTAAAAACTAGTTTGAGATCAAACAACGAGGCCAAAATGTAACATGTAAAAGTAGGCCTGCAAAAACATAGAGATAAGAAAATAAATAATAAAGGGGGAATAACGAGAGAAATCCTAGGATTCAAACTCTAATTGGTCCATTGATCCAAGCATTGCAATCTTCCTGAGAAAGGAAAATGATGAGATAGAAAAATCTTTAACTACACCTCAAGATTAGGATGGGGTGGGGTAGGTTCCACGAGTGAAACTTAAGGGATGGCACCATGAAGACAAATGCCCCATCAAAGAAAAAATATTCTTTAAATAGACCCAAAAATTGAAGGAGGGCTCGAATTTTCAATTCTAGGGCATCATAAATCCTATTGTCACACCCGAGAGGAGACGAAGAAGGACTATCATTGGAAAAGAGAATATAAAGACATACTTTTGTTAGATCTTTGGCCAAACCCACATGATGACATGGGTAAATGAAATGGGACATGACCACCATGACCACTTCTTTATGTGCACTCAAAAATAGAAAATCGAACACGAAGATGTCTACAATCACATAGTTGACACTATATCTCCTTATGCTCTGGAGATAATCCATGCCCAAGAATTTCTCAATCACATTCAGAACAGGTGTGGAGCATATGCAGGTGTAGTCAATTTTACTCCCACTATAAAAGGAAGGAATCCCATGCATGTTGGCCTATCACCTAGCAGAAGCTGAGTGCTCACCCGAGGCACGCGTGGGTGCCGAGTCTCTCTTTTATGTGAGTTTTAGTGGGAAACATTTATCTATGATTAGTGTAAGAGTATTCAGGAAAGAATTTTAGACATACAAGAATCATAGGGCTTAGAACGGCCTCCAGATCCTTGTAGCTTCTTCAGACCGGATGTTTTAACAGACTCCATAACATATATTATAATAGAAAGATACAATCATTCATTCATAACATGCAAGGAAAGAGAACTCCTATGAATGAAATATACATTAAATATACTGATATCCATGTCTATTTGCAACAGGTAACCTCATTGTATTCATTATTTCATTACAAAGAGCCATAGAGGGTAGACCGTAGTCATGCACATCACTAGGCTTGTATAACTATGCCAAAAGAAAAAGAAATTACAATACTTTTGGGCCTAATACACTCCTATCTCGAGTCAAAGTTCCACTCATAGAAATCCTGCAGAGCTTCACCCATGTTATCTCTCTCTCTGTGTATATCTCTTCCTCTATCTCTATATCCCCATTTGTATGTTATCTCGGTCTTCTCTTTTTTTTGTTCTACAAGCACTTGTATTTATTATCTTCTCGTGCTACCAACTCACCTTGTCATGCCCTTAGATCCATCACCAAGTGTCGAATGTGGTCCTCCAAGTGAGCATGTTCCTTCAAGCCTAAGCTCTCCACTCCATCTCATGATGATCTTCTAGAAGATCCCATCATTGGCATGCTCTTTCTGGGCCACCTGTTGCCAGGCTGGCATCTTATCCATGCACAATCAATCGCACTTTTCACGTGTTTAGTCTTGGACACTTAAATTAACTCCCGAACCTCCTTTCATGTGTCACGTAAATCATTTGCCTTCTTAAATCTTCCTCCTTTGTGCTTTTTCCTTGCACGCCCTTTTATAATTAGGATCCCACGTACCCACACACCTTCATACTTAGCCAATTTTCGAGGGGCCCAACATCAGCCCACACTACACCTGTTCTCCATCCTCAGAAACATTTTACTTGACAAAGGTGCAAGCTGCTTCAATGGAACAAAGATGTAGACATATCTTAACAAATGAATAAGGAATGAAATAATAGGGGCAAGAATGAAGAATAGAGGGGAACATTAATTCAAAAGGTTGGGGAAGTCCCATCGCAAATCTGCCTCCAACTTGTTCCACACTTTGACCTCGCCCTTCGCCTTCTTGGCATAGGTCACCCACCAGGGTGCTCACTTCATCAAAGCTTAGGCCAGCTCCTTGGGTGCCCAAAGTGTCCACAATTTGTTCCATTTCCTTACCCAGGTCCGCAAGCTTGTCCATCCTCCTGGTAATCTGGGGGTATAGTTCCTTTAGCCGGGCCTTGATTGAGCTTCTCAAAGCCTCAATTGCCTCTGATTTCTTTTCTACCTTGGCCAGAACCTTGTCCCTCTCTACCCTATTCCCCTTGTTCTTTTCCTGGAACTCCTTCAGCTCTGCTTCAAGTGTGGCAACCAAGGAGCTTGCCACCTTATCTCGATCCGCGCATGTGTCATATGTGGCTTCGTAGATTGGGCGGTGACCTTAACTTCCGCAAGTACTTGGTTAGTACTTGGAAACAAGTGCTATCACCTTTAACCGGTCCTCCTCCTTCAAGCACGTGGCCACTTCCTCCACAGATTCCAATGCCAAGGGTCATCTCTCCATGGTGAGGATGCACATTAAGTCTTCTAGGCATTCCAGCGTTGATGTGTACCTTTGGGGGATTGGTGTTAGATCTGGGTGTTTTAAAATGATGGCACTTTTTATCAATTCTACTTTCTTGTAGACCTCCTGCACCTTTGCCTTTTCCTCCTTGAGCTTATGCTTCAGCTACACGCTGATTAATTCCTCCTATTTTAAGTTTCTGGCCACCTTAGCCAACTCCTCTTCCTTCTTGGCCAATTTTCCCTCTAAAGCCCTTATACTGTCATTCTATGCGAATATTCTCACCTTTGTTTCAACCACGACCTTGTTTAGAGCATTGCACACTTGCTCATCTGAGAGCTCCTGAGCATTTACTAAGGGGTTGTCTCCCTTAGACTCTGGCAACGTGATAAGCACCTTTTGGTAGACTTCAAAGTTTGGCTCATCAACATGGGACTCAAATGCCCAAGAAAGCATCTTCTTGGTCCTGGGATATGTGCCCTCCTTCTCGAACAATCCCATGGCTATAAGTTTCTAAGTGGGTATCGTGCTCTGGAACCGTGCGCACAGGACTTTCCCTTAATCATCCACATAGCCCATTATTTACCTCTATTCTGCATCCATATTTCTTCTACCCGAGTGCACACCTTTGGGAAGCTAACCGTCAGAACGGGTCCTCCTAGGCTATCATGTCCCTTTTCAATGCTCTCCTCCTTTCCTTCCTTAAGTACTATGTCTGCACTATGCTCTAACTCTTGTTCTACAAGGGCCTCGAGCATCTTCTTCACTTCTCACTCTACTATTTCAGTTATCTGTTCCTTAGTAAAACTTATGTCTCCCTGCTTCTCCATGGCATCCTTCTCATTCGCCTTTGTATCTTCAGTGCCTTCATCACCTTGTGCACCTTTTCGTCACATGAATATGAACTCTTAATTTTCATCCCCACTCTCTTCCTCTAAGTCATAGACACTAAATACGTGAGGTTCCAAAGGTTCCTTGTCTTTCTCTAGCTCTTCCTCCTCATTGCCACCTCCTTCACTCTCATCCTCTCCTTCTCCCAGATATCTCTCCAAGTTTTCGGTCACCTCCGAGTTAGCTTCTTCATCCACCCTCTACTTCTTCTTGAGAGGTGTCTTCTGTTAGGAGATTCTACCTTCTCTTCTTCCTCTTGTGACTCCTCCATGGTGGTGGGTTGTTCGGGTGCCTCTACTTCTGGTGTCTTCTCCTTTACTAGAGACTTCTTTCTCCGAACATAGGTGCTTGGCTTGGTGCTTGTAGAAGGCATGCTCATGGTCTGAGCAGTGACACACTTGGTGCTCCTTCCTCTCCTTTTCCTCTCTTCTTAGATGCTAGATTCTTCTTTCCCAAGGGGTCCTCAGGTATTGAGATATCATCCACCAAGTACACGCCATTCTCAAAATTTGGCCTTATGTGCATGTATACGCGTGTCATGGATCCTCCAGCAATGGGAAGTGTTATTGGCCTAGTCATATGGATTTCGTGTGACACGTACTTCTCCATGTATGCGCGCTTACCTCCGGGTAGTTTAGTTTCTTCCTCATATCCCTGTGCTCTTGGTCTAACTTTCCTAGCTCTAGCCTTAGCTTCTTTGATTCTTTAAATTGGTTTACCCCCGCTTGGAAGTATTGGGAAGTGAATGCGAAAGGGAGCTTGCACCAAGGGCTCCATGATTCATCAATAAGCTTGAACCTACCCAAGTAGTAGTGTTGGTACACCGCGAACTCAGCTTCTCCCTATGTGGCTGCTGGGAGTTGTTCAGGGATCCTCCATTCTACCCCGAATGCATTTCTCAAGCGTGTATACCACTTTTCTAGCCGCGCTTTGTGGGGAGCTATCATTGTATCACATGCATATTTTTAAACCTCTTTGTGGGAAAAGGGTCTTCAGCTGGGTACTCCCACACAAAATTTTCTAGTGCATCCGGCACTCCAATTTCTATAAACACTATGGTGAGCAGGACATTGCCAAAGAGGATCCTATCCCCTTCCTTCATGCATTTAACTATCTCCTCTGCAATGTACGCAGACAAGTTGTAAATAGTCCCCTCTACAATCTTCCTACAGACATGTAGCCATGGCTTGTTGACTTATGTCCATCTTTCTTGGCCATTCAGCTTCATTACCAGGTGTGCGGCCATCTTCATAATGGGGTCCTTGATGTCTAAGATGTCATAGTACCGTGACCCTTTCTTGTAGGCATACTCTGTGATGGTCTCTTGAATAGCCTCCTTATCACCAAGGTCATCTTCCAGGCTATCTCCCTCACATATGAGGCCTGTAAATTGTGAAATCAACTGGGGAGTCACACGCATCTTATGCCCAACAAAGTGGAAGTAGTCCTCATGCACCCGAGACATCAACCACTGGTACAAGTGATCTAGCTTCCCAAAATAAGGCAACTCATAGAGTTGTAATAGCCTTTCCTTCGCCAATTTGACCTTTACGTCATCATTATAGATAGGCAAACCTTTAGGTGTTCATTTGTTGGTTGGGCGTACCAACTCTAATGCCATTTCTTTCTCTATAGTGTTGGTGCGGTGATTATAGTCACTGACTGGTATGCTTCTCAAATGGGATTCCCATTCCTTCCCCATCATCACTCCATCTGGGTACTGCATTTCTACATACCATTCTTCATTTGTATCTACCTCGGGTTCTAGTTGTTTAGCCTTAGCTTTGCCCTTTCCTTTCTTGGGTGCCATGGTCGAGGTAATTTTATCACTCCAATCCTCTCCTTGTTACTCTACTTTCCTTCTCCCAACCTTCGATCTCAGATCCACGATACAATTCTTCTAAACCCATGCCCTAGTTTTCTAAACCCTAACTTTGATACGTTCTTCACAAGACAATGTCTCTTCACTTCTTTCCACACCCGTGTAATTCCTTCCTTCTGGTTTGCAATCTCAAACTGGCTCTTCACATTTTTAATCACATAGATCTTCCACTTGATCGAATCTAAAAACCCTAGCTGATAACACTCGCTTATATCTCCAACTCTTCATTTTCACAAAGTAAAATGAGAGTGCCCTGACCCTCTATTTATAGTTTTTCCTTTTTCTAGTCATTAAATGCTACTCTACCTACCCCATACTTTGTTCATTTAATGTGGATTTTTAAAAAAAATCCCTTCTTCAAGGTCCTTCACTCATGTGCCCTTCCTGCGTGAAAACCCTCTTTAACTCATGCACCCTTCCTGTATGAAAACACCTCCAACCTTCTGACGTAAACCAACCTGATAGGAGACTCTTACGCATGCTCAACATGCGCCAAAGGCACTTCTTCTGTCTAGATTCTTGCTTTCACCTACCTCGTGTTGCTTTAACTATGCTTCCTTTTCCTTTGTACGTGGGATCTACAAGTAGCTTTACCCGGCACCATTCTATCTTTTCTCTTCATTTCTCTTTTAACTAGGCTACTCAACAAGGCTCTTCAACACAACTTCCTTGGTACTTTTAATCACGTGCTTCTTCACTTTTATCCTTCACTTTTCTCCACCCCACACTTAAACGATGTGCGGTCCTCTGCACACTCATAAATTCTCCAAAAATAGCAATAAGGTTACCGGTGCCCAAGGCGCAAAACAAAACAACAACGCAAAAGGGAAACACAAGGAAAGGAAAATGCATAAAGGAAAATTTCTAAACTAACTAGAAAAACTACCTTATTTACAAACACCAAGAAGACTTATTTATAGTAGGGCTTCAACCTACTGCCATTGAAGTGTCCAAGAAACTTTGTTCCATCCAATGCTCGAATCGACACGCACCTTTGAATCAAGGATGTATGAGATTGTGTGGGGACCTAACCAATGGACTTTCAAATTTCCAGGATGGTGCAGAAATCTAGAATCATATAGTAATACCATCTACCCAACCTCAAACTTATTGTTTCTAATATGGTGATCATGCCAAGCCTTTTTCTTTTCCTTTTCGTTGTTTGGCTCCAATGGGCAAGTGATCGTCTCTCATCTAGTTTCATTAGTTCATCAATTCTTTCTTCCAGTGCTTTTTCATCAGCTAATCCTCCCATACATGCTATTCACAGAGAAGGTAACATAAATTCAACCAGAAAAATAGTTTTTGCGCCAAACACTAATTGAAAAGTTGTGGCTTTATTTAGTCATTTATACGTAGTCCCGTAAGCCCATAAAACTGCTGATACCTTGTCATCCCAATCGTGTCTTCCAACATCACATATTTTGGTCAAGGTGTGACTGAGGATTTTTTTGAATGCTTTCATGGTTCCATTTTCTTGTGGGTGATAGGGCATAGTCCTATGATGAGCCACCTTAAACTCACATACCAAGATCCTCACGGTCCTCATTCGGAAAATGCGTACCCTATCACTGGTCAAACTCAAAGCGCATCCATACCTTGTGATAATGTTCTCCCATAGGAACCTTGCCATTGTTGTTGCCGTGTAATCTTTAGTTGGGGCTTCTTCCACCCACCTTGTGAGATAATCCATGTAAGTGATGACATAATGTGACCCCGTCATACACGCTGCTAGTGTAATAGGTCCTACAAAGTCTATCGCCCATTTTTCAAAAGGCTTTGTACTAGGAATAGGATGCAAAGGCATTTCATCCCTCCTTCCTGGTTTACCAATGCATTGACAGTGGTCACATGCTTTACAATAATCCCTACAATCTTTGTACAAGGTTTCCCATCAAAACCTACCATTAATATTTTGCGTGCGGTGGCATCACCTACGTAATGCCCACCTGCACTTCCTCTATGTGCTCCCTCCATGATGGCCGTGCACTCATGCTCTAACACACATCTCATGTACAAAACTTCATCACGTCCCAATTTGTATAAGTCTTCACTAATCAACATGTAGGGTGTGGCACGTATGGCCAATTGCTTCTTTTCTAATGCATTCATCCCATCTTGCGCCACACCTTCTTTTAAAAAATCAGCAATCTCTTCCAAATCCGAGCACATGCAGCACAATCTAAATTGTGTGTGTCCACATTGCTTCCTTAATACTTTGTGTGTGTCCTCTCCGAATCAATTCTTGACAGTAATATTAGGTCCACAATTACTTTTCCTGGGCTTCACTACAACAATGAATTCAAACTCTTGAAATAACAACACCCATCAACATATGTTCCCTTGAAGGACAAGCTTGTTCACTAAATACTTTAATGCCATATGGTCAGTGTAGAATACAAAGGGTGTTGCCAGGTGATCTTGTCTAATTTTGAAAAGCACATAGATCATTGACAATGCCTCATGCTCGGTTGTGGTATAATTCTACTTTGTTGGTGTTAACTTCTTGCTCACAAAATAGAGAGGATGATCAACAATCACCTCACCTGGTTATGCAAGTACTGCTCCAATGGCGGTTCTTGAGGCATCTACATGGACATTGAAGGGCTTGTCCCAAGAGCGAAAACATAAAATAGGCACGGTAATAAGCCTATATTTTAAGGTATCAACGCCCTCTGCTGCGCCTTTCCCCAATGGAAGGTACTTTTGTGTCTAAGCAACTCTTCTAAGGGTGCGGCGATCTTGGCATACCCCTTAATGAATTTTTGTAATACACCATATGCCCAAGAAATCCATGCACTCGCTCTCGCTACTAGGCTCCCTTAATCCCATAATAATCGCAACTTTAGTGGGATCTCCCAAGAAGCCCTCCTTACATATGATATGCCCCAATAAAGTCCCAAAGGGTGTAGAAAACACACACTTCTTAATGTTGAGGGATATCCTCAACTGCCTACACCTTTCAAAAATTAATCTCAAGTTGTCACAATGGTCCTTAACTAGACCATATATTGTCCAATCATCCAAATCAACCTGGAGAAACTTATGAATGAAGTCTTGGAATGCTTGCACCACTATGCATGAAAAGACAACAGGTGCATTCTTCAACCCAAACTGCATGACCATATATGCAAAACATCCCCACTTGGTGGTGAAAGTTGTCTTCTCCTAGTCCTCCTTTGCAATCCAGACATGGTGGTATCCTGAAAATCCATCCATAAAGGAATAGATTTCATGCCCAGTGACTCCTTCCAAATTTCTTCAAAGAAGAGGGTTAGAAATGATCAATGACACAAACTACATTTAATTCCCTATAATCCACAAAAATTATAATCCACCCATCCTTCTTGATGCTGATTTCCATCGGACTTATCCATTCTCGATTCTTCCACCGCATAAATGATCCTGAAGCTATCATCTTGTCTATCTCCTCCTTAAACTTCACGCGTAAGTTGGGATTCATCTTGTAGGGTATTTTTCTAACCATGCATGCACCCTCCTTCAGCTTTATTCTTATCTCCCCCAAGGAATGGTGGACACCTTTTAGCTCATGGTACCCACATCGAATAAATCCTTGAATCTACGCAATGCATCAATGATCTTTGATACTTTCTTCTCCATCCAATAATCTCCAATAATAGCTTCCTTAGGTTCTTCTCTTAAACCAATGTTAAATTTATTTGTCTTTAATGGCTCATGGTAAGCACACACGTGAGCATCTGCACTATCCACTACTCCACGTGCCCCTATAGAATGGTTAACATCTAAACTTTCCGATTCCTCTCCATCAATCACATATACTAACTTTCTCTTCTCCTTTTCCAAACACGCATGCTCAAGTTGTAACTCTTTTATTTCTTCAATATCTTTGAAGTGCACCTCCAATCTGGTTCACCTAGTAGTTCCAATAGCCTATCTTTTGTTCTAGCACTATCCCCCATGGTAAGGCACTTGATACCTTACAAGGCCTTATCAACCAATGGTTTGGTACTCCGATACTCAAAGGCTTAAATAAGATTAGCCACGAGCTCTTACCAATTCCTTGTCTCGCAAAGACGCCTCGAATGAATGTACCATGCGTGCGCACAACCCTGTAGTGTAGAATACAACTTTTGCACCTAGAGGGATGGTGGCAAGGCTTCCGTGCCTTCTCTCTAGACCCATTCACATTCTTGGATATGGAAAGAGGTGGGCTCCTTCCCATGGTACTCCTTGATGATGGTGGGTATATTACTTCTAGAAAATCTGATAGAGAGAGCAATTCTTACCTCATGCCACTCTAAAAGGCTCTCTTGATGTGTGGCCCACCAACGAGTTGTTGTGCCGAGCAAGACGTAACTCAACATCTCCTCTATTCCTTCTCGTTCTTCCACTAAGCTTCTATCTCCTGCAGAAAGATCTCAGGGAAGGCTCCTCTAGAGTACTTGGGTAGTTCTTTTCCTCCAAGGCACCGAACCATGCACGCCTTTGTTACCTTGGTCACGGAACCTCTCAACTGTCGTCCCCATGAATTTGTAAGTCCCATACACCCAATTATCACATGACAAACTAGTGGTATCACTCACTGACTAAGCATCTTCAAACTGGATAACCCCATTAATAAGGTGTACCATCTCAGGGTCTCTGATTGAGTGCACATAAATCCTGTCCCAAATTTATTCTCCCAATGGTTCAAAGTAGGGCACTAACTTCCCATCTTTGTTCATCTTTGTTCTCGAAACTAATGTACCCTTTGTTGAACCGAAGGTCCGCATTGTTCTTGTAACACCAAGGACACCTAAGTAATGATGGGAAATTGTCCACCTCGGTGAGTGCCAAGACTTCAAGTCCCCAAGAAATGTTTCTCCCTAAATAGTAATTGTTGCATCCTTCAAGAGACACTAATGGGCATTGCCTTAGTCTTGTTTGCCATATACAACACACTCCAAGATGGCTATAATGTAGGTCTCCCCATCTGATGCCATACATCCAAAGTCAAAACATTAACCTCTCGTGCTAGTGTTAATGAGTATATTGTTGAGGAGCCATCCATCTACAACTACATTCAATGTAATCTCCTTATCATAGTCGAGGCTGTGAGGGGGAAGGTTCACGTGTAAGACTTGTCTCTCACGCTCTTCTCCAACACGTGGTACCTTCTCTCTTAACCAGGATCCTAGCAAAGGAATGATGTTCTCCTACCTTAGCATTTTTCACACCTCCTTCACCTCATCTAGGTCATATTTTTGTGCCTCGATTCTCCTTCCTTGTTCCTCCCTCCTAGATTACTCCTTTAAACACTAGATCTCCCCTTGTAAGCTTCAAATAACATCCATGGTGTTTTGATATATCTCCTTCTGATGCATGGGGTCTGGATACTTCTCATGAATGACCTCCTCCCTTGTAACCAGGGTCTTCTATCTTGGTACCTCTCTTACGTGCATGGCTTCTACCCCTGTTGCTACCAAGACAGGCTCCAAGCCTTCATCCCGTGTTACCTAAGGTATCCACTGTATGTCTTCCTTTTTGATGCTAACCATCATAGTGCCTTTATCCTTCCAAAGGTTGTTGATTCATATGCTCAAATAATTCTAGGCACTCCTCATACTTATGCTTCTTACCACACCATGAGCACTACAACAATTCTAAGCACTCATGCTTGTAATGTTCTATAGATCCATAGTTAAAACATGTTCCTCACGGGAACTCACTCCTTCCTCTACGGTTACCTCATCCATGAAATCCTATTAGAAAACCTCTTCCACGTGTGGCTCCATCTCAGGCACTCTTCATAACGATGATCATCATTTTTAGAACCACTAGAAATGCTAGTTTGGCGCACCCCATGATCAATGGCCTCATGTATCTAATCAACAAGCCTACAGTCTTTAGTATCATGGGTTGTGGAGGTGTAAATATTGCAATAAAAAGATACATTCTTCTTGATCGTGCACTGCAACAAGCGACATCTACTTGCATCATCGTCCCTATGACAGATTTCACAGCCTAATGTCACAAATAGCAGTACCATCCTCTAGGGCCAATTGTCCTTATTGTGCCCCTCTATTTCACAATCTGTGCACCACAAACCACTACAAGTCTCATGGACCGAGTTTACAGATGGATTTTCCAACTTCTTAGCCATAGTAGCAATATGAGCCTCTAAGAATGGGCTAACACCAATATTAATACTACCAACAGCTTCGACACACAAGGCAGCCTCAAATGCTTCACGCGGATCTATAAAAGTTTTATGAGACAAGGCCCTCATAAAAGGGGTGATCAATCCCCCAAAAAACCATTTTGCATGTTGAGAAGGATGTATATCATCTGATAATTTAGACAAGAGAGTCTTAAAGCACGCATCATACTCCCACACATAATCTGTCATTCCTTGTTGTATCTCCTTCAAAGTGTTAATGCTTTTTTTCTCGAACTCAGGAATGTGGAACTCTATCAGGAATGCATTATTTAAGGCAATGTAATCCACCACTATTTGATGAGGGTCATACTTTTTATACCATCTATTCACGCGCCCTTGTAACGTGGTTACAAATTGACTAGCCTTTCGTTCTAGGGTTGTGATACCTTTCACGTGCCATAGAAGTTCACACTTGTGAACATGTTCTGCAGCATCCTCAATACCACTGTAATCTGGTAAATGCAGAGACATCTCAAAGAAAACCTGAGGTAGTGGTCAGGGTCCTTGTTCAAAACTAGAGCCTTGGTTCCCTCCGGTGTTTCCTCCACTGCCTGATCCACTAGGTCCACCGGGTCCTGTACCTCCAGAACCACCAGAACCACTGGGTCCAATAGGGCCTGTAGGAGCTGTGCTAAGTGCCCCTATGGTCCCACTAAATTGTGCGTTGACGGTCTGTGATAACACTCCACTACCGCTACTTTTTCCCATGCCACTCCCTAATGCAAGACCAAAAGCTTGTACACTTGCCCCTTATCTAAAAACTCCTCTAAATACTGGAATATGTGCAGCCATAGAAGAAGGAACTAAAAAATTATACCTCCTAGGTGTGGATCTATCTCTTCCACTAGTTTCAATTGGGTCAATACTTCCTCCTGGATCGGAAAAACCAAGCACTAGGGTTTGGTCACTAGGTGGGTTTAGATATGTGCCAACGACTCTCCTTTCTCCATGCGACGAACTCTCACCAGAAGCCAAAGGGGTCTCCCTCACGCACTTGCCAAGATGGGGTAGCATAGACTACTCAGGTTCCACGTCTTCCATGTGAACCTCAACTCCTTCCCACAATGTCTGTCTCCATAGATCCATCACACTAGTAGCCTCGCGTCACCTAGTAATCTCCCTTTCACATGCTTCACCATACTTGAGCCATCTTTCTTCCCTCTCCCTTTCTGTTGTATCATCTACCATCTTCCTCCACCCGAGCTTCCTTACCCAACACTTAGAATGGCTTATCCGGCCATTGGGAGCACCTCTAAACTCATGGTAACCATCAATATCTTCATAGCTAGAGGAATAGCATGTAGAAATGTTCCTCTAGGTTCTTGTAGAAACTCAAACTCAGCAATCTCTGGGCAAGAATACGTGGAAATGGCATATTCCAGAGTGTAGCTAGCTAGTACTCCTCCCCACCAGTGATCTACAACATGGGTCCATGTCAGATCTGCATCCTGTAACCTTTGGTAGTCTTCTTTGGTCCATATCTCGTGATCCATAATGCCAACTTGATCTAGATGCATAGGCTAAAATCCATCCATATAACTCTACTGGGAAGCAAAGTAAAAAAATTCTCATACAGATCATTGTAGAGATTCTCTTCTACCCATCTACGTGTATTGAACTTAGGTCTAGTGCTTTGAATCTCTGGGAAAATTCATCTTCCGTGCTCTTGAACCATGACTCAACATTTTCCAATGTTAACCGATCCGTTACTACTCTTTACACAGATCATGATGCATGTTATATGCCACTACAAATTCAAAAATAGATCTTAGTAATGGAACCAAGATGTATTCAATTTTACTCCCACTATAAAAGGAAGGAATCCCATGTGCACCAACCTATCACCCAGCAGAAGATGAGCACTCACCCGAGCCACATGCAGGTGCTGAGTCTCTCTTTTATGTGAGTTTTAGTGGGAAGCATTTATCTATGATTAGTGTAAGAGTATTCAAGAAAGAAGTTTAGACATACAAGAATCATAGGGCTTAGAATGACCTCTAGATCCTTATACCTTCTTCACTGATAGGATGTTTTAACAGACTCCATAACATATATTATAATAGAAAGAAAGATACAATCATTCATTCATAGAATGCAAGGAAAGAGAACTCCTATGAATGAAATATACATTAAAGCTATTGATATCCATGTCTATTTGCAATAGGTAACCTCATTATATTCATTGTTTCATTACAAAGAGCCATAGAGGGTAGACCATAGTCATGCACATCACTAGGCTTGTATAACTATGCCCAAAGAAAAGAAATTACAATACTAGGCCTAGTACATTCTTATCTGAGTCAAAGTTCCACTCGCAGAAATCCTGTAGAGCTTCACCCATGTTATCTCTCTCTGTGTGTATATCTCTTCCTCTATCTCTATATCCCCATTTGTATGGTATCTCGGTCTTCTCTCCTCTCTCTTTTTTTTTTTTGTTCCATAGGTACTTGTATTTATCATCTTCCCATGCTTCCAACTCGTCTTGTCGTGCCCTTAGATCCATCGCCAAGTGTCGAATGTAGTCATCCAACTCGAGCATGTTCCTTCGTGCCTAAGCTCTCCACCCCATCTCATCATGATCTTCTAGAAGATCCCATTGTTGGTATGCTCTTTCCTAGGCCACATGTTGCCAAGTGGCATCTTATCCGTGCATAACCGATCAAGCTTTTCATGTGTTCTATCTTGGGCGCTTAAATTGGCTAACTCCCAAACCTCCTTTTGTACATCACGTGAACCATTTTCCTTCTTAACTCTTCCTCCTGCTTTCTTTTGCCTTGCACGCCCTTTTATAATCGGGATCTGCTGCGCAATTTTCTAGGGGCCCAACATGCGGAATACATTTCACAGTGAGTGGAAACTATAGGAGAGAGGAAATCCATTTATAATTTCTTTTCATCCAAGAGGATGAAAGGAACATAGGTAGAAACCATGAGAGGGAAGGGGGAAACAAAAGAGAGGAATGAGAGAAAAAAATTAAGGGTAGATAAAAGAATAATCCAATTAATTATTCCCTCTACTCATGTGAGGGAGTTGGCACAATAAAAATAGATGGCATCATCAATATTTTCCCATCCATTCGCTTGATTATGAATAGAGGTTTCTAGTGATTGATAAACCCCTAGGATGGCAAGGAAATTAAGTTTATAGAACTCGGGAGGGGGAATTACATACTTATATTTTGATTATTTATTTAATGAAATCACAAACTTCTTAAACATCCATCAAGTAGTTGTTTATTGTGTTAGTAATTACGTAGTGCCCCACATCATTGAACTTGATTTTCTCTCTAGAGTCATTTATATGCACTTTTTTACAATTGTAAAATTCATTACACTTTCTCTAAAAGGTGCTAAGTTTTTTCAAAATATTTTGGGGTTCTGAAACATCGAGAATCGTATGTTTGGTCCAGGGTTCATTTTAAGAGACCAATGGGAAATCAAAGATGGAAAATCTCTGGTGAATATCCTTGGAACCGCTTTCACTGGAAAGGTGAATTTTTGGGGTTTATGTGCAAATTTTTCACCTGAAAGAAGATTTCATTTTCAATTCATGTGATAGAAAGGCTACATATGCGTGACAGGAGATTTTTTTCATGCAATAGCAAGGTTGTTGTCATGCGACAACAACCTTGTTGTCACACGACAACAAATCTTTTGTCACGCCTTTGCAGCCTCTACCCTTCGTCATGTGCATCAAAAACATAGAATTTTCTAGCGTCCAACAACCTTATGTCACACGTCAAAACCTCTTGTCATGCATCTACATCCTCTACCCTCCTATCATGCATCAACAAAAAAGGATTGTCAAGGCCAATAACCTCCTCTCATGCGTCAAAACCTCCCCGTCATGCGTCAAAACCTCATGTTGTGTGTCAATAACCTATCCTATAAGTTCGGTTTTCGGTCATATGAGTGACCTAGTAGTGTTCGACCTAATGAATAATCTAGGATTATATAGGGGATATTTTAAAGGGTAGGCAAAGCCGACCCCTAAATAAATTAAACTGTAATTTTTAGGTGAATAGGTCACCGCCCACACCAAAAAATTTTCCTTTTCAATTTTTTTCTAAAATAGAATATTCGCCATATTTTGAATATTTGCCACTAAAAATACCCCGGTTTGGTCAAGATGAAATATTCTTGTGTAAATATAAACTCAAAGTTTCCAACCTCCAAGCCAATGTATCATATGAATGAAGGCATCATGTCATTAACATTTGACTTTATTTTCAATGTCCACAAAGAAATTTTGAAATGTTTTATGCAACGTTGCAAGAACTCTTTGACATTAGGTCTTAAAAATAAATATTTATTTTTGAGCTCGATGCCACCAATGTTTTTAACATCTCATGTGACAAATCAACCTTGTGAATGGTGTGTGCCAAAATGCCATTTATATAAAATATTATTAGTTTCATGTTCAATATGTTTTTATCTATAAATGAAGAAAAAAAAATCAAATGGATGAGGGTGGTTAATTTTGAAAAAAAAAGTTCTACTTATTTTTTCAAATTATATTAGAAATAACATTTTTTGTTGAAAAAATAGAATGGAAAAAAATTATTGCACACTACGAATCATTAAGAATCTGTAAGGTAGTTATTTTATTCCATATAAATGCACAATACATTATTGGATTTGAAAGAAAATATATAATTCAAACACCAATGGTGCGTTTGAAATTTTTCAATAATCTACACATGTTCTTGTGTTCTCCAACATGTTTCAACCATGTATATAATACAGTGTAAATTAATGAATCAGTCTTATAGTTTCCATCAAATCTCCAATGTGTTGTGTTTTGAGAGTAATTTCTTCTTTGACTTCGTATGACAAGAATATCACGTCATCGATAAAAATTATATTGTTTTCACCATAGAAATTACAAACAATGTCTATTATCTGCTAACTGGTATTTGTTTTGAGCTTACATTGCTTTGACATCCCACAGTGAACCTAAAGTGGGTATCTCGCACCAACTAAATTATTTAACAAACATGTACTTCACCATTTTTGAATCCATAAATCAAGACCATAAGAAAATGTCACAATATTTTGATGTAGTTATTATATATTCAAGACTAAATACTCATTAAAATTATTTAGAATCAACATATCTAAAATCTGGAACCATATTACGAGGTATTTTATCACTAATAGTGAAAATTTTAAACACACAAACAACTTATAATATTTTATTTTGGTAATTCACACAAACAACTTATAAATCTATAATCTCAACTTAAACATAGTGAATATATAAATACTCCCAACTTATAAATTTTTAATCTCAACATATAAAATAAAGAGTGACCATATGAATGTAAAAATGAATATCAATGTAATTTTTAAAAATAATTAATAGTTATAGAATTTTTGCTAATTGTAATATGTTGATGCCCTCTATAACACTCAAACCCCGAGACAATATATGTGATATGTTTGTGTATAAATCGATCATCAATCACATATCTTTGAAACAATTTTCTCCATTGGCTTTCCTCCCCAAAGATAAAATTTTCTAGAGCATTTCCCAGTGCCTATTGTAATACACAATGTGTTTGTAGAGCCAAAAAATATATAGTCTCTACTCCACATATTTTGGAGATATTTTACTACAATTTTATCTTCTATAGAGAAATTTTCTTTTCCCAAAATAGAACTAGTTTCAATTCGGATAATATTTATTTTCAAAGCCTTTATCAACTTTTTTAACTTTGGCGAAGATATATAACTGAACTAAAATCCCACTTCACATTTTTTTATAATAACTTTAAAAATTACCTAATGCCACCTCACAAGTTTATAGTCTCCTTACAAAAATTGACTTAAATCCCCTTATGGGATTAGTTTTTCTCATATAGCAAACCCTCTATGTAGTATTTTTTTACCCAAAATCTTAGATGCTCGACACATCACTTAAAGAGATATGAGAACTCACTTAAAACACGTAAATCTACAAATTCCTTTATTATTGTCTTGCCAAGGTGTTATCATGCATGACATATATTCCATAACCATAACAAGTAAACAAGTGCAAGCATAACTGATTCAAATCACAACCATGATGCATAATAAACTAAACAAGGATCAAGATCATATTTATTATATAATAACCATGAATAGATACATTAACAATCAATATCCATTCACAATGATCCATTATATTAACTCATCACAAAAACACAAGTTGAATACACCATAAACATCATCACAAAGTCATGTGTGCAAAATCATACTAGCAACATAACTCTGTTACAATCCAGATCTTGGTCCCTCAAAACAGTTCAAATCAATACACATATATAGGGGTGGGGAATTTCCCTACATCACTGATGCATTCAAAAAATAGGTTGCACGCTAGAAATATCCATGCGCCGCTACAAAGATAACTAAATAAGCATGGAAGATTCACCTAATAATAGATTATCTATAGTTAAATTCAGTTATAATCGTATTATTATGTGAGAATCTACATGGATCTTGATCTTCCACATATTCTCAAAAATAACCATCGTTTTATCCTTGAAGTATTCATGTCTTTATCCAATACGATTTCACCACTCCAACCTATCTTTAGCGTGTGACATGTAAAAATAGCTAAGTCTCGAACTCCATTTTTTTGGTCGTGAAACATCAAGGCTTAATATTTTTGATCTTTCGCACCTACTCAAACACCAACTTCTTACACGCCTCTATCATATGCACATCCGATCCTTAGAAAATAATTTACCCGGTAAACATTCTAAATCTAAAATAATTAAATTATCCTTTGGCCAACTTCACAAAAGTTATTTTTTTAATTGTCTAAAATTTAATATTAAATAATTAAATTAATCAACATTCAAAGTAGGTTAACACTTACTAATTGATATTCCAGCTTGGATTACCTAAAGCACTCCCCTTTGTAGAGTTCTTGTGATGCATTTTATATTTCAAAAATAGTAATCAATTCAAAATGAATTTCATGTCGAGGTAAATAAATTCTTGATACATCTTGCTTTTATACAATGTACTACCTTTTGTTGGATAATATTACATAGCTATAGATGGATATTAGCGACCGCTAGGCTAGGTCATTACTTCCTTGACTATGTTTTGCTAAACAATATTTTATGACCTTATTAACCACTATGCTTGGTAGGGACATAGTATCAAAAACATAACGAATAAAACAGATGAAAAACATATCGTTTCTATCTCTCCAATTCATGTGTGACATGCAAACAACCTTCCCATTTGACATCAACACTGAAATTTTTTGAAGTGTTATTAAATGTATGTAAACAATGAAAATCAAAAACTTATCTCAGTGATAAATTTATAAAATGAGTAAATTCCAATCACATTGTATAGATTCAGTTGATGTATGGCCAACAACATCTGGCGCAACAAGTTGAATGTGATGCAACATGTTAAGAAGAACATCGTCTCTTTTGTTTTTATGTGGCCTAAAAGAGGCAACGTCTTCCTCTCTTTGTTGGCTATAAGTATAAATATTGTATGTATCATTTCAAAGGAATTAAACTAATAGAATTGTGTAATGTGGTCTTAATTAACGTACCTTTTTTCAAATGAGAATAGTAATTTTAAAAACATTTCTTGATCATGTGATTAAATAATAAAAACTAAATATAAACCTCAAGAAAACCAAAGCATGTAATGTAACACTACCATCATAAAACACTATTATCACGGAATTTTCGGAAGAGAGTTGAGTGAACATATGAAACCAAAACTAATAAGATCTCTCTTAAAGGAAAGGATGTGTATTTCCTCATAGGCCGATATCGCATACGACAAACTACCTGTAGTAGTTTCTTCATCTCATCCACGATGATTTATTCTCTCTCCACATCATCACCATCACAAGTGTGTACACCGGTTATTGTGTAGATAAGACCCAAGTCTTAAATTTTCCATTTCTCTCATAAAATATGTAACAACCTTCCACAACTGATTCTCCCTTGGCTTTAAATTTTTGCATGTATTTTTTTATCATCTCGCTTAAAATTTTCAAAATAAGAAATGATTAGGATCACAATAATAATACAATTTCACAAACTAGCTCCAACAACTATAAGAAGGTTCATAATTATATCGGGTTATATCACTAGACAAAATACAAAATTATGCAATCACACATTCTACATTGAATGTATTAGTTGATGAAATAGATGATATTATTGACTCGAGATGGAAGGGATATGCACATTGACAGTAAACTCTTTTGCTTTCTTCCATCGTTGCTATATTTTTTTCTTCCATTGAAATCATGTAGTTGTCTATAAATCTTTGAGCTTCCACCGGAAGAACCTCTCCCACTTCAAAGATCGCTTTTTCTTCTTTCCATTTTTTTACTTCCTTGGGAATCATTTCTTCTTCTTCCTTTTTTATCTTCTCTCAAGATTGTAAATAACCACTTTATTACTCTTCTCATCTAGGGATTTTTTTCCTTTAAATTAACTTCATACTTCACTAATTTAAATACATAGCATAAACTTGAAATTTGATCAATCTGATAACATTCCTAAATTATGTGGAGCTTCATGAGTCTTGTTATTAACCGATATCTCATAGATTTATCTTTATGAGTGTGTATACAAGGTATACTATTGGTTACCCTTTTTAGGCATTGATAATAAAGTAATTTTTTCTAATTGCATTTGCAAAACTCAATCATTAAATCGCATCAAGAATCCTACATATTAGATCTTGGTGAATTGAGACGATGTAATCAGTAGCTTACACTACTTTATCAAAAGTTTCGAGAGACAGTCTACCATGTTTGGTTTCGTGATGGCACATTCATCGTTAGGAACTTGTCGCTTACCTAATTTAGTTAATTCGATTCTTTTCCATTTGTTAAGTTATTAATTTCATTTAAAATACCCTCTTGATAGTACAAAACACACCCTAAGTAGGACTCATGCAATTACAACCTGATCATATTTCCTATACCATCTGAGGGAGTCTTTATTACAAGAACCCCAAATATGACTTATCATCGTACATAAAGAATATAATGTCCTCAATAGTTTTCACCGCTTTATTCCTTTTTACGTGTTCCCAAGGTTCATTTATAAATCATATAGAGTTTATAATGATAAGAATCAATATATCATGTGTGAAGGCATTTTATATGTTATCCTCTTCATCGAGTAAACTTTCCTTCTCCCATGTAATAATAACAAATCATTCAATACTAGGTATCAATAAAGTAATATTAACTCCCATAAATGTCCCATACCAGTTATGTGAGTTGTGATTATAAGAATCCCGAAATGGTTTTTAATGTAGCCAAATTCTAAACAAACTCAATATACTTCAAAATAATATGAACTCCAAAAGAAAATAGATCTCCTTCTTCATTATTAAATCATGAATTAAAATGTTTTCTAAATAGGAAAACAATTCGCAACTTGATTTGTCAAGAAAACTCTAAATTTTACTAAATCTACTCTAGGTGGCGGAAATTACTCTTTTTAGCAGCTTACTAGAACTCCGCTATTCTTAGTAAGTTCGCATGCTTATTCAGATAGGAAAAAATTTCCACGCATCTTATACTTGGCTAAATTAGAGGAATTTCCAACTTTCCACCTCATAATGCAACTAATAGACTAAAATTAACTAATTCCTTAAAATAGGAAAAAACCAAATTACAACTTAAATCCTCATTTTTCGGCCTCAAGATGGTGGATTTTGGGCCCAAAATGTGCCAAAAATTTCTCTAACCAATAGTTCAGATTGACTAGTGATTTTTTCTCATCAAAACATTTGGTTTTAAAAGTACGAACTCAAATGGACACCTAGAGCACAAGTTATGACCTTTTTAAGTTCCTGCTAATTTTGGCGCATCATTCTCCCTTTCTTGAAAAAATGCAGCTCCCGCAAGTTGTCTTCTTTAAACTACTTCCATTTATTTGCATCCAAATTCTTAATCTCCCACTATGTGATCCAATTATTGTTCTCTTGTTCCAATCCTTTCCAATGTACTAAATATTTGTTGTATTTCCCATGTCGTGTGTCCATTGTTTTCTTATCTAGATCTTATCCATTTCTTCTTTCTTCTTCACCGGAACATGCTGCCTCCAATCTACTACTTGATCAATAACATCCCATTTTACACCATCCCCATGAAAAGAATACAAATATGAAACATTCGACACTCGGAGAAATATCATAATTCCTTGACAATTCTACCTCATAAGCATTATAATTTTTTTTTCATGATTTTGAAGAGACCAATCTTCTTATACTTCAGCTTGTTATAGGTTCCTTTTCACAAAATTTCCTTCCGCACTCATACCATAACCAACTCACTAACTATAAATACCTTTCTCCATCTGATTGCATATGTGTTATTTCCTTATACTTATCATTACTATTCTGCAACTTCTTCCACACTTCTTCCTACAATTGTTGTATATGTTCGGCAAATGCTTCTACATCATCACTAACTCTTCCATCAACTGGTAGTTGTACCAAATCTAACACCCCATTTGGATTACTCCCATACACAATTAAAAATGGAGACTTTCCTATGGATCTATTTATGGAACTATTATATGCAAACTCAACTTTTGGTAATGCTAAGTCCCATTGTTTCGCTTTTCCCCAACTATGCACCTTAATAGGTTTCCCAAACTCTAATTTACCACCTTTTTTTCCATCACCGAGGATGGTACGCACTCTTGAACTCATAGTTGAGTTCCCAAATTCTTCCATAAATTCCTCCATAAGTGACTTAAGAACCTTGTGTCCCTATCTGAAGTAATGGTTTTGGAACACCATGCAAACAAACAACGCTTTGAAAACCAAATCTACAACGCATGTCGCATCACTTATTTTCTTGTAGGTAATAAAATGAACCATCTTAGAAAACCTATCAACAACCACAAAAATTGAGTCATTACCTCGTTGTGTTTTTGGTAATCCCAAAACAAAATCCATACTCGATCATCCATGACTCTTTAGGAACAAGCAACAACATATACAACCCTATATTCTGGCCTATGGAAAATTCGACACCTCTCCACATATCTCACCACATCTCTTTTCATCTTTGGCCAATAGTATTTCTTTGCTACCAAGGATATCATGTTATCTTTACCAAAATGCCTAGCCAATCCTCTGCTATGCAACTGTTTCACTATATTCTCTCTCATAGACCCAACTGGAATACATAGTTGGCGTCCCTTAATTAGATAGCCATCCTATAAAATGTACTCATCCTAAACATCGCCTATATTGTCTCGAAATGGACGAATTAACATTTTAACAATATTCTTAAAATCAAAATCAAAAGGATAGAAACGCTTTATTGCTTGAAAACCCACCACCTCATTTTCCATAGTGGTAAACAAAGTCACATGCCTAGTCAATGCATCTGCAACTTGATTTTGTTTTCCTAATTTATGTTTTAGAGAAAAATTATAACCCTGCAAAAATGATACCCACTTTGCATGCCTACTATTTAACTTATTTTTGTATTCACATACTTTAGGCTATGTGGTATGTAAATAACAAAACATCCTTAGGCACTAAGCAATGCCTCTAATGCCTCAATTCTTGTATAATTGAATAAATTCCACATCATAAGTATAGTAGTTCTTTCTTAATTCATTCAATTTATAACTAAATAAAGCTACTAGATTTCCACCTTGACTTATAAAATACCAATACCAACATGTGAATCATCACAATAGACCTCAAACACTTTATCAAAATATGGTAGTGCCAAAATGGATTCCTTTGTCACCTTCTTCTTCAAGAACTCGAAAACTATCCTCGCTTGCCTTTGTCCAAAAAAATTCCCTTCCTTTTGTGCAATGCTATAAAGCTACAATACTACTGAAATTTTTAATAAACTTTATGTAAAATTTTGGTAGACCTTGAAATCTTCTTACCTCTATTATACTTCATGGAGTACGCCATTCAATAATTGTCTTTATCTTCTCTAAGTCCATTTGTACCCCATTTGCTGAAATAATAAAACCTAATAATACCAAACTCTCTTGCATAAATGTGCACTTCTTCATATTTGCATATAGTTTCTCTTTCGTTAACACTTTAAATACTACCCTTAGATTCCTAATATTTTCTTCTCTAGTTTTACTAAATATCAATATATCATCAAAATAAACCACAACAAACTTACCATTATACTCCCGTAACACAATGTTCATCAGTCTCATAAAAGAACTAGGTGCATTGGATAACCCAAATGGCATCACCAACCACTCATATAATCCATTTCCTATCTTGAATGATGTTTTCCACTTGTCTCCTTCTCTAATCCGAATCTGATGGTAACCACTTCGAAGATCAATCTTGGTGAAATACCTAGATCCAACAAGCACATCCATCATATCATCAAGGTGAGTATTGGGAACCTATACTTGATTGTAATTTTATTGATTGCTCTACTATCCGTGCACATTCTCCATGTTCTATCCTTTTTTTTGGTGTTAATAAATTTGGGGTTACATACGAACTCATTCTCTCCTTTACGGCCCCCTTTCTCATGAGCTCTTCCACTTGCCTATTCAACTCTGCATGCAATGTCGGGATCATCCTATAAGCCACTTGATTTGGGAGTGAAGACCTATAATCAAATCAATATGGTGTTGAATATCTCTTTTGGGTGGTAATCCATCTGGTACGCTCATCAGGAATAACATCAAAAAATTCTTCTATTAATTTTGTTGTTTCTACTAGTATTTGTACACTTGTAGGTTCATCCTTATTCACAACTAGTGCATAACAAAAACTGGTTATGAATAACATTTCTATCAAATTTCCTTTATGAATAACGTTTTTTCAAATTTCCAACATTTTTGTGCCATTCTTCCGAAAAGTATAAGTATTCTTTCCCCGTTATGAATAACGTTTCTATCAAATTTCCATGGTCTTCCTAGAAGCATATGACATGCATCCATAGGAATAACATCACACCAAATCTCATCCTTGTAATTATTCCCAATAGAAAAACTTATTAAAATCTCTTATCAACAGTAACTTCATTACCTTTCTTAAACCATGTAATACGGTAAGGGTTAGGATTCTTCTCACAATGCAAACCCAATTTCTTGACCATCTCATTTGAAACCATGCTATCACAACTACCACCATCAATAAGAACATTACATACCTTTCCTCCTAAAGTGCATCTTTTTTTGAAAATATTTGTACGCAACCATGCATCTCCCTTGATATCCTTTCTTGAGTAATCATCGTCCTTTTGATCATAAGATTTTCTCTAACATCTTGTGATGCCCGTTAAAACAACCCACTTGAGACCCAAGAAACAACCTAGGGTTAGTTAGAAAATTATGGAATAATTTTTTTATTAGAAGTGTCCACAACCAAGTTACAAGACAACATTGACACTATCAAGTTTCGGAACAAATCTAAATACTAGAACATATTTTTCCTTCATTAACAAAGATCAAGTTCACATGGTTCAATTTTTTTAGGGTTAGAAGTTTCAATTAGGTTCAAGGAGTAATTTACCCCCATACCCACTCTCTAACAGGCTCAAAGTTTCAACTTTATTTTTCTCATACTTAACTCATCCAAATTTTCTCTAAATCATTCACACTGGATAGGAAATTTTCTCACCTTTCTGGTGATATAAAGAAGTCCTCCTAACTCCTTGTAGAACTCTAGTTATGAGCAAGTGGACTTTAGAGGTCAAATTTTCCCTAAGGGGACATGTGTCAAACAGGGGTGAAGAGCAAATTTTGGGTTGGCAGGTAGTGGGGCGGTGTTTGGAATTTTTTCTTACATGGGAGAAAATTCCCATTTGCGCCCTACCTCCTCGGGACCTCCAGGGACACGTGGCGCTCCACAATTCACCACGGGAGATGGGAGAGGGAGACAAATGCGGGTAAGCGGGGATTTAGTGAATTTTACCAAAGGGAGGAGATGGGGTGAAAGGGGTAAATGCATGCGCGGGTCTATGTGTCTATGGAAGGAAGTCTTCCCAAGGCAAAGGGAGCACTGGGCCATAGGTCTTTATCAAAAAATTTCCAAAGACAAAAATTTTAAAAAAATGATGGAGTACTCCTTCCTCTCACTAGCACCCCCAAGGTGCTCACGTGGTGGCACCCTCCGTGTAAGCTGCGAATTGGCAGAGGAAAAAGATGAAAAAATTTAAATTTTTAAAGGCCTAAGGGCAAAAAGATGTCACGCCTCCACCGCTGCCCCATGAGGACACGTGGTAGCCTCCATCGATCATGGGCGGTTGGTGGAGGAAAATTCAAAAAATTATGAACCAAAAAAAAAAAAAAAATTTTCCTAAGGATTTTATCGAAAATTTTAGGGCCACGGCCCACCAGGGAAAATTTTCCCAAATTTTCCCACCAAGGCAAGAAAAATTCAAAGTTCCATAACTTTTGCTAGAAAACTCGGTTTTGGTCAAACAAGGACTTTCTCGGAAATCTCTCGATGCCCTCTTTGTACTAGAAACATAAAATTTACATTTTGATAAAGTTTAAGGGTTTAATTTTGCAAAAGGATCTGCAAGATTTTAAAAATCCATCCGGTGAATTCCAACCTCTAAATTTGATTAAATTGATCTCCTCCTTCCTTTAACATGCCAAAAGACATGGAGGATTACTCTAGGAAATTTTTGTTTTAGGAAAGGTAAATTTACTTGTTTGAGTTTCAATATCTATTTTTCCATCAAATGATAGAAAATGGTTGTGGAAGAAATTTGGCTCATTTTAACAATGTTTAAAAGTGTTTTCTTAAGTGTTCTTTGTCAATTGATTTCCTTGATGGCTTAAGCATGCTAAATTATATCAATTCTAGGTTGGTTATTAAGTGCAGTCCGAACTATACATTTTTATTAACTTTAATTGCCGCTTTTGAATATTTACAAGAGATCGATCAAAGAGGTCCATCAAACTTTCATCCGAAAGTAAGGAACTTCATTTCCAATCTAATATACTACATTCAGTTATTTTAAACAAACTATTTCAAAGCTAAATTGTAAATCTGATTTCCACTTTAGTATATTTTAACAAGAAACAAGGCAATATAATTCCCTCCTACGTATTTATTCTTCTTCCAATTTTCAAAATAGAGATTCCAATCACATTTTAACATTCCAATTAACACAACAATACAAATGAGAGACGATCTTGCAATTCTTTATTAATCCAAAAGGAATACATCTTTACATCTTTCCATGTTTTGATGCAAATAACACATTTCTAATTCTAGCTTTCCAATAACCAGAACATAATATACATTTCTTTCACAATTCAAATATATAACTTCATAATCAGATTACATACATATTTCTTCACAAAATACATATTACAATTCCATCCACAACACGTGGGAAAGGATTACAAATGAATATGTTTTCACAAGGGACTGTCAAACTGCATTTTCTTTTGCTCCAGACAAAGAACATGCACATTTTCTTTTCTCCAAGTTAATAAAAAAAAAGAGGGGAAAGGCAACACTCTCCACCCAACCAAGACATCCAATGAAAGGAGAAGCCTTCCTTCATCATTGGCCCTCGAGCCCCAACCAAAATACAATAAGAGATGCAATTCAACCCATGGAAACAATCAAGCCACAACACACAACATTCTCTCAATATGCATAATACATTTATAAAGACACAGTTCAACACCAACAACACTTTACAACTGCAATTGAAAACATTCAAATCAAAACTCAAGCTTGATCATGCAAGCCAAAGGAGCAAGGTCTATGGGGGAAGCTACTTATGCCTCCCAATTGGGAATTGGGCATCCACCAAAAAAACCACCAATAAATTTCACCACACATATCCTTATGCCCCCACAAATCCCTCCTTATGCCCCCACAGATTTCCTTATGCCCCCCACAAAGTAAGAAATGCAAGCTATTTATTTTCCATGGTGGATCCCAAACCCAAACTCCCTCCACAAAACTCTAATGCCAATGGCATTCCTTATGCCCCCACATGGATTCCCCATAGCCTTCTCCTACACCATCCCTATGGCAATCTACCCAACCAGCCAATAAATAAAACAAACCATACACCATTCACACAACACAACAAGAAATAACAACATAAAAGATAGATTAAACTCCTACCTTTCCATGGTAGTTTTTGTTTCCAACAACAAGATCTCCAAACCAAGAACACAGGTCTAAAATAGCAATCTCCTCAGCATGCAAATATTTTTTCCAAAATTCCTCCAAAACAAGAGCTCTAACACAAGAAAATGCGCCCCTGAAAGAAGTTGCAAAATGATTCAATAACCCCAAAACAAGCAAGGAGTTTGAATTATATAGAAGAGGAAGAGAAGAGGATGATGTGGATCCATGTAGGATGCCACATCAAACATCCTTCAATTCAAACACAAAAGATAAAATCCATTCTCCCAAGCACAAATAAAGAGGTGGGTGAAAATATGACAAGTTACTTGCACACTCCAAAATCTCACACCTCAAAGGACATTAAATGAAATAAAATTTAAGAGGGTGCAATCAAAACAAAGCAACATGATTAATAAAATTCATTATAAAAGTCTAAAATCACGTCTCCAACCATAAGTATGGTTGGTAAATTAAATTAGAGTCATGGGACAAGTTTTACTTGTCCCACAAGCCTCCTAAAATAGCCCCCAAGGACAAATTCAACTTTGTCATAGAGGTGGAGTACTTCATACTCCAAAATGACTTACACACTCTCACACAACTTACACATCCCTTACATATTTAATACAAAGAGCCAACAACTTCCATTATTACTTTCCCATATCCCAATTTGATGTATTTTAAATTTTAACCTATGTTTTCCTCACATTAATCTATCACAATATAATTAAATAAAGGAACACATTACTAATAAAATACATACAACAATAAATAAAATTTAACCACATTAATAAAATACACAAACCCATGGTCACATATAAAGGAAATCCCCCATGGGAATCCCTAACAAAACAACACACATACACAAAACAAGTTGCCATGGTGACCTTGTCGAATTCACCTAGAATTCCATTGTGGTTGGTCTCTAATCCCCCGATGTTTGTTGTGATATTTTAAACCTGCAAAACACAAATACCTCCTTCGGCCTCGTGGCCATATCAAACATCCAACATGATATAAATGAAATCACAAAACCAACTATATAAATGAATCACAACAACATCGAAGTAACAACTACATCATTTACATTTTTAATTAACAACTATATCATCATCATACAATATACATTTTCTAGATCTACTCATAATATCCAAAATCATACGTCCGAACAACATCCATAAAACATCCATGTCAAATAGTATATCATCATCCACATATGAGTGTCTCTAATAATCATCATGCATCATAACCAATCAAGATCAAGAATAATCCATGATCAAATGTCTAACAACATACTAAATCAAAACATAATAATGTCCATAATGTGATCAATCAGTATCGATATAAGTATCAACAGTGTCAAAGGAAGTGGGTATACACACATACCTTTTGGAATTTCTAGGTCTTTTTTTATACATCTTCTACTTGTTCGCAGAAATTCAAAATATATTTAATCTTAGAGCATCTACTAATTCCTCTCTTCATGTGTAAAGAATGCGGGCATTAAAAATCTTGATGCCCCTCTTCACCACATCTTTTAAAAAAAATGGTCTTCCTGGAGCCTCACATCCTCTATCGCCAACATATCATCTTCCTCTAGAAAATCCTCTTCGCCTTTATTGATTATGGGAATCTTTCTTTATATCTTCTTCCTTTTCCACTCCATGAGGAGATTCTCCCTACCTTGATTAAACCATCTCATCCCCAAAAGGAAGATGAGTCCCCCTACATTCTAAGTGAACTCCTAAAACTTTGATGTCTTTGTTTTTTCTCGACCTTTAAGGATAATTGATAGGAATCCTCCATGCTCTTAATCCTATGCATATTGATCTCATCTTGAATAGAAAATTTTAATCCATTTACATACCTTACACCATTTCTTCCTCATTTTTTTCATGCTCTACACAAACGGATAACTTGTAGAACTCATCTATGTATTCTTGCACCGCTTTAAGTTTTGTCTAAGATTCTGAAACCTCCTCGAAAGGGTTTGTGCATAATCCATAGGGAGAAATTTATCTTTCAGCTTCTTCTCCATCTTACTCCAAGTCCTAATTATTTCTTTCCCTTTCTTAACCACTCTTTCTATATGTGATCCCACCATAACATAGCATGACCTTTCAATTTCATGCATGCAAATTTTACCTTCTTTTTTCTAACATAACCTTCCACTCAAAAAACTTTCCTTGTGCTAGTTAGCTAGTCTATCAACTCCTCTGGTTTTAGACTACCTCCATACTCTGAAACATCAACTCTTAACCCATCATTCTTTACTTCTATGCACAAAGCATCTTTTCTTCAAAAACTAAGGGTGGTGCTTGCATTTCCTCCTCTTCACAAACTTATTCTTCATATTTGTCATCTCCACCTTGATTTCCTCTCTGAGTTATCATTTTGCAACAAGTGCAACAACTTTCCTCTATAAATCTTGCATATTTCTATTCATCTAGGCAATACAACATCCTCTTCCTATTCCTCTTCCTACCATTCTTTTTAAGACTCAAACCACTCGATACCATATAATGTAGCCAAATTCTAAATAGACTAAAATATACAACAAAATAATATGAATTTCAAAAGAAAATATATCTCCTTATTTTTATTCAATCATAAATTAAAATGTTTCCTAAATAGTAAAACAAATCCCAACTCAAGTTTCCAAGCAAACTCTAACTAACTTTGACTAAATCTACTTTAGGTGGACAAAATTATTATTTTTACCAGTTTATTAGAACCAACTATTCTTAGTAAGTTTGCATGCTTATTCGTATGGGCACATAAATTACCATGCATCTTCTACATGCCTAAATTAGAGGAATTTCTAACTTTCCAACTCATAATGCAACTAATAGACTAAAATTAACTAATGCCATAAAATTGGAAAAAACCGAACTACAACTTAAATCATTTTCGGCCTCAAGATGGAAATTTCGGGCCCGAAAATGTGCCAAAACTTGCTCCAATTGGTAGGGTGGGTTGACCGGTGCATTCTGCCTCAACCCACCCGGAGCACAAGTTATGACCTTTTTAAGTTCTTGCTAATTTTGGCACATCAATTTTCCATACCACCTCCATAAACCAAAAATAAAGGTGTATATTCAAATGACTCACTTATCAAGCATCAATGATGTGCTACCATATTAACTATATTACAATTTTTAACTTTATCCATATTGTTATGTTTATTCCTAAGTAAACTCAACTTAATTCTTTGAGGGATAAGTTTGCTGCCAAATAAAAGCAACAATGAGATCCTTTATTAGTAATCAAATAGGATGAGTTGCATTATCCCATTTATCTAAGTAAACACGTATCAACTTAATATTTAACTACCTCCTCATTACACTTCCTTGCATTTTGGTTTTATTATTGTTTAATTATTTCTACCTACCTTATTTACGCCCAATCATCTTTAAGAAGATTAAGGTCATAATACATTAAATATCACAAGATTTCCTATTGATAATAATGTCATTTATTTGACATGATTATCTCCCATTAGTACATAATATAATCCTTCTTATTGAGAAAGAAAATTATAGTAAAATTCCATCTATTACGATATGATATTATAGCGTAAGGATCAATATTCATCACTCGGATGATAATAATTAAAATAAAACAATATGAACAAACCTTTGAAACACAACCATAATTTTTAGAATATCCTCAACATATATATTCGTATCAATTTTCGACAATTCTAATCACAAGTCTCAAGTGACTTACTATAGATGAACATAAAATGACTCCAAGCATTTCCTTTACAAATTATTTTCTCTGATCTAAATATGGGTACAAGTATATCATTCAGGTTTATACCATTTAATATTTAATCACTTTCATGAAGATTATGTACCGATAAACCATGCAAGTAAATTCACTTTTCTTCATTTACCTATGTGATACTTCTCAAGCTTGCAAATCTGGAAGTGGTAATTTAAACATGGTCACCTATTTAAATTGGGCATGGATTGTTATTATCATTATCTTTGTTGCATATTGCAATATAATGAATATATAAATAGAACATCTCAAAAACTACCATAATAATCGAAAAGCCAATATTACGAAATTAAATAAGGCTATGAAGTAATCCTTAATGCATATATTATCCTTTTTTACTATGAATCTAACTTATGTTCTCTTAAATCACAAGTAAGTAAATTTTAGTTAAGCTTTCACCATATTTATATAATTCATGGTCAAATTGATCAACACCTTATATTTTTAATGGATAAAATAAGAAATACCATATATCTCATTCAACATATTCATTATAAAAACCAACAACACTTAAGCCTACACACACCCTTAATTGTGAGGATCGCTTGGTATTACCAAAAAGCGCCTTATGATAACACCAAATATTAAATCAATATTTTCTTCAAGGGTCGAGGCTATATTTCCAATCATTGCCTCAGATTATCAAACAACATGACTTTATTCCCCAAACGTAGCTCAAGCATATATACGATCGTATATACCCAGGTAAGGCCACAACACCATTTATACAAACGAAATCCAAAATGAAAACAGAATCGTTATAAACAAGCTCTTAATGGTTCGCAGATATTAAGGTAAATTCCATTTACCTTAAACAACTCGAAACCTGTTCCTGTTCCTGTAGTTACCATAATCTAAACAAATTCATAAAATGTGAGAGTCGATGTCAAATTGATTTCCCATAACTATAACATACAAATCAATTTTCCCATAAATGAAAAAAATAAAATCGATTTCCTAGTTCTATATTATAAAAATTGATTTTCTCGTAACCCTAAAATGTGAATCGATTTCCTAGATCTATATTTTACAATTTGATAAATTCCCTTAACTATAAAATGCAAATCAGTTTCCCATAACTATAGATACCAATCAATATTCCAGAACTATAAAATGCAAATCAATTCCCAAGCATGTTAATAGCGAACACCCAATAATTTATCCACAATCAATAAGTAGATAATACCCATTTATATGACAAGTCGGAACTCATACCAAGAAATAGTAGTATCAATAAATAATAAGATATCCAGAATCTGGGTGCGACCCATATTCAACAAAATATCCTTGTAATATTAATAACATAACCATAAGAAGGGTTACCTTGAACCCACAAAATAGCATAATACAAGTGTTCACAAATAAATTATCATGCCAAATTTTATTAATAAGATAAAACAACAACACCCAGAGAACTTATTTTCATATATTCATTATAATCGAACTGTAGAACAAAGAAAAGAAGGAAAATCCATACCTGAATCTCTACCAGTTCCTCGAACCAAACTTTTCTTTTGTGCTAAGAAAAAATTGATTCAAAAAGGATGAAACTCGAACCGCCATAAACCTCAAATTCCTTTTCATTATTTCCATAATTATATACAACCAGATTCTCCTTCGCTTTCTCTCATGCGCAGCTCCAATGAGTTTTTCTCCCAAAAAATAACCAACAAACAACAATATAAATACCCAAGTTCTATTTTCAGGAAACCAAGATTAGCATATGAATCCCCATACATGGCTCGATGAAAAATCTTAACATAACCCAAAAAAACGAATTCATTTCATGTTGTTAGCTTCCTTCATAAGCTTCACGTTACCCAAAAATGACTTCCTCCTAAATTAAATTTAATATGCATAGTGTAATGTAAGTGGCTTCAATAAATTAGTTGTCGTCCACCATATTTGGAGGTGTTAAGAAGAGCTACCTTTGCATGGTCAGCGTACTAATTGAGTAATTCACCACTTCAATGTTTGCATGTTTCGCCCACAACGTTCCATATTTGCATTACATCAATCAAATAAACCTTCGAAAAATCAACTTATATTATCAAAACATAAACGATAACCATCAATTACTTATGGAGTGTGGTCGACTACCTTCGTGAACCAATCATGATATTTTCCTTTGAAAATGGATTGTCCATATTATAATCATTAGTCCAAATCCCTTTAACTATTTAACATATATATCCACATTGTTATCCACAAAAAAATTATTTTGTAGAAAATTTGTGCATTATCAACATTAAATGGATATCTTTAATAGATAAAATGTAGATTTTCACAATTTCATAAAAACAAATTTTAAAATTTTAAAGATCCACATTATTGAAATTTCATTATGGAAAAATCACATTCTCATTTTTTGAAAAATATTTCCACTACTTCATAAATGTCAAATTTAAAATTGAGAAATATTCATGTCCTGCAAACTTTTATTTTGAATAAATCGTGATTTCTCCTCATGTTTTGAAAAAGAATAAATATTGTAAAATAGAATTATAGATATTGTGTACCACAACCTAAATATAAGTCTTCTCATTTGACTTTTCACACAATTTGTAAGGTTTAAATAGAAATTATATATAAACTAAAATGATTACATATTAAAATTGTAAAAATCAACAAAATTCAATTATAATAGTTATATATTCATCACAAAGTGTGAAATATATATTTAGTAATAATAAAAAATAAACGAAATTTTAGTTGTGGATATTATAAATGCCTAAATTTTAATTTGAATAATAAACATTACTAGAAGTAGGTTTATTTATCCTTGAAGTTAGCCATAAAATTTAAATTGTTGTAGAACTAACGTGAATTTCCAACAAATGGATAGATTTTATAAATATCATATTGATATTCCACAATTTTGTAATAGTAAACTTAAATTTGTGTATTTTCCATGTTCCATTTTTAATGTGGATAATTGACTTTTAATTATCCACAAAATGTATATATATATATATATATATATATATATATATATATATATATATATATATATATATTAAGGACAATTTTAATTTCCAATATATATATGGAAATATAATACAACAATCAACTCAATTGTTAATAATTTACACAAACAAAATATACTAAACTTTAATTGTCGGTAATCCCCATTTATAATTGTGGATTATGAACACTATCCTAAAAAAGTAAAGATGATTAATATTTTACATTTTAAAAAAAATCCTAAACAAACCCTAATGTCAACATATGATTCATTATTACAAATTAATTTGTGAAACCAAATTGTCTTATAAAAAATAATATTTTGAAAACATTATATAATATTTACTAGAAATAGACCTTTTTATCCACATTGTTATCTACAAATGGATAGATTCTATAAAAATGCAATGTTGATCATCGACAATATTATCAAAATCATTTTTAAACTATAAAATATTCACATTCTTTAAATTTCATTGTGGATAAATCACATTTTCTTATTTTCTAAAATAGAATTATGGATAATCTACACAACCCTAATAGAAAATCTCACTTTTTCACATTTTCATGCACCATTTTAAATTTTGAAATAATTTTAAAAAAAATCTATATAATAAAATACTAGACACATTAATGTACAAGTTAACTCTAGTATTTGATAATATATATAATTTAAAAAACTACGCTAAGTGCTACTTTTTTACATTAGTGGATAGCCTCTGCAAAAAAATAATTTAAATATTTCACAATCTTTTAAAAGTAAAACATATACTTGTAAAACATCTACATTAATCAATTTTAAACGTGAAAAAATCATATTTATCCTCGTGTTCAAGAAATTAAACTTTTGACACTTTGCAATCGTCAATAGTCTACAAAACTCAATTATAAGATATCACGATTCCAATTATCTATATGTGCTGCCATTTTTTTTTTATTGTGTGTTCTATATAAAATTTAACAATATATGCATTCTAGATATTTTAGTACATTACTTATACACTTTTTGGTTGTTAATGTACACTATACAATAGATCACAATTCCAATTAATGATTCATGACACTTTTAATGTTTAATTTAAGGATCATGTTTCCAAATTAATGAGGATCAATTTTCTAAATTAATGATGATCTCAAATTCATATAAGTAATTTTAAGATACATTGAATCTTGAATGGACCTTTTTGAGATTATGTAGCTGCATAGGACGATAGAGGATTGTCGAGAAAGAAAACATATTTGTGGTGTCACTCCCATTGGTATAATGTAACAATCTGGTATATCAAGGTTTATATGTTATGTTATACTAATCCTAATAGCTAATATGGGATGAATATTTGTAATAGATGAGGAATTTTTTGTCTATGTAAATTATTCTAAGATGCAACAAAAAGACATATAAATTGGGGTAGTAAGACGTATTTAAAATAAATTGAATGTGTTGTTTTGAATTATGTAACCACATAGGATAAGGAGTAAACCTAAAAATGCAACCTACTTATCTCACAACCAATCATCCATTATGTTAGTAGTAGAGACTCTTATACTATTTTGTGACAACCCCATTACCATGATAATGATTATGGTTTATTAGGGTTTATATGTTTACTTGGACAAAGGTTACTAACCAATGTTTATTTTTGTGACAACCCCATTACCATGATAATGAGCATGGTTTATTGGGGATTATATGTTCGCTTTTACAAAAAAAATTGATCAAATGAGGAATATAATCATATAATAAATTCCAAAGGACAATGAAGAAGAAAATTTACCTTGGGGTAAAAAGGAATGTATGAAGAGGAAATCCACCACTGCCATAAGGGTTACAATTTATAAATATTTATGTTTATATATTACTTAATACCAAAACTACTCACAAATGTAGAATTATCTTTTTGAATATGTTAAGATTCATGAGTTCATAGAAGAAAGTCAAGGATAACTTAATTATCATATTTAACTTTTAAGAGGTGATTGAATACGTTTTTAAAATATATATATCTAAAAAATTGGAGAGGGGAAAGTCTAGAAAATAAACATACTCATCTCAATACCAAATAACCATAAGTTCGCATTACTTTTGGTTAATGTTTCCTCCTACATACCAATGGAGTATTTAAGTTTAGCATATTGTGATTGACATCCATAAGAAATTAGATTAAAAGTATAATGTAAGATTTTTCTAAAATAAATTTAGAAGTTAGAAATTTGAAAATATTTATTCAGGGAGAAAGAATTATTTTAAGGAAGAGAGTTCTAAATAGTGGATTACAAGTATCATTACAAAAATCGTTTTTTCTAAAATTAAGTTTCTCATTATTACCGTTCAAATATTGAGGAATAAATAGTCCAAAATAAACCTCAATAAATATAATCCTATTTAACTAGTACACTACAAATGTTAAGATAATTATTTACAAAAAATAATCAAAAGAAATTTCATTAATATAATCCTTCATTGAATATAATTTCAAACACTTTAAAGCATCTTTCATTCTAAAATTTCAATAATATAATACTTCATTCAAAATAATTTCAACCACTTTAAATCAGATTTCATTGTCACTAGTATAAAATTATAATATTCTACGGGAGTAAATAAAAAGAAATGCCGCCATATATTTTTTTAGTTATTAAAATCTATAAATAATTATTTTAGTTTACTAGAGTAAATAATAAAAGAACTATGCTCAATATCAATACAAATTAGCTTACGTGTAAATAGCCATATAATTTAACCTAGTTGTCACACAATGATAACAAAATTTCCATTTTTTTAGGTGGATCAAGAATGAACATTTGTAGGACGTTGATAAAATCGGCTGATCCAAGGTTAGGGATATGTCTCCTCTACCTTTATATTAATCCCTAAATGCATTCCCCTATTTCGATCTGAACATTCTGAATAGTACTTTTCTACAGGTTGGATAAAACGGTAAAAGGTTTTGTGTGGTGGATATGCAGAGGGATACATACAGATACAAAAGTTTATCTGGTTTGTGTTTAGGAATAGATAAAATAAGATTTTTTTAGTTTAGAATGGTAGAGCACAAGGATTGCCATTGTTTTGGCATTGGAGAGGATGTTGTATAGTGACATTCAATCAAAAGCATTTTTTTATTTAGTTAAGTGTTTTGACTTTCAATATTTTTTTAATGCAAAGAATTTTTTTGTGACAAATGCATGTCTGCAATGGCGAAACAGTTTACAAGTGTTTTTCAATAAACACATTGTCTACCATGCCAATATAATCAGGTATCTAAGAGGATTTGTATAATCATGTCTAGATCTGATGGGATATTGTGCATTAAAATATATCTAATGATTTGTTTGTTTGTTTTGAACCAAAGGTGCTATTAGGGATTTATGCAAGCCTCGGAGAAGAGCTATATCACACAAATCCGTGATAGATGCAAACCAGCATCTTATTTGATCTTAGAAAATAAATAAAACCTGCAAAAGGAAATGGCATATCTCATTTTATACACATCTTTAGGGGCCCCAATTTTTGCCTTGCTTAAGATCTTTTAAGGATTTAAAAACATGAAAAATATTATTCTATAGCAATCACTTTGCATGTAAAAATTTGATTTGAAAATCCTCTCTTGTCTCCATAAAAAAGGATCCTTTTCCATATTTCATTTTCACTAGAAAGGACCGACGCTTCAATAAAATTGTAGATCTTTTAAAGGAGATTTGATGATTTTTCTGAAAGAGAATAACTTCTATCAATAAGCCGACATCCACCGTATACTAAATATTGAAATTTAATTACATATAAACCGTAATGCAAAGAATAGAAAATTATTCTGAAATATGTTTATCCTATGAAATTGATATAGTTTACTCCGAAGGAATGAAAACTCGGAGATTAAAATCACGCTCCATTAAGAGTACCCAAGTTTAACATTTATGAATATATAATTTAGTAAATATTTTTATTCAATATTTTAAAGAGATGTATCTCTTAAAAACTATTTTGTAAGAATTAAATACTTTTTTTTTCAAATATCTATTTTAAAATAATTGCGTTGCATGTTTTCTATAGATATTAAAATCTAAATAAATGTATTTTTGCATGCAATGTTTTGAGAAAGATATTTTTAAAATTAATGAGTTGATATTTTGAAATCTTTTATTTTTAAGACATAATTATATATTATCACTATTTAACCGTTCACATGCATTTAGTTACGCATGCATTTTAATTTTTTTTTAATTCATGCATAATGATTTTTCCAATTTAGAATTCTCATTCTTAATCAATAACTTGGTTGATTTAAAACAATAATTATACTATTGTAAAAACTAGAATTGAAAAATAGACTATAATTTTTATAAAAAATGTAATAATTTTTTATTGTAGGTTTATTTTTAAATTAAATAATTGCATTATAAATAATTTTAAAATTACAAAAATCATTTTATAATTTTTTAATAGATTTACTCACAATTTCCCTATTAGTCTAGTATATAATACAATTTTAATATTATGGATTAACAACATTATTTAAATTGTGAAAAATTCACAATTTTTCAATTGTAAATATGCAACAATGGTAGAATTGTGACAATTTCAACAATTATAAAATTATAGAAATTTCACAATGTTTTTCATTGTGAATTTAATCACAAGTTTTGTCACATTTTATATTTCCACAAATAAATTGTGGGTGGAGTCCACAAATTTGGATTCACAATTTCAAAAAGGTATCTACAACAATATTGTGAAAATTTTGTGGATACTCAACCCATATTCTTGTAGTAATTTTTTCGAATTGATAATCAAGTAATTTTTCTAAGTACATACTTGAAACTCAATAATTAAATCCCATTGGGCATCCTACATCTTAGATCTTGGTGAATCGGGACGGTGTAATCAACAACTTACACTACTTTGGCCAAAGTTTCAGAGACATGTTTTCCATGCTCGGTTCCATGATGACACATTCATCGTTAGGAACTTGTCCTTCACCTAATTTAGTTAACTGGATTATTTTCCATTTCTTAAGTTATTAAGTTCATTTAAAATTCCCTATTAACAATACAAAACAAACCCTAAGTAGGACTCATGTAATTGTAACCTCCTCAAATGTCGCCTACCATCCGAGGGAGTCTTTATCGCAAGAACACCAAATCTGACTTATCATCACACATAAGGACCATAATGTCCTCAATAGTTTTCACCTACTTGATTCCATTTTTACGTGTTCCAAAGGTTCATTTATAAATAATATAAAGTTTATAACGATAACAATCAATATATGATGTGTGAAGGCATTATATACATTATCCTATTCATCTAGTAATTTTTCGTTCTCCCCGTGTAATAATAATAAATCATTCCAAACTAGGTAGCACTCAAGTAATAACAACTCCCATAAATGTCCCATACCAGTTATGTGAGTTGTGATTACAAGAATCCTAAACTAGTTTTCCACAGTCACCTCCATAAGACAACAATCACGATGCATCTCCAAAGGACACAACTTGTCAAGCATCACTAAATGTGCTGCCATATTAACTATATTGCAATTTATAACTTTAGCCATATTGTTATGTTTATTCCTAAGTAAACTCGACTTAATTCTTTGAGGGATAAGTTTGTTGCCAAATAAAAGAAACAATTAGATCCTTTATTAGTAATCAAATAGGATGAGTTAAATTATCTCATTTATCTAATTAAACACGTATCAGCTTATTATTTAACTACTTCCTCATTACACTTCCTTGCATTTTTGTTTTATTATTGTTTAATTATTTTTACGTACCTTAATTACGCCCAACCATCTTTAAGAAGATTGAGTTCATAAGACATTAAATATCAGAAGATTTCTTATTGAGAAGAATGTCATTTATTTGACATGTTTATTTTCCATTAATACATAATATAATTGTTCTCATTCATAAAGGAAATTATAGTAAACTTCCGTCTATTATGATATGATATTATACCGTAAGGATCAATATTCATCACTTGGGTAATACTAATTAAAATAGAACAATATGATCAAACCTTTGAAACACAACCATAATTTTTAGAATATCCTCAACATATATATTCATATCAATTTTTGACAATTCTAATCATATATCACAAGTGACTTACTACGATGAAGATAAAATGACTCCATGCCTTTGCCTTTACTAATTATTTTCTCCTGATTTAAATATAGGTACAAGTATATCCTTCAGTTTATATCATTTAATATTTAATCATTTTCATGAAGATTATGTACAGATAAACCATGCAAGTCAGTTCACTTTTCTTCTTAAACCTGCAAATCTGGAAGTGGACATTTTATCATGGTCAATCTATTTAAACTGGATGGATTGTTATTCGGATTATCTTTGTTTCCTATGGCAATATAATGAATATATAAATAGAACATCTCAAACAATACCATAATAATAGAAAAGCCAATATTACGAAATTGAATAAGACTATGCAATAATCCTTCATGCATATATTAACCCTTTTTACTTGGATCTAACTTTTTTCTATTGTTCTATTAAATAACAGTAAGTAAATTTAAATTAATTTTCAGTCCATATTTATATCATTCATGGTCAACTTGATTAACACCTTACATTTTTAATGGTTCAAATAAGAAATACCATATATCTCATTCAACAGATTCATTATAAAAATCCAGTAACACTTAAGCCTACATACGCCCATTATTATGTGGATTGTTTGGTATTACCACAAAGGGCTTCTATGCTAACACTACCTATTAACTCAATATTTTCACTAAACTGGCGAGGCTAAATTTCCCTTCATTACCTTCGATTATCAAGTGACATGAATTTATTCCCCAAACGTACCTCAATAAACCCAGGTAAGGCCGTTACACCATTTATACAAATGACATCCAAAATGAAAATGGAACCATTATCAACAAGCTCTAGACGGTTCACAGATATTAAGGTAAATTCCATTTACCATTTACCTTAATAAACTTGAAACCCCTTCCTATTCTTGTAGTTACCATAATCTAAATGAAGTCATAAACTGTGAGATTCGATGTCAAATCGATTTTTGAGAACTATAACATACAAATCGATTTTTCCAGAACTGAAAAAATCAAATCGATTTCCCAGTTCTATATTCTACAAAGTGATTTTCCCACAACTATAAAATGCGAATCGATTTCCCAGATCTATATTTTACAATTTCATTTTCCCATAACTGTAGATGGTAAATCGATTTCCCACAACTATAGATACTAATGGATTTTCCAGAACTATAAAATGCAAATTGATCCCCAAGCAGGTCAACACCGAACACCCAGAACTATATCCACAAGTGATAAGCAGAGAATACCCATTTATATGTCAAGTCGGTACTCACACCAGGAAACGGTAGTATCAATAACGAATAAAATCTCCAGAATTTGGGTGAGATCCAGATTTAACAAAATATTCCACGTAATATTAATAACAGAAACCCAAAAGAAAGATTACCTTGAACCCAAAAAATAACATAATACAAGCCTTCACAAAGACATTATCATGCCAGGTTTTAATAATGAGATAAAACAACAACACCCAGAGAAATTCTTTTCATATATTCATTATAATCGAGATGTACAACAAATAAAAGGAGAAGGACAATAAATGCTTGAATTTCTGCAAGTTCTTCGAATCTTGAGGCCTGAAACTTCCCTTTTTGTACTAAGAAAAAATCGATTCAGCAAGCATGAAACTCAAAGCCCCATAAACCTCAAATTCGTGATCATTGTGTCCATAATTATATGTTAACAGATTTTCCTTCGCTTTATCTCATGCACAGCTCCAACGAGCTTTTCCCCATAAAATAACAAGCAAATAGCAATATAAATGTACACCCAAGTTATATTTTCAGGAAACCAATATTAGGGGAGAGGGGCTAGTAGTGGTACACCCTAAGTTAAGGGGTCCACAAAATCAATTGTTTATGATATGGGATTGTGATTTTTTCACTAATATGTAGTTTAGATTTGTGTTAACTTATATTTTTTGTTTGGAATGTTCAATTGGAGGGAAAACCATATTTTGAATTGATTTAAAATAATATATGTGAAAATGCTACAACCATGGTGGAAACCAATACTTGAATATAGGTGAAATTGCTTGAACATTGACTTTTTTGTACTTGTACATGGGTGAAAGGTCTTACATGTCATGATGTGATTGGCTACTCTACATAATTATTATGTCAAAAATAAATTACTACTACATAGTACTATGACAACTATTGGGTATTGTGTGATCAATAGTCATATCAACTATTGGACCTTGTTCACCTATTGGCCCCTCTCCCTAGTATAGGAAATCGGAATCCTTCAAAACTTAACAACCCAACAAAAAAAAATGAAATCACTTCATGGTGTTAGCTTCCTTGGAAGCTTCCCGTTTACCCAAAAATCCACCTCCCTCCTAAATTGCATTTAATATGCACACAATGCCATGTAAGAAATTAGTTGTCGCCCACCATCATTCCCTCCATGTTCGGGAATCGGTGGGGTTAAGAAATGATAACTTTTCATGGTTAGCGAGTTGATCAATTAATTCACCACTTCAATGTTTGCATGGTTCGTCCACAACGTTCCATATTTTCATTACATCAATCAAATAAACCTTCGAAACTCAACTTATACTATCAAAACATAAATATAAACCATCAATTACTTATAGAGTGTGGTTGAATTCATCCATGAACTAATCATGATATTTGCCTTTGAAAATGGATTATCCATATTATAGTAATTAGTCAAAATTTCTTTAACTATTTAGCATGCTTGCATCAAGTTTAAATCGGTCGGTCTAAGACCTTACAATATATAATATTTAACCAATGGTCATAGTAATTTTAAACAATATCATGCCAAAACTATTTTCTCGGTTGTTCAAGCCAACATGAAGACGGTTAATCATCTTTCGATTATTGAAATTATGAAGTAATGCTTACTACAAAAGTATAAGTTTATGATATTTGTAAGTCATGATATTTAGCCATATAGATAACCATTAAATCACGTAAATCCAAAATCTAACAATCTATATATCAATGCATTAAATTATTACTTTTCCATGTCAAAGTCCCATAACACCCTTCATAGAATTGTGCATATTCATTGCTTATACAACAATCAAATAGTAACTCAAGTATCAAAACAACATACCCACCAAGGTAAATACATATAATAAATAGCGAATATAGGTAAAACAATAATGAAGATAACATGTAATGTTACCTTTACACATATCCGATTGCCTTGATCACCTTCAGAAGCAATGGTGCAAAACCATATTTACTACTTGATACAATGACCAACAATACATCGTTCATAGTATGGTAATTAACTTAGGAGACCAAAAAAATGAACACGTGATAAAAGTGGAGCACACCTCATGTGCCAAATGACAAATGTTGTTGTGGGGTTGAACATGCAACTACAAATAATTGTGCATATCCTTCACATGTTATGCACACACACATGTATGTGATGCATATACGACTCATAACAGAGTTTGTCTCTCAATTCATGTCATCCACCCATCAATTATGACATGTTCATTCAACGAGGTAGACATAAATTTTGGGGTACAACAAAGAGAACACAAAACTAGAGGTAGTGAGATTCATGCAAAATGAATTTTTGAATAATTTTAGATTCATTGCATTCTACCAATACAATATTACTGGATATATATATATTTCAAATATTTTAGAACATTTCCTCTCATTTTCTACCATCTTTTTCTCTTTGGTAGTAAGATTTAAAAGTCTCTGCTATGATGCCTTCCTCGATAAATCCAATTAGCCATAATTTCACCTATTGCACTTTATTAGCGAGTAATCATAGTTCCTCGTAAATTATTCCTCTTATGAGCCTAAAGGAATTAGTGTGAACCTTTCCAATGAATTTGGTTGAAAGTTAGGCTAGTTATCCTTAAAAGGAGAAAAAACAAGCCCACCTAATCTAAACAACTCAAAGGTTGTTGTCTATTTTTTCCATATATCCTCACAAAAAAATTAGAAAATTCCATTTTTCATAAAGACTCTCTGGCTTAGGCATGTTGAAAATAGAAAGACATTGCTTCTCAACACTCTTCGTTCAAAGCAAAAATAGTATATTTTATTCATGCATATTAAAATAAATAAATTTTAAATAAAAATGCATTAAAATTGAGTTTCATTACCCTTCACTCCTCTATCTTTGTGTTTCCCACTCTGGGCCTCTTAGGACATCCTAGGGATTTCGAAATCGATCGATCCTTGTAGTGTAAATTAATAAACTTGGTTTTAATATAGTTTTTCTTTACTTCATTTTGATACTTGTAGATATTAATAATGTATTTGCTAGATGCTTTTGAAGACAAAATGCGAGCCTTTCTAAAATGCAACATAGTATATAATGACTTGTATTTGCTTTCGGGTAATGTTTTTGGGCACAAATTGTATGTTGGCTGTCAAAAATGTAGAACTACACATCATATGTTTTTCATGTCATCTGGATCCTCTAGTCACACAAGTTCGTATATAGAATGTAAAAAGGGAAGAAGAATTGGATCCCTATATGTAGGAATAAAGTTAATAAAAATGAATGGAAAATAAGGTCAACATTCTCCTCATGTATACGATATATTCATATTTTGAGGTTCTACATGGCACTTAGAAATTTCAACTAGAAAAACATCACTATTGAACAAGACAATTTAAATTGTTCAACCGTTGAAGATTATTCTTTCTCAAATATACTTGGTCACTTTTTTCAACAATACGGTTAATTTATTATTCTTTTAATCCTTGTAACTTTGAATTATAGGGATCTATCTCGTAATTTATAAAAATAAGATCTTCTTAGCATTGTAAATAAATTTGGATGTTTGAGTGGAGAAAGAAAACATTTTATATTCAAATAATGAAAAATAGAAGAGGTATTCTCAAATCTATACGAGTTTTGAATACCGAATTCATGCCTTTATGAATTTCAAGGGAATTTTCACAACTGTTTGGTTTGAGTGTATGAACATCAAAAATTCTAACCATATTAAGAACAAGAAAACATCTTACTTTCTTTATAATCCTTCATTTCCTATTTCTGAATAAGGAAACTTCTAACTCCATGTCAAGAATTAGGAACTTATTCATTTCAACATCAATGCATTCAACCTAGATACACAATGTTCACTACTCAATAACTTCTGAAGATATAACCATAATGACTTCATGGTTGACATAATCATCAATTAAAAATAACCACAGATCAGTGTGATAGTTTTCCAAGGAATGCATTTCTATAAACCATTCCTCATCTCTCTTCTTCCAACCCTCTACTCCTTCAATTAATGGAATTTGTGTGAATGGAGTGCGACCAATGGAAGACATATTACTTGTAAAAAGGAATTAAACAAATTAATAATTCATAAATATTTGGGAAGGATAAATACTATTTTCAATAGTGCAATAACAAGGAGATGTTGTATCTTAATTTGATTATTTTTATAGATTAAAAATCATTACCAATGGATCTTTAGAATGTAGCGAGTTCTTAGGTAAACTTTCAACATGATATAGATTATGAATGAAATGGAAAATTACTTTGTAGATTAATTTACGTCATTTAATGCTTGCATAGACTATAATAATCCGACTATCAACTATTAATCATAATTATTTGTAATGTTACGTCAAAATATTATAATATAGATCATGTTAAATGGCCACTAGGTTTGGAATATCATGTCATAATATCTAAATGTAATAATGAAATTAGCATAATGTACCAACATTGTAAATTTTTTGATAAAATCATTTCTAGTTTTTTCCTCTTGAATGTAAAAACAAGCCTAAAGGATGCTTATCTCAAATGGTCATTGTGATGCACTACATACACTCGAGAAGGACAAAACCTTATGCAGTTCTCATAAGATATATTATGTATAACACATAACCATATCTTCTCTTATAAAGGAAAATTCTTAGAGACCACTAATATCCATTACTTTTGTTAGGTCTTAGCCTCTATATTTTCTAGGAATCCATTTTAACATTGAAAATAATAATTCGAACCAAGTGTTGTAATATCCCTAATAGATCCAAGTGGTGTAATATAGATGCTCGAGAAGGATGAAGCCTTATGTATTTCTTATAGGATATATTGTCTTTATCACATAATTCATGTCGGTTCATATCAAGGAAAATGATTAACAACCGCTAAGCTCCATTACTTATTTAAAGGAGTGGTTTGGTGGTCATTAGGCTCAACAATTTCTGGTTGTCAAAAATAGCTAAATAATAAAAGTTCACTATCTACCTTAACTACATAGATAAGCATTAGATCGTAGTAATAAAAATACATCATTTAAACTTGAAGAAGTATCTTTTTCATATTTGCCTTGCATAATTACTTAAATCACCTATTAAAGCCAATTTTCTTTGTCGATTTACTAAATATGCAAGGTGAAGATGAACATGATTCTTGCTCAACATTAAATGATGCGAGTCCATGAACAAAAATGCATGTTTTATGTTGACCAATTATTTTCCAGAAATCCATTTTAACAATGCGATAATCAATCAATAAATTTGATCAATAGTTGTTGTCATTATTTGTAATTATATTATATTGGCTAGACTATCCATGGCAATGCCAAGTGTTGCAATACATACCTTCGAGAACGCCGATGCCTTATGTAGTTCTCATAAGATATATTATGCATAAAACATAATTCATATATTTTCAAATAAATGAAAATGCTTAATGATTGCTAAGTGTCGTTACTTATTGAAAGGAATGAATTTGCAAGCACTAGGACCAAGAGTTTCTAGTTATAAAAATGTGGCATAGTTAAGTAAGGTTAAATCATAGTAATAGAAGCACATCATTTAAACCTGAATAATTATGTTATCCATCTTGGCCTTACATATTTTTTGAAAATCATCCTTCAAATAAAATAGACATAAACGATCTACATAAAAAGGGTGAAAATGAATAGGATTCTCGCTCAGATTAAATGATGAAATTATATTACATTGATCTAATCTTGTTGATATACTCTTAATGAAATTCCATTTATATGTTTTATATTCTAAGGATCCCCAATTCTATGATTTATAATATCAAAAATTATGCTAGCCTTTCTCTAGCAAGGAATGGACGAGACCAAGAAAATACCTATGGTTAAATGGGTCAATGTTTCACTTCTTAAAGATTATGGGGAGCAGGGATTTTGAACCAGGAAAAACAAAATATGGCTCTAAGTGCTAAATGGGTCTCTCCAATCCTCAAAGTGTGTATGGAAAGATAGTTGGAGAAAAATCTGGATGGCCCTCTTCAAGAGGCTATTCTCAAAATTAATAACTTGACTAATGACTTGAATATTAATAAATTAATAAGTTAATGGTGGTGTAAATTAACTTACAAAAATTTATATGTTGTTCACTAATTCACAGTCATTTAATCATCAAACCAAGGGATGTAAACTTTCAATAATGCCAGTGTTGTATGCACATTTACAATGTGTTTCGTTTGGGAGGTGTAGAAAGGAATTCTTGTCAAAACAATGCTTGAAACAAACTAAACTTAGACTCGAAAGTCAATATCATCTAAATAGTATGACTAATGAAGAACATGTAAATTCATAATGCAGATAAAGGAATGAATTTTTTGCTATTCTATCCATGCAATAAAAATGAGCAATAAAACTATAGAGGGGTTTAGCAGACCAAAAGTGGGCCCTACCTTGGGTGGTACTCCCTCCTAAGGCTTGTAACTAAAATATAATGAACAGAACTTGGATTTTTATTGATTTGGGATGATGATTAAAAATTAACTTCTCTATTGGTGTATCCTCTACTCTCTAATTCTCTATCTAGATATACATATCATCCATCTTTCCTTCTCTTTTTTATTCCTCAATTAGAGTGAAACTTGAGAAAAGATATTGACTAGGAGTTCAAATAGAATAAGTAAAAGATCTTCAATGAAACAAGTGGAAGATCTTAAACAAAACAACAAGAGTTTAAACACATGCAATAAAACTAACTAATATTTGTCCAAATATCAATTACATAACTCAAGTAACTGATAAGTTCCTTAAATCACATATTTAACTAATCAATCAATTTGTAATGAGTAGTCAAATCTATTGTTGAGTTATCTTCAGTTCTCATGTTCTAGTTTGTAGAATCGCTCTTTCATGACATGTACAAACTTGGAGTGTCATACTTCAAGTTTCCAAAGATCTTCATAATTACATATCGAACCTTTATTCTAGGTTATGTTATTTTGCTTTGTGGACGGGTTTCGTGGATAATTCTTTTAGTCAGTAAGTGAGTCCCTTTGGTTGCGAACAAGTTTCGCACAAGGGTCCTTTACTACATACAGTTTCAAAATATAAAAATTTCTCACAAACAAGAGTGGCATCACATGAAGCATCATTTAAACTTATTGCAACCATTAGAATAAATGCATACTAAGAATACCAAAAATAAATTTAATTAGTGATAGCTATATTAATCGAGATTATGCCAATAAGTTCAAGTTATAGTGATGAAGTTCACTAGTATGATAGGTAATTATAAGCACATGGCTTCAAAGTCTTAACAAAATATAGAGGATGAGTTGTTTATAAAGAAGGTTTAATCAACTCATCACATCCTCGGGCTTAATTTATTGAATGTCATTATTCGAGTTTCTTAGGTTCTGCCTAAATGATACTTCATACATGTCTAAAATCCATTGGAATATATGTCCCTTATGGTTCCTAGAAGAAGTAACCACCGTTCATCCCGACCTGTGCATAACTCTTTTCTATATTATTTCATTTGATGATTGATCACCTATCCATTCCAGTATTGGAAGTTAAATATAGCCAATTGGGAACCATTTTTTTGTACATCTAGTGGCAATGTCAATGTATGCATTCACTCTTCTTAGATTTGGTATTATGTTAGGGTATAAATGCATTTCCTTCTGTTTTAGTTTAGGAGACATGTCATTGCAGCACATTCTATAGGCTTGAAATATTTGATTTCCATGATATTTAATCATATCTTTGACCTCCTCATGAGCTATTTTACTCATCTACCACAACCTTCTTCTAATTTCCTTCTTTTGCATATAGTTGGCATATTTATCTACTACTTATTTAGTGTTATAAGCTTCATCTCGACCATCAGTGGTTGTACTTTCTCTAAATGCATGTAGTCCTCCATTTTCCTTTTTCTATTGAACTCATTCAGAAAATAAGATCAAAATGATTTAATTGCAACATCTCCAATGTATAGGACTGGAATCCAATCCCTATCATACTCAAGAGCATAGTTATAAAGGTAGAGTTCACGAGTCGAAGCTGAATTTCATGAGTGCTCTTTATATACAACCTAAAGAATTTCCTAGGTCCATTAATGTCAAATGGCATGTTAGAGTTGATACATGTAATTTTGAGCTGCAACATCTTTTCTTTTAAGAAAATATCATAAACATTTGAAGGAGGCATGTGTTTGAATATTTCATTGGCCACCTTAATTTTCTTTTCTTTCTTTTTCTTTAGCCTTTTAATTTCTCTATCTTTGGCCTCAATTTCTCGCTTGTGCTAGAAGATTCATTCTTATTTTTCTCTTTCCCACTTTCCTTTTAACTTATTAACATAGGTTTCAAATTGATTCACCCATTAATCATGCAACGTTGTTTGTGTTGTCATCTCCCTACAAACTAGTTTGACATGCTCTTTTATTTCTTCGTTGATGAAAATTTGTGGCTGCATGCTAACATGTGGCATGAATGGTATTGTTTGTTTCAATAATTAAATCATTCGTAATTATAGAAATATGGTATTGTACATGTTAATTTTCTATAGGAATCTTCCCTTTCTCAATTCCATGTACTAGATGCTCAATGACCTCCTCAACAGATTGGGGCATGTGTTCAAGTTCAATTGGTTCACCAATTTATCCTTCTTTGTCTTCCTCGGTACCTTCTGATACATGAATTGTTTGGTCATCTTTCTTTCCAATTTCTTCTCCCATCTACTCCTTAGATCCTTCCATTTCACAAACTATCTCATCAGTATGAATTACTGTTGCATGCTCCTCCATGCACTCCTCAGGGTACTCTTGTATAATTTCTCCTCCAACCTCTTCTTCCTCTCTCTCTACATGACCCTCCTTCACACACACTGTCTCCACATTCTAGGCTTGGTATTCTTGTCCCTCCATGTGCTCTTCAGGAATTTTTGTTCACAAAATGTAGCATCAATACCTCCCTGCACTATTTCCATTGGTGTGGGCTCAATGTTCTCCTCTCAGAACTTCCACATCACTATCAAGTGATATGATCTTGGATTTTTTTGGCTTGGATTTTTTTTTTCTTTCGTTGTTTTGCCTATGAGAGTGCCTCTATGGTTTAGGGGTGGAACTGGAAGATTTTATTTTAGCCTTTCAAGTGGATGATTTGGGAGTAGAAATTTTTAAGAGGGTTTTAAAAGTGAATATTATTTCAAGGGAGATATCAACAGGATTTTTTTCAGCATGTGGTAAATTTTCAAAGGCAGTGTGTGTTATCCAAAATAAGCCCCCGCTTAATTTTGGCTAACTTTCCTTCATTCCTTCCTTCCTTGTCCCTCGAGTCAATTTTTTTCACTTTTCGTGCACTCAAAATTATCTCAGTAAATGGCTATATCAAATAGAGAATTTTCTCACCTTTCTAGAAAGGTAAAATTTTCCTCCTAAATGTTTGTATTTTACAAGTTATAGCTCAATGGGAGTTAGGAGAGGAAAATTTCCTAAGACAGGCCCATGGGAATTTTTTTGGCACTTAGCCTTTTGAGGCCCACGGAGGAAAAGGAAATTTTTTTCCGAAATCCCACAAGGAGATAACAAGGCGGCATGTGGCAAAGACAGTTGGGGTGGCGGAGTGAAACTAAATAATTTTTCAAATGGCACAAAGGCAAAGTTTTTCCTATGGGCCCGCGGAGGAGAAGGAAAATTTTGGCACAAAAGCCCACCGAGCAATAAAATGCCGCCACGTGTCTTGTCGAAAGCGGAGTCGAGTGGTGGAGGGACCTTGGAATTTTTTCCAAAGTGGTTAATGGTGCAAAGGTAAAAATGAAGCGAAATCCCACGAGCAACCAGGTGGTGACACATGTCCCAGAGCGATGGGGGCATAGAGTAATTTTGGAAAATTTTCCAAATTCAAAAAAGAAGTAAAATGACTATTTGAGCCCGTGGAGCAACCAGAATGCTCCATGTGTTAGCAGAGGTCGAGGCGGCAGAATTTTTGGGGATTTTTATCCTAAAAGTCAGAAAGGGAAAAAAATTCAAATTTTGGCCCGTGAATCCAGTTTTGCCCTAATTTTGCTAGTTTTTGCCTAAATTTTCAGAGGGGCATAAATTTTTATCCAGAGCTCATTTTTTTGTATTCTTGGTATCATTGGAAAGCTTGTGAAACCCTTTAAATGTTGAACTATTCAATTTTGTTTTTTGGTTGATTTTGTTGAGAGAAAATTGAAAAAACATCTTTGGCATGGGAAAAAGAGTAGAACTGACATCAACCACCAGTTTTAATGTAGTATGGCTTCCATTCTTCTCCAACATGGTCGAAAATATCAGGGAATGAACTTTTAAGGGTACCCATTCCATTTTCATGAATTTTTTTGGTGGTTGACCTTTGTTTTTCAATTTTCAAGTGTTTCTCCTTCCTGGACTCTATTTTTCATTGTTAAAAGCCAAATTTGGCTCATTTGTAAAGGGTTGAACGTTTTGTTTCTTACAGACTCCCCTCTTCCCCTTGGCATGTGAATTTGAGGAGTTTTAGACCTTCCATGGAACCTATGACATGTTTTTTTCCTTTCTACCAGTGTAATGCATTGTATCAAATTTGGGAATGGTAATGCATGTTTTGTGAATGATTTCTTTCAATCCTCTCGATGGATATATATATTTTTGGTATTTTATTACATTCTAGAAATCTGTGCATGCTTGGTGTTACATCTCTATGATTTTTGTTTATTTGCAAGATAGAAGTTCATCACTCCTTTGGTGTATCACCATTTTTACTCAGTTTTATTTCCTTTTGCATCTCTTAACTCTGCCTCCTTGGAATTTAGAATAGGAATCAATATTGAACCTCGAAAATTCATGCCAATACCTAAATGGAGGATTAAGAACTAAATTTCTCTAGAGAATTTTCTCACTTGCAAGATCCCACACCTTGGATAAAATTCAATGTTGTGTAATCACACTAAATGAACCAACTTTGAACTGTAGATCTGAATGTCATTTAGGGGTGCTGTAGATTTGCACTAATAGTTTTGGCACACCCAATGGGACCTTAGAGGTCTTCATCTTCATTACAACAAAGTTGATGTGCATTTTTTGTAAGTTTCTTGCTTGAAAAGAGCCTTGATTTGCACATGTGGCGACTCCAAAAGGATAGAATCAACTAGTTTCAGTAGTCCAGGTCTAAAGATTCATGAGAAGAATCCAAACAAGGTCAAGGGCTAGAGAAGAGGGATTGTCTAAGTATCTGCAATTATCCCTAGGAAGAAGAGAGAGGGGAAGGAGGATTCAAAGGTCTCCATCTCCACCAAATAGAACTCTATCAACTCCTCCACCTGGTAGACCTTTCACCCAATCAACAAGGGTTCTCAGGCCAATTATAATGGCACAGCCCAATCCTTATGTAACCTTTACTTGGTAGCATCCCACTTGCTCTCAATGCACAAAACCTAGTTCCAATTTCAGCATTGAGGAATATTCCATACTTTACTTGTTGAAAATCATACTACTCCTAGTGATCATGTCAAATACATTGCTAATGTGTTTGTAATCCATGAGATTGTTGAGATTCAAATTTTTGTCAAATTGTTGGCATCTTCATTCAAATGGAAATCCTTACAATGGTTCATGAGTCTTGAGGTAGGCTCTATTGAAAATTGGAACCGGTTGTGCGTAGCTCTCTACAACCAGGTTTGGAGAAAAGAGGGACAATTTTTCTCTCTTTGGAGCAACTCGAAAAATATCAAGAGAGCTCCCAATGAGTAGCTAATGACATCAATTTCATAGTTCAAAGGACACGGGATAGAATTACGGTGACGGTGAGGCCAACGAATCACGGTGCTTTCTTATACTTTCTTAAGGCCTTAAATTCGACATTTCTATGTTAATTCAATCCATGGGTGGTGGAACTATACCCGTAGCTTATAGCATCGCCATTATGGCTGAGAATTGTTTGATCTAAGCTGGTAAACTTGCACCTAGGCCTCCTATGCCCTTATACCCAGACTTGGAAATCCCAAATACTAGTCAAGCACCTACTTTAGCTCCTATTCCCACTCCTAGAAATCAGAGTTCAAATGAAACTTCTACTTCATCCTCTAGTGCCTCAAATGAGATTCAAGAATTTATGAAACAATTACAAAATTTAGGCAATGAACTAGTTACACTCAAGAGATAGCAAGCTCAAAGTTTTAGGCCTTCTTATCAGTCTCAAACTCATCCTAATAGATAACCATATTAGCCCAATAGGCCACCCAACCCAGCTGCAAATCAAAATAAAGCAAGACCTCCTACCAATAGGCCATTTCAGCCCTATAATCCCAATGTTGCATCTACTTCTAAAGCCTTAGTGCCAGTGCAAAATAATGTAGCTAAAGAGTATGACTGGTGTTTCCCATGTAGTGAACCTCACAACCAGTCTATGTGCTTCAATGGTGCTTTGAACCAAGCTCTAATGTTGACGACAACTGGTATAGAGAGTGAAGTGAATAAAGAAACAAACCAACAACAAGGAACATCTCAGCAAGATACAACTCCAAATGAGACTACACTTGTGAATTGACAAGCTAAAGATTTTTGTGGTGTGAATCGGACACTGCTTTCGAGTGTAACAGGCTAACACACACCAAAGAAGAGGAACATTGGTGAAGGTAAGTCATTAGACCCAGTGATCCATAACCTTCCATCACTCCACAAGGTGTTTGCAAAAAAATGTAGTTCTAAATATGTAAAGACAACCCAAACCACCTTCTAGACCAGCTCAAATACCGGTTGTTGCAATCCATGTACAAGAGAAGAATGTGCAGACTAAGGGGCGGCAAAGAGGTGTTTTATCCCCATTTAACATCATTGAGAAAATGAAGATAACAAATGTTAACATATCTATGTGGGAGTCATTATTCATCCCATGCCAAAGGGATCTACTACAAGTTGCCATGAAGAATTGGTCAAATTCAAACCAACAAGATCACATGCAAGAGAAGGTACTCACAAATGCTACTCAGCCCAAGAGAAATATTGGAGCACAGTAACGTAATGTTTTGAAGCCCCCTCCATTCTATGTTTCATTGATCATTGGGGATAAACTAGTACATAATTGCATGATTTATTTTGGGGCAAGTATTTCTATGATGCTCAAGAAAATAGCTGATCAGTTGGGCCTCCAATATGAAGTCATATCCAAGGGGGTGGTGAAATTATATGGGACAACAGTAGCCACAATTGGGGTAATTAAAGATTTGAGCCTCACTCTGCATGCATGCCCCAATGTCATTGTTTTGTAAGATTTGTCAGTGATATATTTACCACCACTCTTCGCCATATGTTTGTCAAGGGATTTCATAGCTAAGATTGGGGGTTACTTTTCTACTGATTGGCCACACATGTTGTTTAGGAAAATGTATGGATCCAAGGCCACAATTAGGTCCGAACCTATTGTAAACTTTCACATTGAGCCTCGCACTCCAACCCCTAACAAGAGGATTATCCAAACACACCTGAAGTTGATACAAAAGTTGGAAGTATCCCAAATTTTACTCTTGATAAATGGGCAAGCAAGATACAGGATTTTGATCCCTACAAGGAAATAGAGGAATCGAACAAGGAGTCTATTACATACATGAAGAAAATCAGCCTATTCCTAGTATCACCAACCCAGGACCATAAAGATGATAATGAGTTATGGAAACTATTCTTTAATGGATCAATAAATAGACAAGGTGTAGGAGAAGGAACTATGCTTGTTTCAGCTCAAGGCATTAAGTATTATTCAGCCTTTAGATTTTAGTTTGCATGTTCTAACAACAATGCTGAATATGAAGCCTTAATACATGGGTTGCATTGGTCAAGGAAAAGAGGCATCAAGAACTTACAAGTCTTTGGTGATAGTGAGTTGATTGTTAATCAAGTTAAGGCACAACATGCTTCTAAGAATGAATTTCTCAAGAGTTATAAGAACAGGTGTGGGACCTCATTGAAAACCAAGATGCTAATAGGCTTTCAACAGTTGGAGAAACTTTTGATGTTGTAGAGAGTATCGAAGGGATAAAATGTAACAAAAAATCCATGTGATTGTGAGGCCATCAGTGCTAGACAATAATGTAAGTTGGAAAGTGTTTGAGAGTGACAAAAAAATCATCAATTTCTTGCAAAGAAGAAGTTGAGTTCTCAGCCAAAAAATCAGGAAAAGTTAGAATAGTAGTATGGTGATCGGGTGGTACAACTTAGAACCAACAAACTGCCAAAAGGACTTGTCACTTTGGATTCCATCTTTAATCCTGATGATCAATTCAGAAAGAGAAAGAAAACATCCTATTTAAGGGAGAGGATTCAGAGCCCATCTCATTGGATAAGGAAAATCACTTCAAATTGGTAAGTAACAACCGAGTAAGAAAGGTATGAATTCATGCAACTTTTCCAAGAGTTATCGATGTATTTTCTTAGAGCTATGAAGAATCAAAAGGATTCAATCCCAAGCTAGCTCAACCCACAATTGAGTTAGATCCAAGTGCTAAACCCATCGGAAAAAATAAAGACTAGTCAATCCACACATTAAGCCTCTCATGAAAAAGGAATTGAATAAGTTAATAGAGGTAAGTATCATATTCCTCATCAAGCATTCAAGCTAGGTTGTAAACTTGGTTCCAGTTTGAAAGAAGAGTGGAGAAATCAGGTTGTGTGTAGACTTTAGAGATTTGAATAGAATATCCCTCAAGGATCACTACCCACTTCCTTCTATGGAGCAGATTTTGCAAGTTGTTCTTGGGTCCGAGAGGTTTTCATTGCTAGATGGTTATTCATGGTATAACTAGATCATGGTAAAGGAAGATGATCAGTTTAAAACATCGTTCACCACTAAATGGGGAACCTATGCATATAGAAAAATGCCATTTTGGCTGTCTAATGCCGGAGCTACTTTCCAAAGGGAAATGGATATGGTGATCGAAGGATTGATCAACAAAATAGTGTTGATATACCTAGATGATATTACTTGTATTTTCTAAAAGTGTAGCAGATCATCTCTTTCATTTGAGACAAGTGTTCCAAATATGTAGAAGATTCGGGTTGTCCTTGAATCCCAACAAAAGCATTTTCTTAGCTCATAAAGGCAAGCTCTTAGGCCACATTGTTTCTAAAGAGGGATTAGCAATTGATCTAGCGAGGGTTGAATAAATAAGAGCATTGTCATTGCAAAGACATAAGAAGGCTCTTCAAAGTTTCTTGGGAAGAATCAATTTTGTTCAAGGTTTGTTCCAAACTTTGCAGCCCTTGTCCAGCCAATATCTATGATATTGAAGAAAAGTATGGCATTCAAATGGACAGTGAAGGTAAGGCAAGTTTTGAGGAAATAAAAGATGTTATCTCAAAAGCTCCAACTCTCATTAACCCAGATTTCTCTAAAGATTTCGTCCTTTATGCATTTGGCGGTAGTGATACAATTTCTATAATTTAGTGCAACAGAATGAAGAAAATGCAAAGTAGCCAATTACCTTGATTAGCCAAAGCTTAAAGGACTACAAAGTAAGGCATTCCTTCATTGAGAAGCATGTTCTCGAAATGATTAGGAGCTTGAAGAAATTTAAGCATCTAGTTTCAAACATCAAGGTTCGATTCTTTGTTGGTTTCTCATGTGGGAGTTAAAGACTTCCTCCTCAACAAAGATCTAAATGAAAAATGTGCAGGTGGATTACTCATGTCATGGAGTATGACATTGAGAACAAAGTCACCAAGCTGGTCCGAGGAAAGGGATTGTGTGAGAAATTGGCCTTGAGCCAATCAATTGAAGCAAGTAAAGAGAAGAATGTTTTTTTGGGGTTGCAATACAACCAAGAACAAGGAGATGTTCAAGAAGAAAATGGTTATATGCTCACTCCTTGCTAGACCCAAGACATAATGCACTTCTTACAAATAGGTCTATGCCCTCCGAGATGAACAAAGCAAAAAGAAGTCACTTGATTGCGAGGCTATTCCATATGCACTTGTTGATGGCATCTTGTTCAAAAATGATATCAATGGAGTGTTGCTAAGGTGCATTGAGACAAATTAGATTGAGAGAATGTTAGAAGAGTTCCATGGTGGATCAGCTAGGGGGCATTTTTCTCCAAGAGTGAAAGCTCTCCAGATCATGAAGGCTGGTTATTATTGGCCCAATATGTTTAGTGATTGTTATGCATGGATCAAGAGGTGCAAGAATTGTGCATTCCTCACAGGAAAGGAAAGATTAGTAGCCCTCCCATTGCACCCAATCTCAGTTACTAGCCATTCATGCAATGGGGTTTGGAGTTCATTGGAGTCATTAATCTAAACTCAAGCCAAGGACATAAGTGGATTCTAACAGCAATAGACTACTTCACAAATTGGACTGAGGTGGTGGCACTCAAAGAGGCAAATGAATCTAGCATTCTAGACTTCTATGAGGGGATAACAACTAGATTTGGTATACCTGCTACTATAATATCAGATAATACATTAGTATTCATAGGATCAAGGGTCACCGAATAGGGTACATTAGAAATGGGATCTATTTGAGCACTTCATAAAATTATTACCCTCAAGGTAATGGCCAAGCTGAATCTACAAACAAGAATCTATTAAGGATCATTAAGAGGACTCTTGATGAGAATCAGAGGACTTGGCACACTAAGCTAAAATCAGATCTATGCGCTGATAGGCAAGAGATCTATAGGTAACTCTCCATTCGTACTTGTTTATGGGAGAGAAGCAATCTTGCCTATGTCGCTTGAGTTGTCAACATTAGAACTCATAAAGAAATTGGAATTGTTGGAGTTTGAACCTATGGAGGTTAGATATGTAGAATTGATGGAACTCCATGAAATTAGAGAGCTTGTAGCCCAAACAATGGAGAAGGACCAAGCATTGATCAAGAGAAGCTTTGATAGGAAAGCTAAAGCTAAAACCTTCCAAGTTGGAGATCTAGTGTTGAAATGGGATGTAGACTGAGAAAATCTAGGGAGGCATTCAAAGTTTGATGCCATTTGGAGTGGCCCCTACATGGTAACAAAATGCAAGAACAACAATTCCTTCCAATTGTCTACATTGGATGGTGAAGAACTACATATTCCAGTTAATGGAATCCATCTAAAGCATTGCTACTAGAAAGGAAACTTCTCACCTTGTACATACTAGCTTAGATTTTTATTTCTCCAAGTGCTTATGCACATTGTTTTGTTGTAGCTTAGTTTTACATTTCCCTAAGTGCTTTAGCATAGGTTTTGTTGTCCTAAGGATGCATCTTTTGTAGATCATGTTCCAGATCAAGTAATGTTCTACTCTCACAATCTTCATTCTAGAGATTTTCTAATGGATTGAGAGTAACAAGTAGTTAAGTTCATGAATCCATTGCCCAATGGATTAATTTAGGTAGCTGGTCATTTCATCCAAGAGGCGATGACCCTCCGAGTTGCCAAAATTGTCATCCAAAATAATCCCCCTACTTAATTTATGCTAACTTTCCTTCATTCCTTCCTTCCTTGTGCCTCAGTCAATTTTTTTCACTTTACAGGCACTCAAAATTATCTATAAATGGCTTCATCAGATAGATAATTTTCTCCCCTTTCTAGAAAGGTAAAATTTTCCTCCTAACTCCTTGTATTTTGCAAGTACGGCTTGGCAGAGTTAGGAGAGAAAAATTTCCCAAGGCGGGCTCGTGGGAAAAATTTTGGTACTTAGCCTTTTGAGGGCCACGGAGGAAAAGGAAAATTTTGGCCTGTAAGACCACAAGGAGATAATAAGGCGCCACATGGTAGTGGAGCAAAACTTAAGATTTTTTCAAAGGGTGTAAAGGGCACAAAGGCAAAGTTTTCCCCGCGGGCCCACGGAGGAGAAGGAAAATTCTGGCACGAAATCTTGCCGAGCAATAAAATGTTGTCCCGTGTCTTGTCGGAAGTAGGGATCAAAGCAATGCGGAGGGACGTTGGAATTTTTACAAAGTGGTTGATGGCGCAAAGGTAAAACATGAAGTGAAATCCCGTGAGCAGCCAGGTGGTGACACGTGTCCTGGAGTGATGGGGGAATAGAGTAATTTTGGAAAAATTTTGAAATTCAAAAAAGAAGTAAAATGATTGTTTGAGGCCGCGGAGCAACCAAAACACAACACATGTCGGCGGAGAGGTTGGGGCGGTGGAGATTTTTGGGGATTTTTTTCCCAAAAGTCAAAAAGGGAAAAAAATTCAAATTTTGGCCTGCGAATCCATTTTTTGCCCTAATTTTGCCAGTTTTTGCCTAAATCTTCAGAGGGGCATAAATTTTGATCTATATCTCAGCTTTTGCATTCTTAGTATTGTTGGAAAGCTTGTGAAACCCTCTACATGATGGACTATTCAATTTTGTTTTTGGTGGAGTTTGGTGAGAGAAAATTGAAAAAACACCTTTGGCATGGGAAAAAGAGTAGAACCGACATTCAACCACCAGTTTTAATGCAGTATGGCTTCCATTCTTCTCCATCATGGTCAAAAATCTTGGGGAATGGAATTTTAAGGGTACCCATGCCATTTTGATGAATTTTTTCAGTGGTTGAACTTTTTTTTCAACTTTCCACGTTTCTCCTTCCCGGACTCTGTTTTTCATTGTTAAAAGCTAAATTTGGCTCATTTGTAAAGGGTTGAACATTTTTTTTCTTATATACTCCCCTCTTCCCCTTGACACGTGAATTTTAGGAGTTTCTTACCTTCCATGGAACTGTGACACATTTTTTCCTTTCTCGCCAACGTAATGCATTGTGTCAAACTTGGGAATGGTAATGCATGTTTTGTGAATGATTTCTTTCAATCCTATCATGCATATATATATATTTTTGGTCTTTCATTACATTCTAGCAATCGGTCCATGCTTGGTGTTACATTCCTATTATTTGTGTTTATTTGCAAGATAGAAGTTCATCACTCCTTCAAGATATCACCATTTTTACTCGCTTTTATTTCCTTTTACATCTCTTAACTTTGCCTCCTTGGAATTTAGAATAGGAATCAGTATTGAACCTCTAAAAATTCATGCATACACCTAAATGGAGGAGTAAGAACCATATTTTTCTGGAGAATTTTTTCATTTGCAAGATCCCACACCTTGGAGAAAATTCAATGTTGTGCATTCACACTAAATGAACCAATTCTCGAATCAAGATCTCGAAAGTCATTTAGGGGTGCTGTATATTTGTACTAATAATTTTGACACACCCGATGGGACCTTATAGGTCTTCATCTTCATTACAAAAAAAGTTGATGTGCATTCGTTGTAAGTTTCTTGCTTGAAAAGAGCCTTGATTTGCACATCTGCGACTCCAAAAGGATAGAATCAACTAGTTTTAGTAGTCCATGTCTAAAGATTCATGAGAAGAATCTAAACAAGGTCAAGGGCTAGAGAAGAGGGATTTTCTGAGTATCTATAATTATCCCCAGGAAGAAGAGAGAGGGGAAGGAGGATTCAAAGGTCTCCATCTCCACCAAACAAAACTCTATCAACTCCTCCACCTGGTAGACCTTTCACCCAATCAACAAGGGTTCTCAGGCCAATCATAATGGCATAACCCAATCCTTATGTCAACTTTACTAGCAGCAGCCCACTTGCTCTCAATGCACAAAACCTAGTTCCAATTGCAACATTGAAGAATATTCCATAGTTTATCTGCAGAAAATCGATCACTCCTTGTGATCATGTCAAAGACATTTCTAATGTTTGTGAAATCCATATGATTTTTGAGATGCAAATTGTTGGCATCTTCATTCAAAGGGAAAGCCTTGCAATGGTTCAGGAGCCTTGAGGCAAGCTCTATTTAAAATTGGAACAAGTTCTACGTAGCTCTCTAAAACCAGTTTGGAGAAAAGGGGACAAATTGTCTCTCTTGGAGCAACTAAAAACTATCAAGAGAGCTCCCAATAAGCAGCTAACAAGACTTCAATTTAAGATTTCAAAGGACCTGGGATAGAATCCCGGTGACAATGAGGCTAACGGTTCATGGTTCTTTCTTATACTTTTTCAAGGCCTTAAATTCGACATTTCTATGTTAATTCAATCCATGGAAGGTGCAACTATACCGCAACTTATAGCATTGACATTAGGGCTGAGAATTGTTTGATCCAAGCTAGTAAACTTGCACCTAGGCCTCCTATGCCCTTATATCCAAACATGGAAAGCCCAAGTACTAGTCAATCACCTACTTTAGCTCCTATTCCCACTCCTAAAAATCAAAGTTCAAATGAAAATTCTACTTCATCCTCTAGTGCCTCAAATGAGCTTTAAGAAGTTATTAAACAATTACAAAATTTAGGCAATGAACTGGTTACACTCAAGAGACAACAAGCTCAAAGTTTTAGGCATTCTTATTAGTCTCAAACTCAGCCTAATAGACAACTATATCATCCCAATAGGCCACTCAACCCAACTGCAAATCAAAATTAAGTAAGACCTCATGCCAATAGGCCATTTCAGCCCTATAATCCCAATGTTGCATCTACTTCTAAAGCCTTAGTTCCAGTGAAAAATAATGTAGCTCAAGAGTATGACTAGTGTTTCCCATGTAGTGAACCTCACAACCAATCTATGTGCTTCAATTGTGCTTTGAACAAAGTTCTAATGGTGACTAAAATTGGTATAGAGAGTAAAGTGAATTAAGAAACAAACCAACAACAAGGAACATCTTAGCAAGATACAACTCCAATTAAGAATACACTTGTGAATTGGCAAGCTGAAGATTTTTGTGGTGTGAATCAAACACCTTCTCGAGTGTAGCAGCTAACACACGGTCAAAGAAGAGGAACATTGGTGAAGGGAAGTCATTAGCCCCAGGTGGTCCACAACCTTCCATCACTTGACAAGGTGTTGGCAAGAAAAATGTAGTTCTAAATATGCAAAGACAGCCCAAGCCACCTTCTAGACCAGCTCAAATACCGGTTGTTGCAACCCATGTACAATAGAAGAATGTGTATACTAAGGGGTGGAAAAGAGATTTTCATCCCCATTTTACATCATTGAGGAAATGAATAAGACAAATGTTAACATATCTATGTGGGAGTCACTATCCATCCCAGGCCAAAGGAATCTACTTGAAAGCTTCCATGAAGATCTGGTCAAATTCAAACCAACAAGATCACATGCAAGATAAGGTACTCACAAATGCTACTCAACCTGAGATAAATCTTGGAGCACAACAAGGTAACATTTTTAAGCCCCCTCCATTCTATGTTTCATTGATCATTGGGGATAAACTAGTACATAATTACATGATTGATTTTAGGGCAAGTAGTTACGTGATGCCTAAGAAAATAGGTAATTAGCCTGGGCCTCCAATATGAAGTCATATCCAAGGCGGTGGTGTAATTAGATGGGACAACAATAGCCATAGTTGGGGTAATTAAATATTTGAGCCTCACTCTACATGTATGCCCTAATGTGACTATTTTGCAAGATGTGTCAGTGATAGATTTACCACCACTCTTCGCCATATGTTTGTCAAGGGATTTCACAGCTAAGATTTGGGGGCTACTTGTCTCTGATTGGTCACACATGTTGCTTAGGACAAGGTATGGAGCCAAGGCCACAATCAGGTCCAAACCTATTGCAAACTTTCACATTGATCCTCACACTCCAAGCCCAATCAATGCCAACAGTTCAACATTTGACCAAGAGGATTATCCAAATAGAAATGAAGTTGTTACCAAAGTTGGAAGTATCCCAGATTTGACTCTTGACGAATGGGAAAGAAAGATAGATGCTTTTGATCCCTACAAGGAAATAGAGGAATCTGAACAAGGAGTATATTACATGCATGAAGAAAATCAGCCTATTCCGAGCATCACCAAGCTAGACCATAAAGATGATAATGAGATATGGAAATTGTTCTTTGATGCATCAAGAAATAGACAAGGTGAAGGAGGAGGAGCTATTCTTGTTTCACCTCAAGGCATTAAGTATTATTCAGCAGTTATATTTCAGTTTGCATGTTCTAACAACACTACTAAATATGAATCCTTGATACATGGGTTGCATTGGTCAAGGAAAAGAGGCATCAAGAACTTACAAGTCTTTGGTGATAGTGAGCTGATTGTTAATCAAATTAAGGGACAACATGCTGCCAAGAATGAATTTCTTAAGAGTTATAAGAATAGGGTGTGGGACCTCATTGAGGATTTTGAGGATTTGGCATCAAATTCATCCCTTGGAAAGAAAACCAAGATGCTTTGATAGGCCCTTGCAGCATTGGAGAAACTTTTGATGTTGTAGAAAGTATTAGAAGGGATAAAATGTAGCCAAAAATCCATGTGATTGTGAGGCCATCAGTGCCAGACAATAATGTAAGTTGGAAAGTGTTTGAGAGTGACCAAAAAATCATCAATTTCTTACAAGGAGAAGCTGAGTTCTCACCAAAAATCAGAAAAAGTTAGAACAAGAGTATGGTGATCGGGTGGTACAGTTCGAGAATCAACAAATTGCTAAAAGAACTTGTCACTCTGGAGTCCATCCTTAATCTTAGTGATCAATTTAGGAAAGAGAAAGCAAACATCCTAGTCAAGGGAGAGGATTCAGAGCCCATCTCAGTTTGAGAAGGCAAATCACTTCAAATTGGTAAAGTAGCAACCGAGCAAGAAAGGTATGAATTCATGCAACTTTTCCAAGAGTTCTCAGATGTATTTTCTTAGAGCTATGAAGACATGAAAGGTTTCAATCCCAATTTATCTCAACACACAATTGAGTTATATCCAAGTGCTAAACCCATCAGGAAAAAATAAAGACCAGTCAATCCACACATTGAGCCTCTCATGAAAAAGGAATTGAGAGATTTGAATAGGGCATCCCTCAAGGATCACTACCCACTTCCTTCTACGGAGTAGATTTTGCAAGTTGTTGCTTCCTAGGTTTGAGAGGTTTTCATTGCTAGATGGTTATTGGGGTATAACCGAGATCATGGTAAAGGAAGATGATCAGTTCAAAACACCTTTCACCACCAAATGGGGAACCTATGCATATAGAAAAATGCCATTTGGGTTGTCTAATGCCGAGCTACTTTCCAAAGAGAAATGGATATGGCGTTGAAAGGATTGATCAACAAAATAGTGTTGATATACCTAGATGATATTACTATATTTTCTAAAAGTGCAGCAAATCATCTCTTTCATTTGAGACAAGTGTTCCAAAGATGTAGAAGATTTGTGGTGTCCTTGAATCCCAAAAATTGCATTTTCTTAGCTCATGAAGGCAAGATCCTAGGCCACATTGTTTACAAAGAGGGATTAGTAATTGATCCAGAGAGGGTTGAAGTAATAAGAGCACTACCATTACCAAGACATAAGAAGGCTCTTCAAATTTTCTTGGGAAGAATCAATTTTGTTCGAAGGTTTGTTCCAAACTTTACACCCTTGTCAAGCCAATAATTATAATGTTGAAGAAAAGTATGGCATTCAAATGGACAGCTGAAGGTAAGGAAATTTTTGAGGCAATCCAAGAGGCTATCTCACAAGCTCCAACTCTCATTAACCCATATTTCTCTAAAGATTTCATCCTTTATGCATTTGGCGGTAATGATACAATTTCTGCAATTTTAGTGCACCGTAATGAAGAAAATGCATAGCACCAATTGCCTTCTTTGGCCAAAGCTTGGAGGACTACAAAGTAAGCTATTGCTTCATTGAGAAGCATGTTCTCACAATGATTAGGAGCTTGAAGAAATTTAAGCATCTAGTTTCAAACAACAAGGTTCGATCGTTGTTGGTTTCTCATGTGGGAGTTAAAGACTTCCTCCTCAATAAAGATCTAAATGAAAAATGTGCAAGGTGGATTACTCGTGTCATGGAGTATGACATTGAGATCAAATTCACCAAGTTGATCTGAGGAAAGGGATTGTGTGAGCAATTGTCCTTGATCTAATCAATTGAAGCAAGTAAAGATAAGAATGTTGTTTTGGTGTTGCAATACAACTAAGAACAAGGAGATGTTAAAGAAGAAAATGGTGGTATGCTCACTCCTTGCTAGACCCAAGACATAATGCACTTCTTACAAATAGGCCTATGCCCTCCAGAGATGAACAAAGCCAAAAGAAGACACTTCAGATTGTAGGCTATTCCATATGCACTTGTTGATGGCATCTTGTTCAAAAAGGATATCAATGGAGTGTTGTTGAGGTGCATTGAGACAAATCAGATTGAGAGAATGTTAGAAGAGTTCCATGGTGGATCAGTTGGGGGGAATTTTTCTCCAAGAGTGACAGCTTCTCAAGATCATGAAGGCTTTTTATTATTGGCCCAAAATGTTTAGTGATTATAATGCATGGATCAAGAGATACAATAATTGTGCATTCTTCACAGGAAAGGAAAGATTAGCAGCCCTCCCATTACACCCAATATCGAGCTTACCACCATTCATGCAATGGGGTTTAGACTTCATTGAGAGTCATTAATCCAAACTCAATCCAAGGACACAAGTGGATTCTAACAACAACAAACTACTTCAAAAAATGGATTGAGGTGGTGGCACTTAAAGAGGCAAATGAATCTAGCATTCTAGACTTCTATGACAGGATAAGAACAAAATTTGGTATACCTTCCACTATAACATTAGATAATGCATTGGCATTCATAAGATCAAGGGTCACTGAATGGGCTGTTAGAAATGGGATCTATTTGAGCACTTCATAAAACTATTACCCTCAAGGTAATGGCCAAGCTGAATCTACAAACAAGAATCTATTAAGGATCGTCACGAGGAATCTTGATGAGAATCAAAGGACATGGCACACTAAGCTCAAATCAGCTCTATGGGCTGATAGGATGACTCCCAAGAGATCCACATGTAACTCTCCATTCAGACTTGTTTATGGGAGAGAAGCAATCTTGCCTATGCCACTTGAGTTGTCAACATTAGAACTCATGAAGCAATTGGAATTGTTGGAGTTTGAAACCATGGAGGTTAGATATGCATAATTGATGGAACTCCATGAAATCGAGAGAGCTTGTAGCAAACAATGGATAAGGACAAAGCTTTGATCAAGAGAAGATTTGATAGGAAACCTAAAGCTAGAACCTTACAAGTCGGAGATCTAGTGTTGAAATGGGATGAAGACCGAGAAAAGCCAGGGAGACATTCAAAGTTTGATGCCACTTCAAGTGGCCCCTAGATGGTCTCAAAATGCAAGAAAAAAATTCTTCCAATTGTCTACATTGGATGGTGAAGAACTACAGATTCTAGTTAATTGAATCCATCTAAAGCATTGCTACTAGAAGGAAACTTCTCACCTTGTACATAATAGCTTAGATTTTTATTTCTCCAAGTGCCTATGCACATTGTTTTGTTGTAGCTTATTTTTACATTTCCTAAGTGCTTTGGCACAGGTTTTTTTGTCCCAAGGATTTATCTTTTACGATCGTGTTCCAGATAAAGTAATGTTCTACTCTCACAATCTTCATTCTAGAGATTTTCTAATGGATTGAGAGTAACAAGCAGTTAAGTTCATGATTCCATTACCCAATGGATTACTTCAAGTAGCTGGTCACTTCATCTAGCAGGTAGATGACCCCTCTGAGTCACCAAAATTGTTATCCAAAATAAGCCCCCTGCTTATTTTTGGTAACTTTCCTCCATTCCTTCCTTCCTTGTGCCTCAGTCAAAGTTTTTCACTTTTTAGGCACTCAAAATTATCTAGAAATGGCTTCATCAGATAGAGAATTTTCTCACCTTTCCAGAAAGGTAAAATTTTCCTCCTAACTCCTTGTATTTTACAAGTTATGGCGCGATGGAGTTAGGAGAGGAAAATTTCCCAAAGCGGGCACGCGGGAAAATTTTTAGCACTTAGCCTTTTGAGGCCCACAGAGGAAAAGGAAATTTTTTTCCCAAAATCCCGTAAGGAGATAACAAGGTACCGTGTGGTAGTATAGGTTGGGGTGGTAGAGTGAAACTAAAGAATTTTTCAAAGGGTGCAAAGGGCGCAAAGGTGAAGTTTTGCCCGCGGGCCGTGGAGGAGAAGGAAAATTTTGGCACGAAAGCCCGCTGAGCAATAAAATGTTGCCACGTGTCCCGTCGGAAGTGGGGGTCGAGTGGTAAAGGACCTTAGAATTTTTTCCACAGTGGTTGATGGAAAAATGTAGAAAATGAAGTGAAATCCCGTGAGAAGCTAGGTGGTGACACGTGTCCTGGAGCGATGGGGGCACGGAGTAATTTTGGAAAATTTTCCAAATTCAAAAAAGAAGTAAAATGATTGTTTGAGCCCGTGGAGCAACCAGAATGTGCCATGTGTCAGTGGAGGTCAAGGTGGTGGAGATTTTTGGGGATTTTTTTCCCAAAAGTTAACAAGGGAAAAGATTTCAAATTTTGGCCCACGAATCCATTTTTGCATTAAGTTTGTCGGTTTTTGCCTAAATCTTCGAGAGGTGCATAAATTTTAATCTAGAGCTTGGTTTTTTGATTTCTTGGTGTCATTGGAAAGCTTGTGAAACCCTCTACATGATGGACTATTCAATTTTGTTTTTTGGTGGAGTCTGTTGAGAGAAATTTGAAAAAACGCCTATAGCGGTGAAAAAGAGTAGAACTGACATTCAACCACCAGTTTTAATGCAGTATGGCTTCCATTCTTCTCCAGCATGGTCAAAAATCTTGGGAATGGAATTTTAAGGGTACCCATGCCATTTTGATGAATTTTGTTGGTGGTTGAACATTTTTTTCAACTTTCCCGCGTTTCTCCTTCTTGGACTCTATTTTTCATCGTTAAAAGCCAGATTTGGCTCATTTGTAAAGGGTTGAACATTTTGTTTCTTGCAAACTCCCCTCTTCCCCTTGGCATGTGAATTTGAGGAGTTTTAGACCTTCCATGGAACCTGTGACACATTTTTTTCCTTTCGCCAGTGTAATGCATTGTATCAAATTTGGGAATGGTAATGCATGTTTTGTGAATGATTTCTTTCAATCCTCTCATGCATATATTATTGTTTTCTGGTCTTTCATTACATTCTGGCAATCTATGCATGCTTGGTGTTACATCTCTATGATTTTTGTTTATTTTCAAGACAAAAGTTCATCACTCCTTCGGTGTATCACCATTTTTACTTAGTTTTATTTCCTTTTACATCTCTTAACTTTGCCTCCTTGGAATTTAGAATAGGAATCAATATTGAACCTCTGAAAATTCATGCATACACCTAAACAGAGGAGTAAGAACCAAATTTCTCTGGAGAATTTTCTCACTTGCAAGATCCCACACCTTGGAGAAAATTCAATGTTGTGTAATCACACTAAATGAACCAATTCTGAACTGTAGATCTGAAAGTCATTTAGGGGTCTTTGTAGATTTGCACTAATAGTGTGTTCTTAAGGTTATTTTCAAGTTGGGAGGTTGATGGTACATCCTTTATAATATGATTAGAATCAATTTTATCACTTTTTCAAAATTTTCTCCTCTTTCCCAATAAATCATTTATATCTTTTGACCTTGAAAAATCCTCCCATCCTATCTCCAAATGATCCCTCTGTAGGGTATGCTTTACTATCATGGTTATGAGGCAGTGGTGTGAGAGTGCAGACTGACCCTTATGTGCCTCCCTACTCATCTTCTTCAATATCTCATGTAAGAAATTGGGCACGTTCACTTGTCTATTGTTCTTTAGGTGATTTAGTAATTTAAAGTGAATTGTATTCAACCTAGAGTATCTTCCCTCATAGGTAAAATACTTGATAATATAATTTACAAATTCGACTAAAAGAATTTAACGAAAGTTTGGTGTATACCTTGTCTATCATTGATGAATACATCATCTTCATCAAAAATTCCCTTTAATTTTACAATACTTATCCAACATGATCTATTGTACGATTTTTTGATCTTCTTCTAGTTCTTCTACCCAAATGGTTTGATCTTCATCATTCAATGGTTGGGTAGGAGGATCATGCATCATATTTTTAGTACCACTACCATTAGAAATAATCATGTTGGAAGAATCTGTAGCCTATGAATGCATTAGAAGTGGAAAACCAAAGCCTTCCTAGGATGATAAGAAATCCCCTAAACTTACCTTATATTTTAGAACAATAAAGTCAACAGGGTATTCCTAAGAGTCTACCGCCACAACTATGTCTTCAAGTACTCCTTAAGGTGTCACTGTTGATCTATCTACAAGTTGGAAGATTGTAGTTATTGGCCTTAGTCTTTCTAATATCAGATCATCCATAATTTTTTTATCATGAATTTAATGGATGTCCCGATTCAATCCAAGTATTGAATATTGTTGTACCATTAATTGTAACGTTTACCAAAGGACTTCCTGGATCTATGTACTTGGGTAAAACTAAATTTTCAAGCATAATATCAACCAACTATCTAATAACTTGCACAGTGGATGGATCCATTCTCTTTCTACCTAATGTTTTATTAATATATCCTTAACCAACTTGTTGTAGATGGGCACATCCTTGATAGCTTGAATAAGCGTAATTTTTACAAAAATATCCCTCAAATGTTTGAAATAATTAGAATTAGATCATGATTTTAGGACAATCTTATTTTCTTGTAATCTCTTTGGAAATGGTGGTTCGTTAGCTTGACCTTTACCCTTTCTTGAACTCTTTTTACATTGTTGCAGATCAGGTTGCAGCATGTTTTCATTTTGTTGTGGACCAATCTGTCATTTAAATTGTGGTTCATCTGCAATCTCTGTAATGGTGGGTCCATTTGGTGGAGGAAGTGCTCTTCCTGAGTGGAGATGGATGTCATTAACATCAATGGAATATGTATGGTAATAAGATGGTTTAGTGAAATAGGATGGATGCATATAATTATTATTGAGGTTAGGAATTGGTTGATATGGTAGTTGAGTTACTTTTGGATTAAATCCAGTTGGGGTTTGACATCGAGCTTTCTTTTATGGACACGGAGGTTGGTGACAATATGTTTTAGTTAGGAAGTGGGTTATTCCATTACTTACCCCCTCTCCAAGGATTCTTCCATGAAGAAGGGGGTTGTATCTCTCGTTGTTGGCATGTAAATTGAGGTTTACATTGATGTTTTTATTGGCTAGGGTATGAAGCCAAACCTTGTTGTGGATTATCCCAATGTGGGGCTTGCATATATGGTTTATTATCCCAATTATGAAATGATGGCATAGGTTCTTGTGGCACACCTCATTTTCTTAGTGACCATGGCTTTCTTTGATAAACATAGAAGACTTTATCATCCTCTATCTCAAACATCTTAAATTTAGGTTCAACTTCCCTTTCTTGTGTAATGTCGGCCAATCCTCCGCATCTAGAGTCATCTTTCTTTATTCTACATGCATGGCATAACTATGTAAGCATTACATCTACATCTTCTCTTTTCTTCATTACATGCAGGGCAACTAGGTGAGTGGCCATTTCATTGACAATCTCTGTTTCATGTATTTGAACATGTTGATAGTCTCGACTTGGATATATCCCCATTTGTTCTCGTAATCGATCCACCCCTTGGTCTTAAATTTCATATTCTCTTCATGGTGGCTCTGGATTAAATCATGCAGCTTAAGAAATATCCTCAAAGGTAGATCTTGAAATGTCTCTAGGTCCTATCGGATCTAAAGAATCCATTTCCTCCTCATTGAGTCTCTTCCAAAAGAGTAATTTGAGGGATTTAGGAGGTAGTGTTGTGTTCCTTTTCTTATGAACATATAACAAGAATATTTCTAGATAGTCTTCCAATGGCTCATCCTCTTTTTGTGCCATCTTGTAGATTTCATCACCTCCTTTGCTACTCGACTGTAGTATTCTGGTACTTAATGAGAAACTTCTCCTTCATTTATGCCAATATGGTAAAGGCATATCTTCCTAAACCTATGAACCATCTCAAAATTGAATCCTTGAGTGTAGTAGGGAATAACTTCAGTTTATGTGCATCAATGGTATAATCATAGCTCCTGCATAATACATCAAACTCAAACAGAAAGGTGTCTAGGTATTTAATCATGGATCCATGAAACTTAGGTAGGGAAGAGGGAGAAATATTATTCATAGCAACAACCTCATCATTATTTAGAATGGTAAACTCAAAGGTAGTTTCCATGTCTTCAAAATTTTGGTTTACTTCTTATTTCATGTCCGGTTGATTAGGAACATCTTTAAAAATTCACTTGGAGGGGGATATTCTAACAAAGATTCCTTGTATGAAGGAAAATATGTATTCTTTAGAATCGGATATAGAAATTTGTGCTACTTACAGTATTGGGTAAGAATATACCATGGGATTCTCTTGAATGTTGCATGCATCAAATACTCAACTCACTTAACATACTTTTGGTTTGAAAATCACTGGTTAGATAGGTTGTGGGGAAATAGGCCAATAGTGTGCAGGGCATAGCCCCTCTTTGAGACAACAAAGTGAAACTGGTTTATTGCTATTTTATCAAGCAGGAATCTATGAAAATATACACTATTCTAAATTAAGGGGGTTGGGATCTCATCCCAATAGAGGTATTTCTGACTCAAATAAAAATGTAAGAGGGAAGGAATGGAGGAAGGTAGATCTGAAGGGAGAAAAGAAATGAATTCCAAGACAGAAAGGTCGGAGGGTTTATGCTTTGGGCTGGTAGTAAATAGAGCCAAACTTACTTGCATAAACAAATAAAGCAATACTGATGAACATATGACGATAATAAGAATGAATCCAACAAAATAGAAACATAGATCTAACTTAAGAAAGATCTGATGCAAATAACACATATATTGAGCACAAAGTCTTAACATATATATTAATATCTCTTCTGTTACAAGAAGGCACAAAGTATTTCTCTCTTCACTTCCTTTTTCATACAAAAAGTCCACCCAGAATATAACAAGTATTCCAGTATTTATAAAAGAAGAGGAGGGAAGAGGACAAAAAGAAACCAACCACTATTTACAAAATATCTACAAAATATCTAAAAAGTCAAAAGTTGACTTTGAGCAAGTTTTTGGATGGCAACATCCCATGATGCAACATGGATGATGTCATCGTAAATGCCAACATACTTTTTAAATATTTTTACAAAAATATCGAAGCGTACACAAGAAGAGAAACTACTTGTTGTCATCTCTCTGCTTGAATGGACTGTCTTGCTTCTTCTCGGGAGAGGCGATGTGACATTGAGCTCAGTATTACATAAACTTACTAATCATCATCTGAAGTTGATTATGATCAGGACCCTTGAAGTGATCTCTGATGACTTCAAAAGTTTCTTTTTTAGTCTTGAGCTTGTCAAGTAGTCCGGCGTACTCTTCACATGAATCAATCAAAAATCCAATGAAATCGTAGCAAGCCAAAAGGTTATTGATTGATTCTCGGTCAAAAGTGACCTCTGGCGCCAAACCTTGGGTTGCAATAGCCTTGAAGAGCTTGATTGTATCGTCTGCCTCCCTCAAGGTGAATGCTTCACTGAGCATCTCTGGAGCCATCTTTGTAACCATCTGCTCCATGTTGTATTTTGCATCCAGGCCTCGTCCTTGATTTTATCTATCCTCTCTAGGATATACTCCATTTGATCAACCCAATAATCTAAAGCTACGAGAGCTTTGTTATGTGCTCGCAGGTGATCGATGACATGAGACCTTTAATAGGTCGTCAGCGGAGTAGTTGACCATTTCTTGAAATGTTTCATGTTGTAATCTAGCATTTTCCAACTCCTTGGAGAGGGATCCTGCTACTGCTTATAGCTCCTTATTTGCCTGATCTATACCTTGGTAGAGTCCTGTGAACTTCTTGATTATTTCCTCACTATCTCTGAGGATTCACTCTATCCAGGAGGACACTACCGTGCCTTGTTCGCCAATCTTGGCATATTCATTTATCTTGTCCTAACTGAGAACTTCAGGAGGCTCGACGGCAGTCATAGGAGGAGCATTGCCCATTCTCTGTAAAGCTTGGAGGAGATGTTTGTTTTGTTCCTTTAGTATCCTCTTCTCCTCCTTTGCTTCTTGAAGTTTCTTGCAGAGGGCATCTACTGCAGACAAGGCCTCTCCTTGCAGGCTCTCAGATGAGGTTCCCATTGTGACTTGAGTCACTATAAATTCTGTAGGAGATATATCTTTCTTCTCTTTGGTGGGATTAGGATATGCAATCTCCATGACCCTCTCTCCCAAAGTGCTCTTTGAAAAGTGAGTTATCACTTTCTATTTCTTTGGTCCCTTCTTTGGAATGACAGAGAAGTCCATGGGTGCTATGGGGACCTTTCTCTTGAGTTGACCCAGATGGTCAGAGATCCAGCTTGGACTTATGGGAGAAGGAGTGGAGGGAAAGGAAGAAGAAACGAGAGTGAAAGGGGAAGCAACTGAAGAGGCCGCAGGGAAGAACATTGAGACACTTGGTGGTGGCATCGACAAGGAGTCCAACATGCTGCTACTTGTAGGGCCTGGAGTTACTACAGGGGAAAAGGACATGGAGGTGGAAGGGATCTGTAATGGGATGGAGGGAACACTAGGTGACAGATCCATGAGAGAGGAGAAGATGGAAGAGGTGGGAGATGGAAGGGAGGAAGGGAGAGAAGAAGAAACATCCATTGGGATAGATGTTTCAATAATAGGGGGAGGAGGAGCGGAAGAAGGAATGGTGGGTACCTCAATGGTTGTAGTTGTGACCACATCCTGAGTGGATGTGTCCATCGAAACTTTGGTGGTCTCTTCTTCTTTTCCTGGAGACACCAGGTTGACCACTTGCTTCTCGAAGTAGTAGGAGGGCTTTCAGGAGTTTCTTCTTGTTTGCTTGGTCCTTCCTCCTCTTTATCTTTTCCTTTTCCTTTTAGCACCTGGGCCATTCTTGGAGGTGCTCTACCCGAAGGAGAAGTAGTGAAATCTACCCTGAGGTAGGTAAGACCATTCTGTTTGCACCAATGCTCGATGTGTTGCAACGTGGGTTTGACCCTTTCTGAATGGTCTTTAGTGCCTTGCTCACAATCTCTCGAAATGACCCAATCGTCCCCATTTGTATCAAGGTAGACTTGATCAATTTCTTGATCAGTTCTTGGAATCCTTTTGGAATGATGGCCATGCCATAGTGTTTGATTTCTTCCAGAGCCAGCCTGGAGTGATCCTTTCGCCTGAGATCTATTTCATGTGTCAGGTCGATGTAGATGTCCTTGATCTCAGGGACATGGATAGGATCAATTTTTGCCTTTGGGAGGCAACCCCAACAATCAAAGGTAGGCTTGGCTAGGAAGTTGTGCTTTAGATTCAATAATTCAAGCTTGGCATACATTTCCCATGCTTTGGCTAGTGTGGTGCAGGTGTATCGGCCCACTATAAGGGGGAATGGAGTTCCTCCCTTCTTTCTCTTCATGCATCTCTCATGGTATGTGATTAGTTGCCTTGACAACTCTAAGAGAATCAGCTTGGGTCCTGCATACCTTGGTAGCTTGGTCGGTTCACCCTCAAAATTCACCGCCCTGAGATATGTGAATGTGGGAAACTGAGTGAACAATGCTCCCCACTTCTTTGTGACAGTGACCACACTGGGGCTAGTTCGACCATGTCTCATATTCGGCCTCAATAGGTAGATCACCTCATAGAAGAAGGCGTCATTGATTTTTGAGAACTGGGGATGTTGTTCTTGAGCCTTAGCTCTGGGTAGTATTCATATATTTTGACCTAGGGCCATACCCCATTTCACTCCCTGTGCTCATAAATCTCTCGCTGATGCTACAACATATACAATGTAAGAATTCATATATAACTTCCCAGTTGTCATGACTTGTTGAAGTTTCTGAGAGATGGTGTCGCTGATGATTTCCCCAAAAAAAACTACTCGGATACATTCTTGCTCATGGTCTCTAAGTAACTTAGCATCCATTTATGGAAGTGATGGGCATCAGGAAGCCCAAACAATTTTCTCAATAAGGTGATTGTATCACTCAGTTCCTCATTAAAGTCACTATGGCGGATGGTCTGTGGCCATCTACTCACCGGCTTCTTGTTTTTCAGATATAGCTCGCTCATCATTTACATACACTTGTCCTTATTTTCGCTTTCGTGCCTTCTTGTAGTCTTCTAGGATTATGGTGGCATACCGCATGTGATGAGGAATTCCCGTGGTTATTTCAAAGTGATGAGTAGTTAGTTCGATGACCATCTTGCCATTTTTATCTTTGACACATCTTGTGCCCTTGTTATAGCATCGAGCCACCAACATGATGAACTCGTTATTCACGTAACGTACCCCAGCCCGGTGGAAAGTGCAATCCACTACCCACCAGCTTGTTCATCCAGGGACCACTAGTTACTTGGTTTTTCCTTTCCCGTAAGTCTTCCATTTTAATGTGCCCAAGCTCAGAGTCTCTGATATCGAGATCACTCTCTGTGTATGAGTCAGGCATCCTAACTTTCTGATATTTATACTTCATCTCTTATTCTGTCAACTTAGCTTTACCTTTAGACTTGGTTGGCTTTTTTCTTGATGAAGGCATGTGTGATCCCGAGGATGGATATTTTTGTTCTGTAGGGAGAATCAAGGAGGTCCAACATAGAAGAGCCATGTCAACCGTCATGTTATTCATAATAAAATCTTGTAGAAAGAAGAATGAGCAATTATAAGGCTTAGGGCGCAAGGCGTAAGTTCATAGCATGTAGTAGAGGCTTAAAAAGGTTGGGCACACTTTTAGGGATGTCAACATGCAAAAAGGTGGACTGTGTTGATAGGAGAAAATTTATGCCAAAGGGTTATAGAGGGTGCACTTTTGAGGAGTGTTGCACAAAAGGTTTTAGCGCCAAGGAGAAAGGCGTGGGGCACGGTTTTACAACACACAACATGGCATGTTGATGTCAAGGTTCATGCGCCAACACCTTAGGAAATTTGCTTTAACTAGGTGCTGCAAAAGATGGTGTTGCATGGATTTTAAGTACGCCAAAGTCGCAATTACAAAAGATATTGCAAAGGGGATCGGTCAAAGCGAAGAAAAATTGCTTTGTATGGTTTTGGAGGACACAACATTCAATGTTGATGTTGGTCAGGATGTGCCCGCGCCATTACAAGATTGCCAAATTTTTATATACTGGGCGCGGGTTGGAGATATGTTGCGAAGTGGGGATAGTGCGCCAAGGCGTAACTGTGGGGTTTGCAACACGTGAAAATAGTGCACTAAAGGATAAATGATTTTTGCACTTTCTTTACAACTTCTCAGATTTCTTTCTCTCTCTTTTGGTTTTGCAAAATAACAAAGAGAGGGTTTGTGGGATTTTTAGTGATAAGCAGATATATAAAGGATGGCTTCTTCTAAGGCAGAGCCTTCTTAGATTCATAGATCTAGAAGGAGGGATAAGGAGGTTTCTAGATTGTTATGGAGTGGTAGTTTATTCATTTTTAGATTTAACCCTTATAACAATCCTAAAACCTAACAATAACCAAGAAACAAAAACCACAAACAACAAGGACGATAAAAGCCACTTACCCAATTTAATAAAGGACGAAGGACGACGTTGGGGTCCACAAACTTGAAAAATAGAACACAAGGTGTGACAGGGATAGTTGACAGGCATAGAGGAATATTTTTCACAATTTTTAATTCGTGAAAATGACAGGTGTTAAGCACCTATTTATAGAAAACCTGACATTAATTATCTCACCAACTTTTCTTTGGCGCGGTTTTTAGGGTGTCGACATAGGCTTAAATGCACCTTGGCATAATTGCATTAGTGTCGACATAATACTCTCGGTGCCTTAAGTGCATATTTCATGATGTCGACATGATAAGTTTAGTGCCAAAGGGTATAAAGGGGCGCAATTTTCATGATGTCAACATGATATCTCTAGCACCTAAGGGAATTTACTTAGCGCACATTTTGATGTGTTGACATGTTATTTAGGGTGCCAAAGGATTTTCTAAGGGGCGCATATTTTTCGATGTCGACACAAAATTTCTTGCACCCACTCAAAAAGGCTAAAAATGGCTAAGTTCTTAAAATTTGATTTTCGGAGGGAATTTTAGGCCATTTTGAATGTTATCAGATCTCCATCGGGGGACCAAAACAGAATTTTGGTATGATTATCTGCAAAATTTCCCTTGTCAATTTTACAGGATAACACATACATTAGTGGGGAGTTTACAAATGAATATTTGCTAAACCTCAACTAATTATAAGTAGTGAAAAACCTCTCAAAACCTTATAACTTTGTAGTAACCCTAGACATAGTGCCAAAAATGGTGGTGTAAATTAACTTGCATCAATTAATATGTTGGTAACTTTCACAATAATGTAGTCATAAAACTAAAGGACGTAAAATTTCAATATTGCTAGTGTTTTATACAAATTTAAAAACATTTTAGAAGGTATAGAAAGGAATTTGTGTCACAATAATGCTTGAAATAACAATTCTTGGAAACAATCTAAAGTCAAACCGAAAGTAAATATCTTCTAAACACTATGACTAAGGAAAATAATTTAAATTCAAAATACAGATAAAGGAATGAATTTCTTGATATTCTATCCATGCAATATAATAGAGAAAAAGTTATGGAGGGGTTTATCAGATCACAAGCGGGCCCTACCTTTGGTGTTAATCACTCCTAAGGCTTGTAACTAAAAGATACATAAAAGGAATCAAATTATTTATTGAATTTTCATGAAGATTAAAAAAGGAACTTCTTTATCTACATATCCTCTACTCATTAATTCTCTGTCCCGATCTACACAACATCCATATTTTCTTCTCTTTTATATTGCTCAATTACGTTGAAACGTAAGAAGAAGAATTTGACTATAAGTTCAAACAAACTAAGTAAAATATCTTCAATAAAACAACTAAAAGATCTTAAACAAAACAACAAAAGTGTAAATACATGCAATGAAAATAACTAGTAGTTGACCGGATATCAAATACATAACTCGAGTAACCGTTAAGTTCCTCGAAATCACATACTAAACTAATGAATCAGTTTATAATGAGTAGTCATATATATTGTTGAATTATCTTTAGTTCTCATGTTCCAATTTATAATCGCTTCTTCTACGACACGTAAAAAACTTAGAGTTTCTTCCTTCAAGTTCATAGAAATCTTCATAATCATGGCTCGCTTTGTTGTGGGTGATCTTCTTTGGTTGCGGACGGGTTGTTGAGTATGCATTTCCACGGACAAGTCCTTTCGCATACATCTTACCGCATATAACAAGTTGCTCATAAACAAGTGTGGCATCACAAAAAGCATCATTCAAACAACTTATTGTAACCATTAGAATAAATGCATACTTGTAATATCATACAATAAAGTTAATTAGTAATAACTATATTATGAAGTATTATGCCAATAAGTTCAAGTTATAGTGACGATGTTCAATAATATGACATGGAATTATAAGGACATCCTTTCAATGTCTTAACAAAATGTAGAAGATGATTTTTTTATAAAGGAGGTTTAATAAAATCATCTCATTAATAAATCAATAAATTAAAGTGCTAGAATGTGGTTTTTCCTTGGCTAATGACTTCAATAGTAATGAATTAATTATTAAACGAGACTCTTATATTATTTTTAATGTCATCACCAAAAAATCAGCCCTTGTCGGGAAAATCAATCTTGTGTAAATAAAACTCCTTTTTATACTTTCATTAATTCCATATTGGACCTTAAATCATATCTATTGGGAAACTAATAAAAAGGTAGATTTTTAAAGAAAATCGAGGGACCGAGAAATAATTTTGTGATAATATTGGTAATACATAATTTGGTTGGCCAAACTTCAGCACTTTTTCCAATAAAGGTCGTAGTTGTTAGTAATATTATTATTGCTCACATGATTTATTGATAACGATTAGTCAGCGTGGTTATCTTGTTGAACCCGTAATTCTATTAACATGTTATTTGGTAGTATGACTTCCGAGTTTGTAGGAAGTTGGTTTTATATTCCTTTGTCTATATAATAGTCTATGTAATGTTATCTACGTGTATTCTGAATATATTACTTTTATATTGTGTTCGATCGACTCTCTGCTGCATAGACTCTGACCAAATTTAAGATTTGGTATCAGAGCGAATTTGTTATCATGAGAGTCATTTGGGAATTAATTTGGTCGCATTTATTTTCTGTATAGCTGTGTAGTGATATTGTTCACCATTGCATCGTGGATCAGACGTGGTGTGAAGGGAGTGCCTCTGTCGTGAGAAATTAAAAGAAATTCAAATCAGACGGCATTTAGGTTGTTTTTCTTTGGCGATTTGAGTTGTTTTCGGGATTTTTATTTTGTTGACGTAGAACGGTGATTTCTTGGTTCGATTGAAGAATTGTATACGTAAGGAGTAATAGAAGAATTTGGAGGGTGAAAAGGTGATCTAGTTCCCTTTTACTGGCAGATGAAACTAACACAATGTTCGAAGCTCACAGTTGACGTCATTTGGTTGGACTCCCTCACTAGTAATATTCCATCTATAGCTCTGTTATTTTCTTATTTCTCCAATTGATGAGAGTGTGTGATATGTAATATGAGTTTTGTTATTTTTTTGGTGTGAGCATCTTATTTGATTAGAGGAGGAACAACTACCAAGAAGGCCTGTGAATTTCAGATCAGTAAAACCAGTCTATGATTTGTGGAATGCAAACGATGCTTAGGTAGAACATAGCTTGCAGTTTGGTAGAATAGATTTGTGATCTCTATTATGGCATTCTATCTGCTTCAACATGTCTAAAAATCTTGGATATTAACGACTTAGCTATTTCAAATTCATCTTTTGCGGTAAAAGAATAAGTTTCTATCTTCTAAGCTTCATCTGTGCACCTGTAGACATGCCAACACTATGAAAGATTTGAATTTTGTCAATCATTGAGAAGTCCAATAGTTTTGAAGCATTCACAGACTTCAAGGGGCGTCTCAGATTGAAGAGCTACACAATATTTTTCTGCAGTCTATGAGATTCTTCTATTCATTTTCGATCCAAATTTTGAGTTCTACCGACATTTACATGTATTTATGCATGTAGATTCTCTGATTGAGGGCCAAGAAAAAGTGTGGAGGATTAATATTGGCACTACCATCATTCTGTGTGTTGCCTATATACAACACTACTTATCTTACACATGCACCACGCCAATGTGCTATAGTGAAATTTTTCTGATCCATAGATAATGTGAAGTTACAATTCTCATCTTTGGACTCTTTCTCCACTGCCCATTTGAAAAATCAACTTGATACACCAGTTCATGTATTCTGATCTTGTTCAATGCATTCCAAATGTCACTATGTGTCTGCGTGGATAATAGACGTAAGTACTCTGCCAAACACATATTTCAGAGTGTGAGTTATTTTTGTTAAGTCTCCATTAATTGTTCTTTGTCAATAGGATATTTTAAGATACTAATGTCAAAAGTCCTTTTGTTATTATCAGGGCCAAATTTGAAGTCGTCAATGCCCTTCAAACGTCTTTTAGCTTGTCATAGAAGGGTGATTAAAATTTTACACTTCAAAAAAATTGCAATTTAAAATTACACTTCAATACTAAAAGGCATTAAAATATTATAAGTTTTAATTAGAAGGGCTTAGTAAATTGTATGGTAAGTTAATTTTTATAATTTGTTAAATTTATTTTAATAAATAAAATATTAAATAATAATTAGAGCAACAAACTTCATGTTTGTTAGCTTTCTATTTTCTATATTAAAAAAATCTTCACTCACTTCAAACAAATAATTTACAAAATCACTAGGAAAAGGATAAATATCTAGAAACTAAACAATTTTTTGTCTTTCTATTTTCAAAATAGCTATATTTTGTTTTAGCTTTTGCTAGCTTTCAAATCATGTTTGGAATTCCTTATTTATTTTGTAAACTAGTCATTTAAATTATTTTCTTGATTTTTGATTTAAATGAATTTTAAAATTATTATTCGATGTTATATATTTAATAATTTTGACATTTTTTATATTTATTTTATTAAGAAGCTAACCTTTTTATTTTTTTATTGAATAGTAATGTGTTATTTTATCTGTCATTTACGAAGGGTAAAGCTTCAACTAGCTTGTCAAATTAAAATATGGGGTGCCCTTCAAATTTGATCACTGGTTATTATCGTAGTGTCATGATATTTTTAAAAAAAATTTAAAAAAGGGGTCTAGAAAGTAATTAAATATTACTTTCTTTGTCCAAAAGTCAATTATAGTCATTGTTTTTTTGTAGTTCATTGTGTCGAATATAGTCAAGTCACCGTGAATTGTAAGTTGGAAATTCAAGGTAAAAATAAATAAAAAGTCAATAGTTTTGTCAAAATCATTTCATCATACATCATAATTATATGTCAAGAGTCCTTGTTAAAATTTGTCATTGTATGTCATTGGTCTTGTCAAAGTCATGTAAAAATATTGTCAAAATCATTCGTAAGGGTTTCAATGTTATTGTATGTCATGTCATTGATGCAACCTATAATTTACTCGTGAATAACCTAGAGCACTGAACATCACTCATCCCGAGCTAAGAAATCACTCGAAGCACGCAAAGGTACCGTGTCTCTCCTTAGAGTTTCTTGTACATGATGTTAGTATGATGATGTTTAAACATATTCAATTTCATAACTAGGCACAAACATTCCTCACTTCCTAATCCAAATGTTTATTTTAGAGAATCATAATAAATGAACTAAATAATAACTATGATAAGATTGACCATACAAGACCCATATTTAGTCATGTCTAACACCATTATCCAACCAATATGTTCCATTTCATAAATATTGTAAAACACATAATATTTTTACAATTTAAAGTATCTTCATGAGTCATGTGCTTGTCAAAACTAGCATCAAAACTCTACAATAATTCACCACTACTAAACTATGCAAGTCAATACATATTCATAGAGGTGGGGACTTGCCTTCACCACCCATGTACTTCTCATAATAGGTCATATGCTAATAATAGCCACGCACCTTTACAATAGTATGCACAAAATGCAAGTTTTCTAACAATAGATGTATGATAGTTAAATCCAAGTAGAAATCCTATTATTAGCTTAAACTATGCATGGCGCTTATCCGCCGCTTATTCCAAAAATACCACCGTGTTGAGCAAAAGTCTACATCTCTATGTGTTCTCCACATGCTATCTCAAAAATATCCCTTATCCATAAAACATCTAAGTCCTGATCTTGGGTGCTTCAATACTATTATAACACCATGCGCTTCCAACACCCCATATTTATGCGCCCAATACTTGGATTATTTTTGGTCCGTTCAACATTACCCCACACTAAAGTAATTTGTCTCCCGATAATGGGAATTATTTCGATGTCTCCAATGATAAATAATAAGTAATGAAAGAATGAACCAAATTTTGTACAAAATAATGAAGTATGTTCTATAACACCATCTTCTTCAACTGGAAGGATTAGTTATGGATATTCATTTTTGAGCTCAGCCTCCAAGGTCTACCAGTCACTCAACGTGTTCCTCATTTTCTCTGAAATATCAATGGCTATGTCATCCAATTCATCCTTAGAGATTTTCTCTTTCTCATTTTGTAGTATCCAGACAACATTGGCCATACCTGAAAACATTCCCTTTATGAGGTCCATCTTCTATGCTATGAGTTTCCCAATCTCATTAATTCTCTCCTTATGCAGATCCTAGGGTGCTACGACAAATTCACACTTTTGTTTTACCTATGCCAACCTTTCTGTGCACCCAAGTGTTTCATCCTTCATTGCCTTCATAAATTCATTATCATCTACTAAAGTTCTAGTCCTTATTATGGCGTCTGACGTTGCACATAAATTAAGATCTTGATCAAATTTCTTCATCTCATCCTTTAATGTTTGGAGCAACACCTCATATATTGAAAATTTTCTACCAATAGTATCCCTTGCTCTTTCCGTTTCTTCCCCTACATCATTTTTCTTGGGGAGGTGCATGGGCCCTTCCTTGAAAAGTAGGAGAACTATTGTGCGCAGATAGTGAAACTCATACTTGAAGTCCTGAAGCACCTTCTTCTCGGGACTCAGGCCTCTTTAGTAAAATATCATCTGTAATATGCCCTACCATCTTATTTACATTTTGGGCCTCCATGACTACATTATCGTGCTCTTGAGTAAGGCACTTGATTTCTGTGTCTTTGTCCTTTTTATCCTCCAATATTGCCTAGATTTTTTCCGCCTTATCCATATTTTGGCGTGCTACTTCTATGGACACCTTAATCAAAGTGTTGCTTACCTACTCATCTGAAAACTAGGTTAGCTTAATGGTCATATGGTGCGTATGAGGCACCTTCCTCATCTTATTTGAAGTGCATGCCTCCTCGTAGACATCAAAATCAGGCTCATCCATGTGATTCTGCATGCCCCAAGATAGTTTCTTGCGAGTGCATGTATTGGCCATTTCAAGGTCCATCCAATCCCAGCCATATAACTATTTGTTCGGTAGTGTACTCTAGAAATGAGTTCAAATAATTTTTGAAGGGTCATTCATATAACCCAAGTCTTGAGTACCTAATGCTTCTTCTTCCCCTAGCACAAATGTATGCTCGCCAACATCCTCATGTGCTAATGCACCCTCTTCTTTTTGTTCAACCATGCCTGCATCCTGTGGGACAGCTGCTTCAACCACCTAGTTGACTTCCACCTCATATTTCACTTCTTTCTCGCATAGGGTAAATGAGGACTTCAGATCCCCACTAGCACTTGCTCTCTTCACTTCTCTAGAAATATCTTTGTGAATACTCATACTCGGGGTTATAGTCTCATAGACTACACGCTCACCAATGTCTTCATCATCCTACATTTCCACACTAGGGGTGGCCTTAACTCTATCTCCACCCATTCTTGGAGTTTCTTCCTCTTGCTGCATGTTTGGCTATGGGTATTCCTCCTCACTATCTCATATAGGAATATATTTCTTGTGCTTTCTCATCTCCTTCTATTCATCCTCTACATGAGTCATGCGTGGTGATCTCCTTACTCATTGTGAAGTTTTGGCACCAGTGTTTTTTAAGTGTGCCTCTTCCTAAGAATCCTTCTTGTATGTATAATTCGGCATTGTATTTAGATTCCTTTTGTTCTAAGACATTTTCTTGTCCTGTTTGTAATGGGTCTTCTAGAGCAGGAGCACAGATGCAATATTCCTTGAAGTCCCCATTGTTTTCCCCTTCTTAGGTACTCCCGAAGAGCCATATCCACACCCCTCACTAATTTTATGTCCTTAAACCTTGGTTTAAGATATATATAGACGCGCATTGGTTCAATATACCCTACAATAGAACTATCCAATGTGATTTCCATAGTATTGACTCTATAGTATCGACATAGGCCTCCTTACATGGAAATACACATGTTTTGTGCAAAATGTGAATGTCTGCATCCACTTTTTATGTGTCGAAATGGAGCTGATGCGCATCATGAAATATATTTATAGAGTCCTTAAAATATATCGTGGTAAATGCGAAGGGAAACTTACACCATGGGATCTTCTCCCTAGACTTCATATAGAAGCGCCCCAAGCTGAAATGTTGGTAAACTATGAATTTAGATTCTCCATCCAAAACCTTTGGCAGCTCATGTGGAATGTGCCATTCTCCCTCAAATTCCTGTGCAATCTCTGGAGCTACTTGTGAAATCACTCTTTGTATATGTTGGAAACAGACCCATGCAACATGTATTTCGTATATCTTTAGCTGGGGACTTGTTCTCCAACGAAAACTCCCATATATTTTCCCTAGGACCATCTGGTACCCCAACTTCACTAAACATAATTAATAAAAAAATTACGCCCGGGTTTTCTTCTTACCTTTTTCTTCTTGGGTGCACACCATGTTCATCAAGCTCTCTACAGTGTAACCAACGATATTATGGTATGTTTTTTTGGCCATTTTCTCGTGCTATATACAACCACGCATGTTTACCTCGTCAATCACTCAAAGGGCCCTAGCTTACTCCCCGCTAACTGCGCTACTTCTTTGGTGGCCATATCTCGGTATATTGGTGACCTTGAAAGCTTAGACACCCTTTTTATATTAATATATGGCTATTGCGGCAGATCAATGCCCTCATCATCTGTTAACTCTCTAGCAAGCTCTAAACCCGTGTCACATAGATCGTTAACTTTCCCAATCAATTTAGTAGTTATCCTCATTCTCTTGCCCATAGAATATAAAAATCTTCATGGACTCACGACATTAGCCACTTGTATAATTTCTTGGGATTTCCAAAGTAGGGAAACTCTAGGATCTACATTATGCCCATGCTTTCAAGTAATTTCTTTATAGCAGTGTCCAAGATCCTAGTGTCGTTTTCCACTCGTCCGGTTAGTCCTATAAAATTCAGCCACGACATTATTTAGAAATTTTTCCGCAATGGTTAATCTCTGAAACCCTACACTGTAAAAAAATTTCCGTGGCCACCTTTCAATGAATCCTTCTCGATATAACATTTCCACCACCACTCCTCTATTGGACTTCCAACCTCCTTCTCTACACTAGATATTTTCGTGGTTCCATCACCAATTTTGATCTTGCAAATGCGTAAAAACCCTAGCTACGAAATGAAAACCCTAGTCTCCCTTCCATTGTATGCATGTACCACTCCTTAAATCCTACTTCCATGCCTAGGTACTCAACACCATGCTTCACAACACAACAAGATTACTCAATCTATAGAATGCTCTTTATCTCCAGCTCTTCTCACACTTCACAATTTCTTCTCAAGTTTGCAAGGTAGAAAATGATGTTAAGAATGCTGACTTTAAACTAAGTTTCAAAATTCCCTTCATTAATTTCTCCACCTACCACCATACATGACATTAATTCCTATTGAGTGTGTTTCATGCCTCCTCTTTCCACGCTACTACTTTACGCACTTCAAAATTTTACACCTCAGTCATAATTTCTGGCACGCCACTACTTATCTGTCACATATCTCCTCTACCTGCGCTTCCTTAAGCCGAAGTAGTTTATCCAACGTGACCTAACATATGTAGTCTCTAATTTCATAGCCTCCCTTAAATTATAGTGAGCACCCAATGCTTTAGGTGTGGTCTTAATTTTTTTTATCAATTCTTCGGAAGTTCTAATGAATTTTGAAACCTTGCTCATTTTCTTCCTATTGTGGTTACCTGTGAGTTTATTTCTTTAACATACCTCCTTTATCCACCCCACAATAAGGGTATCTACAGCTTTTTGCACATCTAAACACTTTAGATTGTGATCAACTTTTGATGTGCAAATGTGCTTATTACAAAAACCACTCAACTAAATTGACAAAGCATAGCGATGAAGAAAGAAATACATTAAATACAATATAGTAAGTGAAATCTATACTAAATGGAAATACTTCCTTATTACAAACACAAAGAAGAATTATTTATAGTATGACTTTAGCCTACTCCTGTTTAAGTAATCGAGTAACCATGTTCCATCAAGCACCTCTAATTGGCAAGCGCTTGAGTCAAGTATGTGAGTGATAAAATACATAGTCCCAACCAATGCAACTTAAGCTTACATGAGTGGCACATAAACTTTGAATCATAAAGAAGTATCATCTACCTGACCTCAAGCTTCTTGTCCTTGATGTGTTTGTCATGTCATGCCTTCTATCTAGCCTTTTCCTACTTCTGAATCTAACGTGTTATGACACGCCTCTCATCCAGCTATATTAACTTGTCAATTCTTTCTTCCAATGTTTTCTCATCAGCTAGACCTCCCCGCATGTAATACGCAAAGAAGGTAACATGAATTCCATGGGAAGAACTACTTTTGTGCCAAACACCAACTAAAAGGGTGTGGCCTTATTCAATATTTTTTAGGTTGTTCTATATGCCCAAAGTATAAGAGAACTTTATCATCCCAATGTTTCCTTCCAAAATCACAAATTTTTGTCAAGGTCTGGATCAATATATTTTTGAAGGCCTCAATAGTCCCATTTTCTTGAGGGTGATAAGGTGTAGTCTTTTGGTGCATGACCATAAATTAATCCAATAATATCTTGATTGTCTCATTCAAGAAGTGTGTGCCCCTATCTCTTGTCAGACTCAAACAACATCTATACCTATTAAGAATATTTTCCCATAAGAACCTTGATGTTGTAGCCATTGTACAATCCTTTATAGGTGCTACTTATGCCCACCTTGTAAGATAATCTATATAAATGATGATGTAGCATTATCTGGTTCTATGTGTGGCCATGGAAATAGGATGCACAAAGTCTATTGCCCATTTTTCAAATGGTTCGGCACTAGTAATAGGCCTCAAAGGAATTTCATCTCTTTGCCCAAGTTTTCCAAGCAAATGATGCTGATCAAACACCTTACAATACTCTTTACAATCCTTGACGGGTCTCCCATCATAAACCATCAAGTAGAATCTTGCGCACGGTGGTTTCACCCGCATAGTGCCCACCTACAATACGCCATGAGCCTCTTCCATCATATCCATGTTCTCTTCTTCCTCTGCACATTGGTACAATACTTCTTCTTGGCCTAATTTGTATAAGTCACCACTGATCAACATGAAAGGTGTGACACAAATTACAAGTTGTTTCTTCTCCAAGGCTTTCATTCCTTCTAGTATCATAATTGTGAATAAAAAGACATTAATATACTTCAATTATGAAGGCATGTGATTTACCATGTACAACTCGAATCGACATTGTATCTTTAATTATCTGCGCATCCTCTCTTGATTGAATTCTTGATAAGTGGTCTGGGACAGAATTAATTTTACCAGACTTTACCAAAACTATAAAGTCAAACTCCTAGACTAATATTACCCATCGACATATGTGCCCCTGTAAAACAAGCTTATTTATCAAGAATTTCAGTGCTATGTGATTTGTATAAAACACAAAAGGTGTTGCTAGGAATTACTTTATAAAATTATGCAGCACATAGATCATCGACAAGGCCTCACACTTTATAGTTATATAGTTTTTTTCGCAAGAGTCAACTTTCTACTAATAAAACAGATAAGATGATCTATAATACCTTCTCCAGATGAGTTAACACTGCACCAATGGCCATGCCAAAGGCACCCACATGTACATGAAAAGGTTGGTTCCATGAGGGAAATCACATAATAGGTTTCGTAGTAAGTCTCTCCTTTAATGCTTAAAATGTGCGCTATTGCAGCTTCTCCCTAATAGAATGTCTCTTTACCTTTTAATAACTCCTCTAAGGGTGAGGCAATCTTAGCATATCCTTTGATAAATTGTCTCTGTAATACCCTATGTGGCCAAGGGATTCATGCACCTCACTCGACTGGTAGGCTCCTCCATGCCTACGATAACAAAGAACCTTAGCCGGATTTACTAACAATCCTTTCTTATAAATGACATGTCCTAATAGAGTTCCAAAAGGTGTAGAAAATATGCATTTCTTGATGTTTAATGAGATTATTAACTATCTCTTCTTTCAAACATTAAGTTAAAGTTTTCGCAATGATCCTTGTTAAGTCCATATATCATCCAATCATCTAAGTAAACCTACAAGAATTTGTGAATAAAATCCTAGAATACTTGAACAACTATGTGCGAAAATACTACAAGTGCATTCTTCACCCAAAGGGCATCACCGTATATGCAAACCTTCCCCAATCAATCATGAATTTTATTTTCTCTTGATATTCTTGAACAATTCTTACCTAATGATATCTAGAGAATACATCTGTAAAAGAGTAAATTTCACACCCTACAACGCCTTCTAATATTTCCTCGGTGAAAGGCATAGGAAAAGGATCAATCACACATGCAACATTCAGCTCCATGTAGTCCACACAAATCCTCATCCGACCATATTTCTTTATATTGATTACCACAGGGCTAACCCACTTTGATTATTCTAGGGGTTTAATGATATAAGATTTAACCATTTTGTCAATTTCTTCTTTAACTTTTACGCATAGACTAGGTTCATTCTATAAGGTCTCTTCTTGACCGGGTGTGCACCTTTTTTAGCTTAATCTTCATCTCACTCAAAGACTCATGCACTCCCTTTAAATCATAGTAGCCCCTACGAAATAATTCTTGGAAATCACATAAGTAACTCAATTATCTTATCCACTTTAGAATCGCACCAATAATAATCAATTATGGCCTCCTTAGCTTCGACATTCGTACAATGTTCACGTTCTTAGTCTTCATACGCTCATGATAGGTGTGCACCTTCTTATCCACACTATCTAAAACCTCGTGTGTACCTTTTGAATGATCAATGTAAAAATTTCTGCTTCTTCCTCGTCCACTATGTAGACCATATTTCCTTTCTCCTTCTCAAGAAAAACAAACTCAAGTAGTGTGGCATCTACCTCATCTACTTCATCAAAATGCGTTCCTAGGTTTGCCTCACCAATTAAATCTTGAATGAGTTCTTTAGCCTTTGAACTATCTCCCATAGTTAATCACTTCATAACTTGTAATGTCAATTTTACCAAAGGTTTAGTGGAGAAGTAGTCAAAAGTATGGATCATTCCTATAGTCAATTCCTACCAATTTCCAGTCTCCCTATGCAGCTCCACATAAACATGCCAAGCACATGCACAACCACATAAAGTAAAATAAAGTTTATGCACCCACAGTGAAGGTGGTAAAGCTTCCTGCCCCTCTGTCTAGAGTCTCTCACAGTGCTGAAAGTGGTGGTAAACAGGTTGATTATCATGATATATGCATATTTGAGTAGGTGAATTTCTCCTAAGGAATCGGGTTGTTAGATAAATTCTTAATTCATTCCATTCTATGAGATTATCCTTGTGAACCATCCACTGGTGTGCTTCCATCCCGCGTAGGGTATAGACTAACATATTTCTTCTGTCCACTTTATTCTTCCACTATTCCTCCGTGGTGCGTAAGAATACCATAGGGTCTCCCTCTCGAGTGTACTTTGGGGTATAAAGTTGTTACTTATACTCCTAATACAACTTAGTCTACCTCCTCACATAGATGTGATTATTACTTCGCACCCAACCATCTCTTAGGTTCTATGTGCCCAATTATCATAAGCAATACTTGTAGTATCACTAATAGACTATGCATCTTCCCACTGGAGGATTCCTTCCTTAGATGGCTCAAGTACTTCCAGATCTCGAATGACACACACATAAATTTTGTTCAGGTCTTCCTCACTCAAAGGTTCAACATAAGGTACATATTTCCATCTATCAAAGGGATAATAACTCATTCTTCCTTGTTCTCAAAACTTATATACCCCTTGTTGAACCGTAGATAAAAATTATTTGCATAACACCAAGGGTGCCCAAGTAGAGATGGGAAGTTGTCTTCTTCTATAAATATTAAAACCTCAAAGTCCCTAGTGAACTTGGCCCCTTGTATAGTAATGGATGCATCCTTCAAAACTTCTATTGGAGTGGCCTTAGTTTGATTTGCCATAAACAATACATTAGAGGATGGTTGTAATGGAGGTCTTCCCATCTGCACCCATGCATCTAAAGTAAGCACATTAACTTCCACACCTATATCAATCAATATATTTCTCAAAATCTACCCATCCACAACAATATTTAGAGTGATCTCCTTGTCATTATCCAAACTATGAAGGGGGAGATTAGCATTCGAGATCTGTCATCCATTCTTAATACATGCATGTAGAGTGTGTCCCTTTAATCAATTCCTAGTGATGAAATAATATTCTCCTTGAATAGCATCTTGCATACCTATTTCAAATCATCCACATCTAACTGGACTATCACCGATGCCTTCTTTTGTTCTAAATTTCATGATTATTTCTTTAAGCACAATATTTCACCCCGAAGATTTCTCGACCACCTCCATGGTTTCCTGATAAACCTCATTCTGATGTGTAGAATCTAGGTATCTTACATGTAAAACCTCCTCCTTAGTAATGGTAGGCTTCTTTCATAACACTTCTTTGGTGTGCACAACTTCAGCACATGTAATAATCTTCACCGGTACTATCTCAGTTCAAGTGCCAAATTTTGCATCCATTGATTTTCTATTTCACGTTGTATTCTAACCATCACTATGCCCTTGTTATCCTACTTATGTTGCTTTCTAATATGCTCATATAAGTCCAGGATCTCCTCATAGTTATGAGGGAATTCGTGCTTGTAGTTGTTAGGAGATCTACCCATATAACATGTTCCACGAGGAAACTCACCTCACCCACCACCATGGCCTCGACCCATGAATTCACCATGGTATCCTCGACCTCTTCCACGACCTCCTTATAACCACCCTTTGTTCTAATCATATCGCTCTTGAGTGTGATCATGATCCTGGTGCTCACTTTTACCTTTAGAGTTATCTGAGACTCCTGTCTGTTGTACACCAATATACATTGCATCATGGATCTAATCAATTAACCTAACATCTTCGGTATTGTGATTCGTGGATTGAAAAATCTTACAATAACATGATACATTATTTCTTATCACGCTTTGTAATAATTGGAAGTGGCTTATATCATGGTCTAGATGACATATCTCACGCCTAGCAACAATGAACACACTGATTTTTGAGGAAAACTATCCTTAGTGTGACCCTTAACATTACAATTTGTACACCAAATCTTGGTGTGTGTCTTGTGTGTTAAATTGGCCAATAGTTTCTCCAACTACTTTTCCATAGCTGCAATCTAAGATTCTAGGAATGGGCTCAATCTAGTGTCTATACTTCTAATTGCCTTAACATGTAATATTGCTTCAATCACTTCATACGGATCCATATATGTCTAATGTGATAACACCCTCCTAAAATGTGTGATTAATCCTCCAATGAACCATTGCGCATGTTGGCTCGCATGGATATCATACCAAATGTTTAGACAAAAGCATTTTGAAACATACATCATATTCCCAAACAATCTAAGTAATGCCCTACTTAATATACTTGAGCGCACTTATACTCTTCTGCTCAAAATCAAGGATACTAAATTCCTTAAGAAAAGCATCCCGTAATGCTATATAATTTATGCAAGTTTGATCAAGTTCAAACTTCTTGTAGCAACTGTGTGAATGTCCATATAACATAGTTATTAACTAACTTTCCGTGATCTCAGAATCCATTATGCCTTTTACGTGCTACAGTATCTCACACATGTGCACATTCTCAACAACATCTTCTATTACCATATACTCTGGAAGAAAAAGTGAATTTTCCATGTAAATATTCAGGGGTTGGTGAGGACCATTCCGACCAAATCTAGAGCCCCCTGTGTTACCTATGCCTCTAGAACCAGAGCAACCTATGCCCTTGATCCTCCACCTTTAGTAGGAAGTGAATCAGAGGATGTACTTCCCTATGTCCCAAAAATGGTACTAAAATGAAATCCCACAATCTATAAGGTGGTACTACTCCCAGAGGTGGTATATAAATTATGTGCATCTGATTTCTATGCTAATGACATGCCTAAAAAGGTACCTCTAAATAACAAGGAAGACATCTACCCAACCATAGATGTACTTGTTATTTGATTCACTACTATTATTCTACTACTCAAACTAGTTTTCTGACTACTGGTTGTAATACAAATTGGAAAACCAAGCGCAAAGGCTTGGTTGCTAGGTAAATTCAAATGTGCACCCGCAACCCATGTCATCTCTATTGGCATGCTCTCATAAGAGGCCGATGAGGGTTCCCTATCATTATTTCCCAAATGATGGAGTTCCATGTGCTTTGGCTCCATGCCCTCTCGCATGCGCTCCAAATTCTTTATGATCCATATCTCTCCTCAACACCATCAGTTCTAAAATCTCACGTTGCTTCCCTAACTCCCACTCGCGTGCCTCATTGTACTTAAGCTTCCTTTCTTCTCTTTACCTCTCTACTGCTAGGTCCTCTATCCTTCAAAGAACCGACTCTTACCCCACAAGCATGGTGGGGTTTAGCTAGCCATCCAATTTTCTTCCAAATTCAAGGTAACTATCAAGATTTTGATCGCTAGTGAAATACCTTGTAAATAGGTTCCCCGGATAACGTAAAATTGGAACTCAACTACCTCCAAGAAAGAATAAGTGGAAATTGATTACTCTAAAATATAGCTATTTAGAACACCATAGAACCAAGTGTCCATAACATGTTTCCAAATCAGATCAACATCATAGAGGGCATGAAATTCTTCTTGTGTCTAGACAAGTTTGTGAAACCTCCTATTCTTTTTAGACGCATAAATAACTAGCCACTTGTATATATATTCAGAAATATAACAAAGAAACTCTCATATAAACAATCATATAAGTTCTGCTCCACCCATGTGCACATGTCAAACTAAGATCAAGTGCTGAATCTCTGAGCGTATTCTTTTTCCAGCATCTATTACCCACTCCTCAACACTTGATTACATCAACCAATATGTTTTCATCATGAAACATCCTGAAAATAGCTAGAAAAGATGTCCCGACAACGGAACCAATGATGCAACCTAGAATTTATTGTGAATAACCCAGGAAAGACCGGCACACCACTCAACATGAGCTAAGAACTCACCCAAAGAGTGCAAAGGTACCAAGTCCTTCTTCAAATTTTCTTGTATAGGATGTTAGCATGATGATGTTTAAACATATTCAAATTCATAGCTAGGCATAATCATTCCTCAAGACATAATCCCGATGTTTATCTTAGAGAATCATAATAAATGTACTAAACAATAACTATGATAAGATTAACCATATTCGAACAATATTCAGTCATGTTTAACACAATTATCTAGAAAATACATTCCATTTCATAAATACTATAAAACATATAAGATTCTTACACTCTAAAGTATCTCCATGAGTCATTTTCTTGTCAAACCCAACAACACAATTCTACAATAATTCACCACTACTAAACTACGCAAGTCAATACATATTTATAGGGGTGGGGACTTTCCCTTAAGCACCCAAACACTTCCGAACATAGGTCACATGCTGATAATAGACATGTGCCTTTATAATAGTATGCACAACATGCAAGTGTTCTAACAATAGATGTCATCTAGTTAACTCCAACCAGAAATCCTATTATTAGCTTAAACTATGCATGGTACTTGTCTTCCGCTTGATCCCAAAATACCACTACATGGAGCACAAGTCTTCATCTCTATATGTGCTCTACATGCTATCTCTAGAAGTAGCTCTTATCCACAAAATAGTTATGTCCCGATCTTGGGTGCTTCAATACTATTATAGTGTTGCGTGCTTCTAGTGTCCTATATTCATGCGCCAATGCTTGGATTATTTTTGGTTGGTCAAAAGTCATAATAGTAAAAAATTGAGTGTCAAGTAAAAATTATTTTTGTAGTTATTAAAGTCCTAAAATTTATAAAATAAAAAATTAAATTTTCCTTACGGATGCATTTTCGGTGTTACCCAACATCCAAAAATAATTATTTCACATTACGGGAGGGAAGAAAAGAATAAGCTCAATGTGGAAACAAATTTTCTTCATATTCACATTTCAATGAGTTAGCAACACATACACTGGAGGATGCAGGCATAGGAGGATAAAGGACAAACACCGTCCTCTCCACCACAAGACACAAGGCCATAAAATGAGGTTGTGGTATTTTGTTTCATCTGTTTTCTTTTCAGCTTGCATAATACATGTCATTGTTCATATTTAGTATTTTTCGGTTGTAATAAAGTGAGTAGATTCCTATGTACTTTATTGATGTGGAAATATAGTTGAAAGATGAAAGCACAAGGAAAAATCAACATCATGATTTTTAAGAGGATGAACAAGTGGTTCATACCGAACAGGGTTCCTTTTTTGGTAGATAGGGGTCTATTTTTGTCGAACAAGGGTTCATACTGAGGTTGTTGGTCAGCCTTTGCAAAACCATTAGTGAGCCAAGATCATCAAAGCACACATAGGCGAAAAGATACACAGAAGTGCAATTGTTATTCTCCAATTTTCTCACTAAGGGGGAATGTTAGGAATATTATTAATGCTCACATGATTTATTCTTAACGATTAATTAGCTTGGTTATGTTTTTGTACCCATAAGTCTATTAATAGGTTATTTGGAAGTATGACTTCCAAGTTTGTAGGAAGTTGGTTTTATATTCCTATGGCTATATAATAGCCTATGTAATGTTTTTGAAATGTATTATGAATATATTGCTTTTATATTGTGTTCAATCAGCTCTTTGCTACATAGAATCTGACCAAATTAAAGAGTATCAAGCTTATCTTAATTACAAAAATGTGATTGTATACTCACTTCATATATTTAACATGTTGATCTCCATTATTTTCTCACCTTTTGGGTTTCTTTCAATGGATTTCATATCATTTATCATGGATGGTGCATTATTTCCTTTCATGCAATTCTCTACGTCGGTGTGCAAATGATGTTTTATACCAAGATTTCACGTCATCGTCTGAAATCTATTTTTATGCTTGGATAAGAGAAATATATGGTTTTTATTAAGGGAGTTCTCGGAGCTAATTATATTTCTCTAGTGTGTCATCCAAGGATTAATTCGGAAGTTTCCTCAACCTTTGTTTGTCATCTTATTATTATACATCCGGTGAAGGATTGGTCTTTGCAGTTGGGACATCACTAGATCAAACCAACTTATAGGTTTGACATGAAGCTAAAAGAAACAAAACCTTGAGTGCATCATGGTCCATGATTTGTGAGGCTCACTATATCCATGAAGGTTTGTTAGACCAATATGTTTTTTGAGAGTTGTACAATCACTTTGACATCTTAATGCATTTCATGGATGCTATGGAAAATTTTAGCAAGAACTCGACGACGAGATCCAGCTTCGATCAACTTTCCCGACTTGGATGCTATGTGTACTCCACTATAACTAGAACTAACTCATTGAGATCAGCTTCGTATCCAATGGCGTGAAGCGTTCGATTGGTTAAAGAGTCATTTTACTACTGGAAAAGAAAACATTTTTAGCATCAATGTGGCTCCTGCTTCACCGACCGCTTAAAGTGGAGATTTTGAAGGTGTCATTTGATTTAAATAAATATTAAAAATAAATAAAAATCATTTTGTATCTTTTTTTGGTTTTTATATAGAACTTTTAGTTCCATAGTACTCGAATCATTTAGTCTATCTTATTGGTCTGTGTTTTTTTGCTACTCCCAACCACTTGTGTTTTTGGCATAGTCTCTTGCATTTTTTTAGAAAAGTATTGTTTGATTGTCCATTTTTAGTATTGATCCTCTCTTTATATCTTTAATGTAAAGGTAAAGGGACCCTTCAACCCTCCTTTACTTATAAAAAACAATGAATCATTAATAGTCTTTGTTATTCATTGCACAAAGAAATTTCAACAATTAATCACTAATAAATTTGGCACACGTTTCCCAGTGCCTTATTTTTCATTAGAATGATTACTAATTTTATTTTCCAGAATTTAATGAAGAGGTTAAAGGCCTCATATCTGAGATAGTTGTTATGCTGCAATACATAGACACAAGAGGGATATAACCTTATGTCATTCTCATAAGATATATTGTGTATAACACATATTTCATTTTCATTCATTTTAAGAATTTTTTTAGCAACCTCTAAGATCTATTACTTAGGTTTGGTCTTAGAGGTTATTATGTTATTACATTTAACATAAGCTAACAAACATCAATGAATGTTCTAGGTTGTCAATTTTTTGGTAGATGAAAAGACTAGTAGCCGCTAGCCTCTATATATTCTAGGATTCCTTTCCAGAAATGTAAAAACAATCTATATAACTTTATATCGCTATTATTTTTCAATATTTATAATTAATTAAATCATATTGACGAACTAGCCCTTGTGGAGCCAAGAACTGCTCTACATACCCTCGATAGGGATCAAACCTTTGTAGTTCTCATAAGATATATTGTGTACAACACATACTTTAAATTAGTTTGTACAAAGGAAAATTCTTAGTGACTGCTAGGATCAATTACTTATTGAAATCAATGGGTGCATAGACTCAAGGATCAACAATTTCTTATTTTCAAATTAGCGATTGAATAACAAAAAATCATGGACTACCCTAACATCTTTTAGGATCCTAGTGGCCGCTAATCTCAATTCTTTGTTATGTTGCACTAACGAAATATAATAATATTTGACCTTAGGGGTTGTTTGGATTTGAAAATCATGTTAGGATTCTAATATCATGTGATAGGATTTAAATATCATGTTCAACCTAGCGGTTGGTAGGCTTAAGATTTCGTGTTCGAATATGCTTATTTAGGAAAATCATTAATATTTGTCTTGTCTTGGAATATCAAATAAATGTAGTAAACATCCACCCTAGTGATCACTAGTCTTTCAAGATTGTATTATAAAATCTAAATATAACAATGGAGCTTAGTTCAATTTTTAGTCAAGTCATTACTAATTTTCTTGTATGCAAGACAACAATTATCCTAGTGGCCGCTAATCTTAATTCTTTGTTATGTTGCACTAATGCAATGTAATAATATTTGACCTTAGCGGCCACTAGGCTTCGAATATCATGTTAGGATTCAAATATAATGTGATAGAATTCTAATATCATGATGTACTCAGAGGCCTCTAGGATTAAAATTTCATGTTGGAATATGTGTATTTAGGAAAATCATTAATATTTGTCTTGTCTTGGAATATTTATTATCTTTTCTTCTCTTGGAATAACAAAGAAATGTAGTAAATATATACCCTAGTGGTTGCTAGTATTTGAAGATCATATTGTAAAATCTAAATATAATAATGGAGCTTAGTTTAGTTTTTAGTTGAGTTGTTATTAATTGTCTTGTATGCAAGACAACAATTATCATAGTGAACACTAATCTCAATTCTTTATTCTTTTGCACCAACACAATGTAATAATCTTTGATCTTAGTGGTCACTAGGCTTCAAATTTCATGTGATAGAATTCAAATATCATGTTGAAATCAGCAGCCGCTAGGCTTAAAATTTCATTTTGGAATACGTGTATTTAGGAAAATTGTTAATATTTGTCTTGTCTTGGAATATTTGTTGTCTTGTCTTGTCTTGGAATATCAAATAAATGTAGTAAACATCCACCATAGCATGTCACTAGTGTTTCAAGATCAGTATTGTAAAATATAAATATAATAATGGAGCTTAGTTCAATTTTTAGTCGAATCGTTACTAATATTATTATATGCAAGACGAAAATTACCTTAACGACTAGGAATATCAATTCTTTGTTATGTTACACCAACGAAATGTAATAATCTTCAACCTTAGTGGTCGCTAGGCTTCACATATCATGATAAAAATATAAATATAATAATTGTTCTCTAGCTTGGTTTTTAGGAGAGTCATTACTAATTGTATTGTATGTAAGGAAACCAATATCCTAGTAGTCGCTAATCTCAATTCTTGTTGGAATACGTGTATTCAAGAAAATATTTAATATTTTCATTTCTTGGAATATTTATTCCCTTGTCTTGTCTTGCGAATAGTAAAGCAATGTTGTAAACATACAACTTAGTGGACACTAGTCTTGGAATATGGTATTGAGAATTTAAAAATTATTATTGTAGCTTTTCTTAGATATCAAGTCGTTACTTAGTTGTCTTCAACACAAATTTTTTTGAAAAAGAAGAATTATACCTCAATGAAGCTAGGCTACACAACATTTTTCTTGATTGACTTTACAAAAAGATACATAAATATATGAGTACAATCATGTATTAATATATTTCACAAAATTCTATATCTCGCCAATGATATGTAGCATAATAAAAATAAATTATATATAAATATATTATTCTTTGGGTTCACATTTAGTTAGAATTATATCATGGAGGACACAAAGCTATGTGGTTTTGTGGCATAACATAAGGTCCGCAAAAGGAAATATATGTTTATAAATATAATGATTAAAATTTATATTTAATAATATTTATGCATATATATAATATGTTTACCTTTTATTTTACATAAAAAAATCTTGCTAAAGACATTACATTTGACTATTTCTACGTGGGAAATCATATATAATCAAAAATATATATCAACACGGAAATCATATAAACAATTAACATTGACGTAATTAGACATGATTATATCTTTCATATTAAAAAATCATTAAAGGAATTCCAAATTATTATCTAAATTATACTAAATCATAGCATTATGGATTTCTAAAAAAAATAACATGCAACTTGTGTTTTTCAAATGGGGAGACAAACCATCACTATTAGTAAAAAATAATCATAGAAGGAGAACAAAAAATCCAAAAAAATTAACCAGAAAGACACATAAAAGGGCTAAAAAGGAAACGTTTTTAACAAAGTGGAGGAATACAAGAGCTACGGTGGAACATAAAACTTTTGTTTTCCAAAAGAATAATTTTTTAAAGGGGAGTACATTTTCTTGATTAGGAAAGAACAAAAATGTGGTTTGAGAAAGAGAAACATGGTTTGAAAAGGGGATGAAATGGAATTGGAAAGGCAACAGATGGAAAGGAACGACTTGATTGTTTTGCAAAACAAAATTACTAGGAGAATACATAGTGAGTGAAAGTGCCCACCATCAACTAAGGTACACATACAATAAAATAGATGATTTTGATAAATACATTTTTAGTAGTATCTGAAATTATTACATTGTTGATAATGTCTATGAAATCTCCGTCTCCTCTCTCAAACAACCTATTTGCAAAATTCTATTTGGAACCTCTTTTGCTTACCTCATTTAATTCCATCCTAAGTGTGCCTCCTTATCTCGAAATGAATATTTTTAAAATATGGTTAGAATTCCTGATATCGGACTTGTAATATATCCACAATCACTTTTTTGCCTCTTTTTTGTTCCCACAGATGAGATTAGAATCACTACCTCAACGTTCCCTTCGAAAAATTGGTCTAATCTAGTACGTTCCCATATTGTATTCTTATTTCAAGAGCTAGTTTTTTGTGATGCCAAAATAAAAAATAAACTCTATTATCTATTTCAACATGGTATTTAATATATTTTTCTGATAAATTCAATGAAATAAATTGTGAAAACTAAAAAATTGCGAGATAGGAAAATTTGAAAATTTAAATTTCCCTTCGTAAAGTGAAAGTGCGGGATATTTAAATTTCAAATATTCACATTTAATGTGAGGTTTTTGCATATCAAAATTTTAATTTATCCCTCATTACTATTCACATTTAATTCAAGGAACAACGTGGGATATGTGAAATCAAATTTATAAATTTTACTTTAGAAACAAGTGGGAAAATAGAAAATGGTTCTTTTAAACTCATGGGACAACGAAAAATATTAATGTAAGCATAATAAAAAAATCAATAATTAGAAAATATAAGTAAACATTTATAAACAACGTTTTAAAGCTCTATAGTGTAATATATACACATTTATTATTATTTTTTATCAAATTCGAATTCAATGTTTTAAAATATAATGCGCTGTAATTTAGAAAAAATATTCCAATAAAATGTGACATGTGGTAAATTTACACAAGTTAGTTAGGCAAAAATATAATTGACACATTTATTAAGAAAATATTAATTAGTGATTGAATAACAATTACTTTTGACTTATAAGAATTTTCCATATTAATTTGTAAATGGCACCCACTAAAATGTTGACATGTGGCATGAAATTTCTAATATATCTTTTGATTGTCAATATTTTTGTGTTAGTTACGTTTTACACTAGAAAAACTAAAACATAATTTTCCACTTCACAAGAATTTGAGATCAACTTATAGATAGGAAATAACTTAGTGACTAAGCTCCATTACAATGATTTGTTTTTCCAACACTAGATTTAAAATAATAAATCCTTAGATTTTAGAGGGAACTACATTGTTCTTTTCTATAGGTGTCAATGAATAACTCAACATGTCTTATGTTGTCCATTTATTTATCAAGGATAAGCCTATAGGAAACTCCCATCTATACTCCTAGGTTTCCTTTCCAACAATGTAAAAATGTATCTTTATATCTTTGGAATGCAAGTATTTTTCATTATCTATAATTATATCATATCGGCTATACTATCCCTTGCATAGACAAGTTTTGCACTACATACCCTTGAAAGGGATCACAAATTATATATTTCTCATAAGTTATATTGTGTCAAACACATAATTCATATCTGTTCATATCTAGTAAAATGCTTAGTGACCGCTAAGCTCCATTACTTGCATAAGATCAAAAAATAGTTTGTATTAAAGAAAATTCTTAGCGATGTCTAAGATCAAATAATTATAGAAAGGAATGATTTGGCAGCCCCTAGGCTAAAACATTTCTTATTTTTAACTTAATAAATCATAGTAATAGATATTAGTGGTCACTAGGCATTTTCCATAATATATTTTGATGAGAAATATGTGAGTAATGGACATTTTTATTCTTGAAAGCTATGGAGGTCTTTACCTAGTCGAGAGAAGAAAGTTGGTTATTAAAAATGTTTACGGGGTAGTCATAGAACATCATAATGTAGATAGATGTTGTCTTAAAAATGTTTTTAGGGCAAGCTGCAATTCGTATAATAACATTATGTCCTAAAGGATGAATTTAAATTGCAATTATGTTTTTGTCATTGTAAAACTATTTTATTCAAATCGATGACTCGCTAAACTCACACCTTTACATCTTTTCTTTGTTATACACATTGGTAGGAATCAAAGAAAAATCTTAGTGACAACTAAGCTCTACTACTTATTGAAAGGAATGAATTAGCGGTTGCTGGGCTCAACGGATTCTTAGTTTTGAAAATAGATATCACATAACTAATCATAATATTATATCTTAGTAGACAATAGGCATTTTCCTTTACTTATTTTTGTGATAAATATTTGTGTAAGGGACATTTTGTACTCTCGAAGGCTATGGATGGTTTTCCCTAGTCGGTAAAAATATTATTATTAACAAAATTTATAGGGTGCTCATACAACATCATGATGTGGAGACATGTTGTATTAAATGTTGTTGAGGAAAGTAAGATTTGGTATAATAGAATTATATCGTATCAACCAAAATTAAAGTTCAATTAGGATTTTGTGTTTGTTAACACTCTTTTCTTAGATTAGGGATTGCTAGGGTAAGACCTACACATCTGTTCTTTATAATACACATAATTTTGAATTAAATAAAAATCTTAGCGACCATTAAGATAGATTACTTACTGAAATAAATGTCTCAATGGTTGTTAGGCTAAACATTTTTATTTTCAAAATAATGATCAAATAACTATCAAATGAGTGTAATCCATACTAGTCCTACAACATGTTTCTTAATTTTAACTTTAACAAAAGAATCTTTTCTTGGGTGTGCAAGCACTGGATTTCAACAAAGTTATAGATGAATCCTATGCATCAATTCCCAAATGACCAGGTGAAAAGGGAATAATTTGCATCTTTCAATTCTATTTTAGTGTCGAAATGAATTTGATATCATCTTCTCAGTATCCATAGGCATGCTTAAGGTGCATATTGGCATGGAATTTATAATAAGCAACACCAACGAATCCAACATGCCAATGTTGTTCAATGTATTTTCCCATAAATATAAATAAGATGTGGGCAATTGAGGGAACTTGGAAATGGGTTTTAAATGTACCTTATTTTGGGTGCATAATCCTACGTGTACTTATTTTGATGGAAAATATTTAGATTCTATGGTCACGACTCACCCTTTCACATGATTCATGCACCGTGAAAATGAGTATGGTGTGAGACCCACATAGAAAAAATTGAGAATGGGAAATGGGAATAGGATGCCTTTGATTTCCGTAGTCTGTCCTTCCCATTTGACAATGCATCTAGGGAACTATTGAAATTTCCAATTTTTATCCAGCTAGTTTTTAAGGGTTTGGATTTGGCTATCAACACCCAACTATTATGTATTTATCATACCCTCACACTTAAGAACCCCATTCTTGGTTTTTGTTACTTTTTAAAAAAAAAATTAAGACGTTCTCTATTTTTTTTATTTTATGTTTTTGTAAGTACCTAAAAAACTTGTTCAAAGAGGCTTCGAAAATCTAATCTTTCAAGTTTGACTCCATTCTTCAATGTCACCTCTTCCGTATCCCTTCTTTGTCTCAACACTCAAGTAATTGGATGGAATATTTTAGAATTTGGTGTGAAAGAATGCTATAAGAAAAAACATCTAAATTGTCTAACATTGGAACCAAATGGTTCATTCAAGTCTATTTTAGTGTTAAGAAAGGCATTTAGGGATTCTTTCAATTCGTGGAGTTCCCTTTCAAGTAAGTCTGGTAGCCCATAAACCACTCCAATTTAAATTCACCTTTTCGCAACATTACCCTCTTACTTTTACTCAACATCATCTAATTTTCTCCTTTCCAAACACATTAAAGTCAAATGCACCTTCAATTAGACTCCCATTTAAGAATCTTCAACCATTTACTATAAAAAAATTGTTATTACTCCTACTAATCACATTACATAACAACTATTTTTAAACACACCTTGCTATATTTGTTCCCAATCACCTAAATCCATCTTGGGAATATGGGGATGTAGTATTTCTGGGGGTTCACAATGTCATGACACCAACAAACTCAACACACAAATGTTGTTCGTGGCCATGGCTATCACTTTGATAGTAGGAACAGAAGGAAAATGTGTCAAACAATTAGCTATATTTGGTCCCAATTCCATAAAACCATCTCATCCCCTACATTTTTGAATTTATTTTCTCACAATCAACAAGAACATGTGGGGGAGTGATGGTTTGGGGAATTGTTTTCTAAATTAAATTAAATTTTTGTGCAGACCCCTTCTTGTGCTACTTTTGATGGAAAATCCATGCTTTCTTTAGTGGAAACTAGAACTTTCACCATCTTCCTTCATTGTGTGATGCTGGTATGATAAGTGACCCATTGTAGTCATTAAATCATGCACTTTAGACATTATTTATCATGGTTTCATACTACTATTTAGAAGGTTTTTGATTGAAGAAAGTACTAATCAACCCCCATCTTTTGGACATATTATTTTATTTAATTTCATCATTCCCAACCTTTTACATCCATATTCCAAGTTAAATTTTATCACTTCCCACTTTTTAGCCTTGATTGGGGTGCCCATGGGCGCTTGTCCCCCACCATGGGTGCCCTAATCCTTCTTAGACTTTCCCCGCCAATTTTTAGGATCTTTCTAACAGTCTATACTTCTTATATTTTTGGTGGTTATCCATTTTAAGGTTACTTATGGAATTAGATAAAGAGAAACCTATATATATAACGTTTTGAGACCATAATGAGGGACCTCTCACTAGTCATCACTATCATCCATGTAGAGTCGCATCCATCTATTGCAATTGAGATCATGTGCATCCAAATAGATCCATCATTAAGGCACAAGGCTAGGACATCTGCATCACACTTCATTGGGGGAGGGATTCTATTACATTCAATGCACACATGCTATTACATTTTCTACCTTTATTTGTTGCTCGTTACTTCACAAAGTGCTGAAGCGAAGAGAACCTAGGGAACATTATGCACAAACTCACAAGAACTATATTTGGGTCTCAAATATATAGTGCAACGCTTAGTAAGTAAGTCCACTATTTATGCACTGAGGTTAGTCTGTCCATTTCATTTGCATTTAATTTTTAGGGTTTTGATACTCCTTTGTGGTAGTTTTCTAGTCTTCTCATCATCTTTGATTAGTTTTGACATCCAAAGTAGTACAAAAAATTTGATGTGACACACAATGATAGTTTTAGACCACCTCTAAGACCTATGGATTCAATTCCCAGAACTTTTGTAGAGACTACGATGGCCATTTTTCAGACCAAAGTGACCATAGGAGCTCAAGTTACTTCATAAGTTCTCTAGTCCAGGAATCACCCAGATCCATCTTTTTGGAGATTCAACACAGTCATTGCTACTTCCATATTTTCCAGTCTCCACTTCTATGACATAGTCCGACGATGATGCACTATTTTTAGCAGGAACTTGAAAAGGTCATAACTTATGCTCCAGGTGTTTGTTTGAGTCCATTTTATTTAAACCATCTGTTTCAACAAGACCAGCACACAGGTCAACTTGACCTTCCGATTAGAGCACGTTTCGGCACATTTTTGTGCCTAGAATCCTCCATATGAAGGTCAAAAATTAGGATCTAAGTTGTAATTCATTTTTTACCTATTTTAAGGAATTAGTAAATTTTAGTCTCTTGAATGCATAGTAGGTTAGAAAGTTTGAAATTCCTCTAAATTAGGCATGTAGAAGATGCTTGGAAATTTTTGTTCCCAAATGAATAAGCATGCGAACTTACTAAGAATAAAAGGTTCTAGTAAAGTAATAAAAATACTAAATTTCACCACCTAGAGTAGATTTAGTCAAATTTAGTTATATTTTTCTTGGAAACTTGAGTTGGAATTTATTTTCCTATTTATGAAGCATTGTAATTCATGATTCAATAATGAAGAAGAAGATTTATTTTCTTTGAGTTCAAGATATTTGTAGTGTATTGAGTTTGTGTTAAAGTCGGCTCACAAGATTTGAGCATTTGTTATTCGGATGAGTTCTTTGCTCTTATCTCTTACACATTAGGGCTAACATTTCCTTTTCCATAGTTTTTATCTCATTTGCATACTTATTTACTTCATTTATTTACTTCATTTACACTTTTTCATAGCTTAGATTAATTAGAGATATAACCCCCATTATTCCTACTTTAGTTAATCATTTTGTTGAACCGGACCTTCGAATCCACGTTCATTCTATGTATTTTATTATTTTTTCTCTCATGGATTTTAATGTTTGTGAAGTCTCTTTGCTTCAATTAATTCAAATGCACCCATCTTGTAAAGACACTCTTCAAAAACCCTAGAGACTATGTGTCTTCCTATCAACATATTGCCTACCTAAGTCAATATTATTATTGGTTATCTTTCTCAGGACTCCCTTGATTCCAATTCTAATCAATCTAATTGAAAATCCATTCAATATCTACATGTTTTATTTCAAGACAAATTTCAGGTTATGGAATCAACTATTACATCCCTCAAATCTCAAATTCAATAGCTTAAGGATGTTTCTCAATCACTTCTTTGTGCTCTTTCTCCATATTATATGCAATCTATGTCCACTACATGTCATCTAGTTGAACCTCAAGACTAGCCATTTCTTGAGCCTCTAATGTTTGAGCATAATACTATGCCACATGATATTCTTACTCGATCATTAGTCATCGGTTGATCACTTTATCACCTATTGATTGTTATCCTCCTTATCGTGTTACAAAATATCAAGGTCGTCCATATTGCAACTATCGAGAATCAATAGACATAATAAAAATGATTGTTACACTATACAACGTAGGATCAACCATCTTGATCGTCGTGGTCTTATCTTATTCTATGCATGACCATATACACTTGCTACACCATGCTATATGGCTACTAGTGTGCCTCCTTCTAATCTTTCTAAGAAAGTTCTATATGATCATTCTATTGATTACACGCTTCTTATTGATAATCACTCACATGAGCATACCGATTCTTCCCTTAGTTATAAAATTACTATAGTTCCATCACATGATTCTCCTATTACTAATACTACTTCTCCTCCACTTAATGAGCATCACACCACCATTTCTCATGTGCCTTCTTTGAAAAGGAAAGCACCACCTAACAAACCACCTATCAAAAATAATATAGCACCTCATCCTCTCAACATATCTATAACATTACCACGTCAAAGTGCATAATTACCTCTCAAAATCAATTAACCTTCTCCTTCGATAGCATCATCAATACCGCCAAATATGCCACCATTCAAGTTTTTTTATCTATCCTCCTCCACTTATGTTTCCAACTTGTTTTGTCAAAGAAATCAATCCTATTATTATTCAAGAAAAAATTAGAACTCCACCTCCATTATGTAAGGCTCCTTCACTATAACCATTTCAGCATCCAATCACTTTTTTTAAGGAAACTACTCCTTACATTGATCCACTTACTATCTTTTGACTAGACCTTCATCGCTACACACTTGGTGGTCATCGTATCTCATATGCCCCCTCATAATAATTATATGCATATATAATCTTTGCATCCTCATATAGACATTTCATGACATGCCAATATTCATTCATACTTTATCATCAACCATTGCCCAATGACACACTCTTTTGGTTCGGTTCATGTTTGATTGTTGAGGGCTTATTACACATAAATCCCACACACTCCACACTAGGTTTTACACATCGCATCTATTTACATATCACATGTCATACATCATACTAGTCGTCATTATATGTATCTCATCCTTCTATTATTCACCAATTTGGAGTTACATTCATCCTACTCTTTACCTACACTATTAGGCTATCTAATCATATTAAATCATATTCCATACCGATTTAGTATAACCAGATCTACACAGAGATAACAATAATAATAAACACAATTATATAATATCTTCTCTATTATTTCTCACTATTCATTCATACGGGACATACAAATATATATGAAATATCACTCCTACAAATGAGGAGTTTGTTCAACCTACTAACCCCCCAAATATCTATTTAGATGTGATTGTTACTCACGTAACAATGCACAACTCAAATTACATAAGTTGTTAAAACAACTCCAAACTAATATATATTATTGTTAATATAACAATAATATTATTAACTACTAACCATTTACAAGATAATAATTACTCACGTAATTATTATTTACTCATCACATGAAAACACTAACATAGATTTCCTAACACATACATAGTGTCATCACACTTTGTCTTCTATTTGTATATATTACATCATACACTCTCATTCTACCTATCACACACATTGTACATACTATACTAATCTTCACCATATATTATTCTAGCATTATGTCATCCTACATACTACATTACCTGTTTATCTACATATAAATTACATCTTACATTACATTTTACACATTCTACATATCTTACACTTTCATTTTACACATCATATATTTCCACATTATAATCATCACATGGTCACCACTTATACTATATCATCTTCTACGCGATGCACTCTACTACCGATGACACACTTTAGTTCCTCAATCCATACTTGATTGCCTAGGGTTTACAAATCAAATTCACCTTACATTCATCACATGTTTATCATCCCACCTTTAATTATGTGACATTTCTAGGATAGTGACACATGTTATAGGATAAATCATCACTTACTCTATCATCTTGTAGTGGTATACACTTTAGGCTACATCACCACTCCCTATTATTCATCTTGTAGTGATATTCGCATTGGGCTAAATCATAACTCATACATTTATCTTGTCGTCATATAAGCTTCAGCAATAGGGTTGACAAATACATATTTTATATATATCACATATAATCATCACCACATATACAAATTCATCACATTGCGCTAGACACAACACACACTACTCGACCATTTTTCGATGATGTAATCTTGTTTATGGTTCATTAATGATTGTTGAGGGGGAAAATAAAATGAACCTAATTACATAAATTTGAATCCACTTGGGGGAACCCGCTCGTATCCCGCAATCTTACATTCCATTCCACCCATCCATAACATGTTGCATATTATGGTTTCTTTTACTCTTTCTTACTTTTTCTTGTTCATGGTCACTTTATTACACATGATAGTTAGCTTACTTGTATGTCATTTATCTATATCATCCACATATGCATGTTCATGAATTTTTCTAGTTGTGATTGCAGATATAGGTCTCTTACACACAACATGGATGCTCACCTTCTACCCTTATTACACTGGTTGTTGGGGGCATCCACATTCATCGCTCATAGGTGTTATTGTTTCATTTTTTAGTTATCACTTTGCATCACTTGGTTATACACGGGTTTTACATACTATTTATATTTCTAACATGTTAATGTGTGCTTCAAGTGTAGAATTTGTTATGCAGGGATATTTTCTTCCATACTTTTTTATTACATTGTTCGATATTGTTTGTTCTTGTATGCGGGAATTTCTCTTTACTTTGTGTACACACTTGTTCGTTGTTTATGGCCATGATGGCCTTGCATGTCTTGTGACATTATGAGTGATGTCCCATATTTGTAGCTTTGTTTGTGTGACTTAATTTTTCTTCTTGTGTGGTTACTATATTTTTTGGTAGCTTTTACACTTTTTGTGTAGCTTATACATTATTTTTGCATGCATGCTTGTTCATCACACTTGGTTTTGGCTAGCCTATTGTTTTTGCGTGCCTTAGTTTCTACCAAGCACTTTACAGGTATAATTCATGAAGTTGGTCCTCCTTTGGGGCCGCATTCTTCTATCAATGACATCGCATCCACCCCCAAAGAGGGGGGTATCATTTTGGGGTTTACATACTAACATAATGCATTTAAACCGGTTTAGCTTAGTGTACTTTCCACCCTTGACATTTTGGGTTACATACAGTGAGTGGGTTTAGAAAAGTCTTTGAACCTCTTACATAACAAATTTTATAGGAAATGGTGTTCTTAGAATTATGGGGAAGCGATTATAGGCTCGAGATATTACAATGGGTACATGCCTTCCTACACTACTTAAGCTAGTGGCATTGGATCACCAAAAACTAGGACATACAGAGATCTACTAACACACATTCAAGGAAATATTTATATCTTGGAGGATAGAACTAAATTTCTCCCTAGACTTCTTTGGCTTATGGCATTAGATCACCCAAAAACCTCGGTAGTACAGGATATGCTTCTACACTCTCTTTCTCGACATGGATCAAGTGCAGATGTTCCATTTACACTTTTTATTTGCATATTTTACATTTACATAATTTTGCATGTGTCTTTTATATTGAATTTTTACACATACATACATACATATTTTACAACTTGATCATTTTCTCTATGTAGGTATGACCGTATGAGAAATAAGCAGCTTAAATAGGGGAAACAAAAACAAAAACAATAACAAAACTTCAAGATAGCACACACTTTTACTAACCATCCATGTACATCACATACATCATCATCTACACACGTGTTTCCACCCTAGGTTCACTCTCATCACTTTTTTTACGCATTTTTCATCTTTAATTTCCATGGTCCTCCATATTTTTTGTTATTCTATGTTTTTCTAGTCCATCGACATTATTTCTACTAAAATCTTCAAGAACATCAAGTACGCATATATATATATATACCAATATTTCTACTCACCAACATAAAGTGCGAGAAAATGTAGTCATAAAATCATCCACTTTAGACATTATTTATCTCAGTTTCATACTACTATTTAGAAGGTTTTTGAGTGAATAAAGTACTAGTTAACCCCCGTCTTTTGACATCATCTTTTTTATTTCATTATTCCTAACCTTTTATATCCATATGCCCAATCAGATTTTATCACTTCCCACTATGTTAGCTTTGACTAGGGCACCTAGATTAGTCTTGGGGTGCCCATGGGCACCCCCATCCCACCATGGGTACCCCGATCCTTCTTGGACTTTCCCACCACTTTTTGGGCTCTTTCTAGCCATATCTCCTTCTTATCTTTTTGGTGGTCATCTATTTCAGGGATAATTATGAAATTATATTAAGAAAAGCCTATAAATATAAAGTTATGAGACCATAATGAGGGACCTAACACTAGTCATTACTATCATCCATCTAGAGTTGCATCCATCTATTGCATTATAGATCATTTGCATCCACATAGCTCCATCATCAAGGCTCGAGGCTAGGATATCTACATCACACTTCATAGGGGGAGGAATTATATTCTATTCCATGCACATATGATATTACATTTTCTACATTTAGTTATTTCTCGCTACTTAAAAAAGTGTGACTGGCACAAGAACACCTAGGGCACATTATGCACAGACTCACTAGAACTACATTTGGATCTAAAATGTAGTACAATGCTAATTTAGTAAGTCTACTATTATGGAAAATGAGGTCACCCAACCCATTAATTTGCATTTTATTTTTTTAGGGTTTTGATACTCCTTTGTGTTATTTTCCATGTCTTCTCATCATCTTGGATTATTGTAGACATTTGAAGCAATATAAAATTTTTGATGTGAGACACGGTGAGAGTTTGACCACCTCCCGGAGCTGTGAGATTCGATTCATGATATTCACAGACTCAAGGTGCCCATTTTTATACCAGAGCGCCCATAGCTTCCCAGTCCCTTCCCATGCACTCCAGGTCATGCAAATCAGTTTAGTTCCATCTTTTTGAAGCTTCAATCATTCATTGCTACTTATAAATTTTTGAGTCACCTTTGCACAAAATTCTGTGAGAATCTATTATTCAACCGAGTTCTTTCTTCTTCTCTCTTGAACATTAGGGTTAACTTTTCCTTTTACATATTTTTTTATCTCATTTGCATACTTCTTTACTGTATTTATGTACTTTATTTATAGTTTTTCATAGCTTAGATTAACTATAAATACACTCCTGTTATTCCTACTTTTAGTTAATCACCCACATAGACTTAAACGAGAATGAGAAATGGGAACTAGATGTTTCCAAATTCCGTAGAGTACCCTTCCAACTCAACAACCTATCCTAGGGTCCATTCCAATTTCCAATTTTTATTCAGTTAGTTTTTAGGGTTGGAATTTGGTTGTCAACCCCCACCTACCATCGTTGGAACAAACCCTCACTCTCACCTACCCCAATATTGGTGTTTTGTTATTTTTTTATAAATTAAATACATTATTTTTTTGAAAGTATCCACTTGACTAGTTGAAACAGGACATCAAACAACTCATCTTTCAAGTTCCACTCCAGTCTTCACCACCCCATATTCCATGACTGATCATAAATTATATATGTAGGAAAGGAAATAACTAACCTAGAGGTTGTTTATTTATCTCTTCATCACATCAACACTCCCCTAACTGGATGTAATCTTTTGACAATTTACCTACAAGATCCTAAATAGAGATTAAAATAAGTCATGTTATCATATTACATCAAGCCAAAGTGGGAATCATTATTCCACCATGATTCTAAGGAGATTGAAGCTCGACACTTTTCCTCTATTGTTATGTCAAAAATGAATAACGAAAAATTTTCGATGAAGATTGTGCTTTTATTCCTAAACCGCCACCTGAAAAGGGAACCATTTGGTTCTTTCAATTCCATTTTAGAGTCTCGACAAGAATTTAAGGTCATATTCAGTAACCTCTTACATGGGGGTGTGTTGTGGCATGGAATTGAGCATAGTAGCACCACTAAAATCAACAAACCAACATTTTTCGAGGCCATGACCAATCCTTTAAAGGAACACAAGAAGAAGATTGGGTGCAAGGATGTGGATTCATGGTGGGGCCTAATTATTTTTCATCCACCAACTAAGGTTCTTATCCCCATACCCCGTGGGATTGGTTATCCTTGCATTTACATAGTTGGTTGGGAGGACTCTCCCTATATTAGTACGCCAAAAAGTGTGTGAGGTCGCTAGTTCATTAATTCCTATAGTATCTAAAAATGAAGGTTGGTTTAAACACCTACTACAATTTTTACCAATTCCCTATATCCATATCCTCCGCTATAATTTTACACAAATTTTCTCAAACACATCAAGAAGATGCAAGGGAGTGAGTGAATAGGGAAGTGGGTACTGAAATATACCTTATTTTTTATGTAGACTCATTTGTGCACTATTTCTCATGCAAAATTCATGCTTTCTTTAGTCATGACTCAACCTTTCACCTATTTCCTACATCGTGTGATTTGGGAAATGTGTGTGGCCCACATAGAAACATATGATAATGGAAAATTATAATGAGATGCTTCCAATTTTTTTAGTTTTCCCTTTCTAATCAACAAGGCATCATAGGGATCATTCAAATTTCCAATTTCTATCGTGTTTTTTTTTAGTGTTGAATTTTTTGTTTTCAACCTCCTCATACCATCACCAGAATCGAATCTCACACTCAATAACCCCAATATTTCACTTTGTTATTCTTTTTTTAAAAATTGAATACATTCTTCATTTTTGTTATTCTATGTTTTTATAAGTACCCACCAAAATTATTGACAAAGGCATCAAATATATCATATTTCAAGTTCCACACAAGTCTTCCACATCCCCTCTTTGGTGATTGATCATTAATTATAATGGTAGACAAGGTAATAACTAGCCTAGAATCATTACTATATGTCTCTTCTTTGTCTCAACACTCACCTAACTAGAAGGAATCTTTTAAAATTTAGATGGAAAGACTTTACAAAAGAGATCCTAATAATTTTCTAACATTTGAACCAATCGTGTCTTTAAATTCATTTTAAGTGGCAGAAAAGAACTTAATGTCATCTTTTGTAAACTATGACATGGGGGTACACTATGGAATGGACTTGAGCATAGTAGAACCAATAAAATTTAGATGATGTTCATGGACATGGCTATCACTTTGAAATAAGTACTAGAAGGAGGCTAGGTCAAACACCTAGCTATATTTGTTCCCAATTCCCTAAATCTGTCTCTTCCCCTATAGTTTTCAATGTATTTTCTCACCAAAAACAATATTTAAAGGATTAAGAAGATGTGAGGGTTTGAATGGGACAGATCACTCGATTATGAAATTACCTTTTTATGGGCTAGGCTCCTTCTTGCATTGGTTCTAATGGTAAATCCATTCTTTATTTGGTCCCAACTCTCCCTTTCATCGATTCTTGAACAATACGATACTAGATTGGTGTGTGACCCACATAGACAAATATGAGAATGGGAAATGGGAATGAGATGCTTCTAATTTTTGTAGACTACCATTCCATGTCAACTTGGCATCTCAAGGACCATTATAATTTCACTTCACCTATTTGTAATGTTAGCCTCTCACTTTTACCCAATCTTGTCTAATTTTATCCTTACCAAAAACAATAAAGTCAAATGCACCTTCACTTAGACTCTCCACTTAAGAATCTAACCATTTACTATAAAAACTTGTTATTACTCCTACTACTCACATTACATTACAACTATTTTTAAACACACCTTCTTATATTTATTCCCAATTACCTAAATTTGTATTGGGCATGGGGATGCGTTGTGGCTAGGGATTGCACTATGGAATACCACTACCAAAATCACCACACTAATGTTATTTGTTTCCATGGCTATCACTTTGGCCTTATGATAGGTGGACCAGAAGGAGGCTTGGTCGAACACCTAACTATATTTATTCCCAATTCCATAAATCTGTCTCGGGCATGGGGGCGCGATGGTTGGGGGTGTCTTTATGGCATGGATATCACTTTGGCAAATGTTGTTTGTGGCCATGGATATTTCCAATTTCTAATTTCCAATTTCCACACCTTGTTTTCTCACCCACTACTAAATTAAATTGGAGGAGATAACAATTGGCTAAGTATGTCGATTGTTCGACAAAAGAGAGGAGAGGAAAATATTAACCTTCTGATTTGGTTAACTTTTCATATATAACAATTCTTTAAATGCCATATTTTCTCACTTTAGGTATTTGGAACGTTACCCTATACTAGACTAAAATATTCAAAATTCACTTGTTGACCATGCAAAATGTTGTTACACCTTTGTAAGTAGTTATGAATATTTAATCTCTTGTTTCAAAGATATGTTTTCATTTACATGGTCCAATCTGGCTTCATGTGCAAATCCTATGAACCAAGAGGAAATATTGGCTTTCGAAACATTAGAACATTATCTTGCTTGGAATCTTTTCAAATCTTAAATGTATTGGACATTTAAACTATTTTTTTTCTTTTATGTCAATTGATTTGGTTTTTCCCTTATTTATTTACACTACCTACATTGATGATTCATGTTATTTGGTTGTATCTCATTTTGGTCTAATATTTTTCATTTCCTACATGTTAAGAGATGTTGTCATCCTCCTCTAAGATCTGTTTTAGCTTGAGGTGTTAGATTAGGTGTATAATTATATTATTGTACTGACATTATCTATTCAGATGCCTCACAATGTATTTTATCTGCTTTGTTTTAGGTTGAATTTTTGGTTTAGGTGAATAAGTAGATTGTTGTATTATTTTTTTCTTTATCAATATTTTTATAACTATTTCAAGTTATCTCAATGTATCTAATACTTAGAAATATTATATGCATTTTTAGTGGTTAAGATGTTTTTAAGGAAACCTTTTATATGCTTCAAGATATTCGACACAAAGATTTTTGTTTTCCATGGTTGTTGATGTCACTAATTGATGGTGGTGTAGGCAATTGATTCCAATCAAAAGAAACATATATTTTTGGGAACTTCAAGATGAAAATAAAGATAATGATACATCATTTGTGTTAGTGTGAGGTATACCTATTATTATTACCAAATCACTACACCCTCCGCAATGCTCAACCCGTTAGTGTGTTAAGGCAAGTAGAGTGACTGGGTAACATGGAATTGCTTCAAGGTGTGGGACCTTGTAGTTGAAGAAATTCTCTAGAGAAAGTTGGTTCTTCTTCCTAAAATAATGCAATAACTACCTATAATTTAAGGAAATATAATAACTACTTCAAATTAATGACTTCTAAGGAACCAAGGAGAGAGAAATAACATAAAATGAAAAAAATCTACTCTAAGGAGGTGATGCACCAAAAGGGGAGTATAGGGAATCTCTTAAATGTGTGGAAGTGATAGAAAATGAGGTGCAAATAGGGTGTAATAGTCACCACAATCAACATCAACAACAATACTAGCTCCTCCATGAAAGGACAATAGTAAATAAATCTACACGACAATTTAGATTGACACAATACAACTACAAATTCATTGAAAAGGTAATTAGAGACAACATAAATAAGAAAAGGGATGAACACATCCACAATACTCAAATCCATATATTCTTTGATTTACATAATTTAATTAATTACAAAGAAAGGCCAGGATCATCATGCAAGATGTCCAAAATGAAGGCCTGTAACACATTTGCTTCCTAGACAAATTTTGGTAGAGTTTCGGTAAGAAAAGAATCCCCCTTGAAAATGAAATGAGATTACAATTTATAGAATAAATTCAGTGAGAGAGAGAAAAATCAAGCTTCTCAGATGTATGCATTTCTCACCACCACTGGTGAAAATTTTAATTAATACATCATGAACCCCTTTATACAACCCATTACTTCAAGTATACTGTAGTTTATAGGACAAGATATTGCTCCTCATGCCCCATTAATGGTGGTAGATGGATGTATATTCCATTGAGTGCTTTGGAGAAGAAATTCCATTTTTACCCTTTTATATTCACCAAAACTAAAATATGAATTTACAAGTGCTCAAAGGAATTCGATACCTTCTGGAAAGTCTAATTTTACATGAAATGGAGCTCTAGGGAGATATTTATGGTATTTTAAAATTGCAGACCAGCGGAAAGCCAAGGACAATTGGTGTTGCTTACCAGTTCATTTAAGTGATCGGACCATGTACTACTACCATTTGCATCACTGATTTTGAGTTTCTTTGCTTCACCTTTTTGTGAAGTAAAGAAACTTACTTTCATCGTATAACTCCACTTTTTTTTACTTTGTAATTATGTAGTGAATTAAGGGTGCCTTACTTAACTTGGAAAATGGGTCAACGCTACCTCTAACTCGCCACTTGGTTCATCGACTCACCTTACATTATGGTGATTTGGATAGCTAATAATTAGGTATGCACCTCCCATATAAGTTGAGGCTATTTAAATCAATACATTGCATTTAAATTTCCCAATTTGGGCTCTGCCTCAACCACTTCCCAGTGTTATGTGGCATTTTATATAGTTGTTACTCATGTTGCAAGTTCATCAATCATAAGATTTCTTCCAACAAATCATTGATTTTCATTGTGAATGCATTGCTTAATTTTGCGTCGATCTTTCCCCGCCTTGAATTCCTTTAACTCAAGGTTTGTGCAAAGTAATTGACCTCAAATTTTCCACTTAACATCGTTCCCATTCAATGTACATTACATAATTTTGCATTGTTATTAATTATTTCATGTAAAACATGACCACTCTTGCTATTTTAGCAAGATCCCTCTAGATCGCTGCATAAAACTATGGATTAATTCTCTCTCGCATTGAATGGGCATAACTCTACTAGGTTAACTTGCCTACCAACGCGAGACGTTACCCGTAGATTTTTCACTTAACACTTCTAACTCGATGACCCTTGGTTATTACGCCGAACTTAATCCTCCTAAAACGTGAATTAAATACTCCTTTAATCACCATAATACACTCCCGTGAGTCACCTTATCGTTGTGTTGAACTCCCCGCCTTTACTTTTCTTTGTATTTTATTGAAAAGCAAGATCTTATAATTCAACCGCTCAAATCACCTTCTTCCTTTTGCATCGATTCGACCCTACTTTACTTGGCTCATGCGTTGAGCAACCCACCACTTACTATTTTAGTAAGTGCCCTTCTATTCACCACATTACACATTCCCAAATATTTGAAATGATTTAACTCACTGAACCTCCTATTTTTTTCCTCTTTCTAAGCTTCTTTTGACTCGTCCATAGCTTGGCCCATTTTTCATGCCTCTTAAACTTCCGCTTTGCAACCTCTGTTCCTCGTGCAAGCTCGGCTGGTTATTTTCACCTCATCGATGCAAATTTCGTGGTTTGATAACATCTAGATTCACTTCACCGAGATTTGTTTTATCACCCCGGTTGACCTTCCATCAACACGAGCTTGCCATGCCACAAACCAACCATTTTCGATAACTTCTATCTCCATATTTCCCACATCTTGGAATTTCATGTTTTGAGCTTGTGGACTCGGCTATTTATCATTTCTCTACCATGATATTGATATTAGCTCACTTGAGATCACTTCTCTCTCACAGAAGTGAGCCCACCCCTTCCTTTACTTGGTTACTTCTCCCACAAGGGTCAAGGAGCTCATCAATGCTTTATTCCAACTAGTTGAGCCACCAAGTGACTCAATCAAGTCTTTCACATCTGCCTCCTCATTGGCCTTACTCGTGATAACTCACTGTTGTGTTCTAGCTTGATACGATATCTCCCATGGAAGCTTCATTTTTGAGCTCCAAGTATTATCAAAAATTCACCCCCAGGGTAATTTTGGATAACTTGCACAAATTCCTTTAAGTTGGAGCAATCAGAAATGGTGAAGGGAAAAATTTGTGATTTTTGGATAGCTCTTTTCTTTTCTCTAACTTCCTATCCAAGAAAAAAATCCAAGGAGTTAGTAAAATTTGTAAAAAATCCAAAAATAATGAATTCAAGGGCTTGTTTTAACACATTACGTGTCTGGAGGCTATGGATCGTACTAGTGTCGATTGTAACAAGGCTCATTGTATTGAGTTTGGGTCTGATTTGTAAAGAAAATAGTGTATTGTAGGTTTTTTGGTAAAAATTGTCCCAAGTCGCACAAGTACAATCGGGACAATCGGTGCTCCAAAAAGGAAAATTTTCCAATTTGAAAGGTGAGTCAAGTGTGGTGTGGTAAAAGAAGAGAAATCAGTCTAGGATGGTTGGGACATCGGATGCATGGGACCCACAAAGTTGAAATTGCTGCATAAAGAGCTAAGCGAAGTGGGATGCGGAAAAAGTGGAGGTAAACGCCCCAATGACCAGGTCAATGATGAGAATTGGGTTAGGAAGCTCGACTCAAGTGATGTGGATAAAGGAGGCTTGGACCGTTTGAGTATGTGCAGACATGAGTTCCTGAAAACCCGCAGATTGTCATAATACAAAGAAAATGGCAACGCTTGATCCTTAAACTTCAAATGGTCATAACATTTGACCCAGAGCTCCATTTTTCACAAAATTTGATTTCCATATTTATTAATTTTGATAAGGGTAGGTATACGAAAATAAATTAAACATCTTCATCTCCCATCAATCAAATGCTCATTCTGTTAAATGACATAAATTCTGTGGCGCACCCAAAACAACTGCCTACACTCAAAATGTCATATCTTTTGTAATTTCCAACGAAAATGCACAAAATTGGTACCGTTGGAATCATGGTTCCAAGACCGACATAAAAAAATAAATAAATCTAGAATATGATGAAGAATTGATGGATATTTCTTTGAAAACGTGTCCAGGTTTAGAACAATGTTTTATTTGGTAGTTGGGATGCATTCAATGAAGCATGTGCATACATTTCTCATTGTTGCAAGTTATGGGATAGTATGGGGGGCCTTTTACAAGTAACATACCATCATTTCACTTCATTTACTATCTCTTTCAAGTGGTTGAAAGATAGATTTTGGGATTTTCATTTCCTCTCTCTCTCTCCTCTCAAAATTCTATAAATTGGAGTGTTGGGCTCATTGTAAAAGAAGATAGTTTTGTATAGAAAAACTCTATAAAATTTGTTTTGTGAAGCCAATGTGCTGCAATCCCTTGTATTGGACTCCTTGCATGGTGATCCAGGCCCTTATTTTGTAATAGATTGAACTATGCATATCAATGAAGCAATAAATACAAGTTTGTGGATATCTCTTCCCCTGCTATGTTTGTTTGCATTCTTCTTTCCCTTTCAATCTCATTGCCTATATATTGTGTCTATTCATGATCTTGCAGGGATTCATTATCATTGTGTATGTATGAAATTTTGTTGTGAATGCATTTTCTAGACTGTGGAGAAATATCATCACCCCTTCTAGTATGTACTTTTTTCTATTTTTCACATATTGAAGAATATTCTCACACTCTCCTTTTGAAGTGTATCACTACTTTAGTGTAGGATTTGTTTTCATGCATTCTCTCTCCCTGGTCCCTTGAAAGTTAGATTAGGAAAATATAGTTTTTCCTGTATTAGATTAGATTGTGGCGGGTAGTTTAAGAGCAAGAACCAACTTTCTTTGGAGCCGTATCTAATGTAGCAAGTCCCACAACTTGGAGATAATACCTATGTTATCTAGTCACACCATGAGCTCAAGCACACACACTTGTAAAACCATAGGGTTTTGTGATTTGGTGATAACACTAACTCCATTTCTAACTCACATAGTAGAGTTATCCCCTCCATGCTACTCCGACTCTATGCTAAGCCCCTTCGAACTTGGCCACTCCACTATTGGTGAGACCACTAATTCCAATAGAAGTTGAGCTTGGGGAGATCGGCCCAAACTTGCCATCCTTTTCCATGCTTCATGGATGAATCAATCTCCTTCATTCTTATGAGCTCAAACTCTACACCATTTTTGAGTCAACTCACTTTGCTCAACTCGCATAGCTCACCCACCCCCACGAGCTTTTTAACTTTCCGAGCTCGAGAAACTTGGCCTTCTACCTACCGTTGATGTCCCCGTCTCACTCTTCCATGAGCTCGCTGGCCACTCCAAAAATATCTCACCACCTCTAACTTCACCAAATTGGTCACCGCTTAGTAGCTTGGCTAGATCAATTCTAGATTCATACCCTCTTAGGTCCTTTTGCCAATTTTGGATTTTTAATGAAATTTTCAAGAAACAGGAGGTTGAGGGAGTGTGATGGACTTCTTGGAAGTCAATTTTCACCTTTTTACTTATTTATTCAATTTGGCTAGATATGGGCCTGTGGGGCCTATGGTACATCTCTTTCCAAGTTGACCATGAGGGTCAAAACGCAGGAGAGGAAAAAAATCCTCAAATATGATTTTCCCTGCTGAAATCCCTGAACAAGCCCCGAAGCATTTGCAACCACCTATAACTAATATCATCGTTAGGTGGCTTGCTTGGTGTACGTGTCTAGTTACATCCCCGTCATCCATTTTTTTGGTGTGGGTAAAATGGATAACAATTTTGGCGACTCGCGGGACAATCTTCCTATTATATGTGGTCAACTAGCTGCCTAAATGTATCCATTGGGCATGGATTCTTTTGTATCAACCATGAACTATTCTTAACCTCAAAACCTATACCTTGAATCCTTCTTAAAAACTCATGACTTGAAATGAATCACACTAATTACTTTTCCTAACTATGTAAGAGAATCCTTGAAATTTGTTTTGTGAGAGTGGAAAATTATCTTAAAACTAGAATTCCACTTTCCTCTCAACTGTGATCCATGAGGTTGGATGATGAACACCTATAACTACGCCTCAAAATATGATTTCTACCAATATCAAACACAACCAACTGATTTTCTTGTCAAGAAAAGCATACTCTGAATTTGGAGTAAAACACCTGCTAGTTTGGACATCATGGAACTCTATTAAGTTATAATTTTCTTTCTTCTTTTGAAATTTCCATCTAGTGCATGCCACTTGGAATGTTATCAAGGTTGTAACTACTTTCTCCATACTCGGGAAGGTTCTCATGGAACTTCGATTCCTAATCTCACTACGGGGATGCTAGAAGATTAGCTACTTATCTGAAGGAACAAATGAATGAAAACAATTAAAACATTCCCTTAACTTGATTTTTAGTTTCTCTGCATTTGAAAAACTTTGAAGATAACAAATGTTTCCTATGATCTTATGCTTCTTGCAATAATTTTATCTACTATGAATCATAGTGAGTTGTGTAAAAGAACATTGAAGCAGTAGAACATGTGCCAACGTGCTTAGGGAAATGAAAACTAACCTACTAGCAGAACTATGTGCATAAGAAATTAGAGGAATGGAAATTCTAAAGTACTATATACAAGGGTGAGATATTACTCTTCTAGTAGCATTTCTCTAGGTAGATTAAATTGACTGGAATCAGTAATGCTTCTCAATCTAACTTATCTAGTCGGAAAGCATTGCTACTCTTGCATGCTATGATCATGCAGGAAAAAACTCCATATTGCATAAAACTTTGAATGATTTCCCATTTTTATGCAATCAACATACCACTTGAGCACTAAGTCTCCTTCTTGGAATGTCCTTGCTTTAGCTTTCTTGTCAAATGTCCTCTTGATCGCTGCTTGATATTTCTCCATGGTTTGCATTACTTGCTCCCTTAGTTCTTACTAGGGATAATTTTAGTGGCAAATATTCATAATATGGCGAAAATTTCATTTCCGAAAAATTTGAAAACGAATTTTTTTCGGATTAGGTTAGTGTCCTATTCACCTAAAACTTAAGGTATTTTTTTTTTTTGGGTCGGCTAGACTTCGCCTACATTTGAAAACATCTCCTATAAAAACCTAGGTGATTTTCTAGGTAGTATACTACCACCAGGCACCATACTACCACCAAGAATTACGAATACGATTTTCTAAAGATTTGTGACTCATTGAATTTGCTAATGCATGACAAAGGGGTTTCTATTGACGCGCAATTGGAATATTTGTTGACGCATGATAAAGGGGTTTCCTTTTAACGTGTAATAGGAATATTTGTTATCGTGTGACTAATTGAATTTGTTGATACATGATAAGGAGGTATTGCATACACATGACTTAGTGAATTTGCTTGACATGTAACTCATTTTCTTGTGATGCACGACTTGTTTTTTCTGATGTGTGGCTCATTTTCCTCTTACAAATGACTTGGTTTCCTCTAATGCGTGACTTAGTGTTATACCTGACGCATGCCACAATTTTCTATGATGCATGACTTGCTTCTTTTTTTTGACACATGAATCTGCATTTAAAATAATGGAAGGTACTAGTCCTCGTAATGCAAAGACCCAAAAAGTAATTAAGAAATCTCAGAAGTCTCTATTCAAGTATTTTGGAAACTATGTTTATATAGATAGCGTAAATACGAGGAACCATATAGCTGCCACTAGAAAGAATCATAATACTGACTATGTGGAAGGTAATATTGAGGTGGACATGCATTCTGCATAGTATCAACCAAATGACACCTATGATGATACCATGCCATATATTGAAGATATACCTGTTGAGATGCCAAATCCTGAAGATATTATTCCTATTAGGGTATAACCAGGAGTGCATCAAGATATCACACATATAAATACTCAACAAAATGGAACACATAAATCAATTTCAAATTCTGTTCACAAAAGAGGAAACTAGGTGATTGTGATATTGCTCAAAATTCTACTCAAAAAAGTAAAACATTGAAAATGAACAAGAATATGTGGACCATTGGGAGGACATATAAGTTTGATTGGGCTACCAAATTTTTGTTTATCGAACCTGTAAAACCATCTAATTTAGAAGAGATCCCATCTTAATATACATGTACAATATGTACATGGAAATTGGGAAAGCAACAAAAATGAAAATGAAGTTGGCCACTATAGAAGAACACTGTGGAAAACAATATTTGACCGTAATGGGGGTGGATGGCCGTAAAATCAAAACACACAAGTGGAAAACTAAAAAAAAATGCATGCATGTTAAATACACAAAGATATTATGAAGTGGAGCAGAAAAATGCAAATATCTCGTGGAAAAGGGAGGAACGATCATATCAAAAATTAATAAGATGAGTCAAACAAATATACATGCAAAACTCATATAGTTCTCTACTTTATTTCACATACTAAAGAAAGGAAGAATGATTTTATATTTCCTTGATTTTAAAGTTTTTATCAATATAATGGAGTGCCCAACGTACTTCGCCATTGGTCCGAAAGTAGTGCATGGGAAATGGAAAATTCCTTTCAATGATAGAGAAGGAATATTTGAAAGAGAATGTGAAAAAATCAAAGTTTATCTCTCTTCAATTGATGAAGTGATAGCAAATGACAACACTTTGCATGGGTATGTATCCACGTCTATACTTTAGAAAATCATATAAGGACACCTCATCCGCTTTGGTGTTATGAAAATGGTTGAAGACTGTAATGCCAAAACCTACATAAAATAGTTGTTTATCATTTGAAAGATATTGCTGGAATGACTAATTATGAAATCCCTACAAAGTTGGTATGCGTAGGAGTATATGGTGCATAAGTCATGCAGGGTCACTGAATAGGTATGTGTGTTAGATTTCAAACAACAGAGCTTTATATATGCTACTAATTCACTATATTTCTCACAGAATGAATTTAGAATATAAAATGGTAAGCAACTATGAAAATGTTGCTAAAGTAGAAGACCTTATAAGAGAACTTCATGCCTATATGGCAAGCAGCCAAAAATTATTTCTTGAGTTCTAGAAATTTGCAATTGGAATTACAGAGACGTAAAAAAACTTTTGAAGGATGTTGAGATGAGATGGATATCTTTGTATAAACTTGTATGCAAAGTTCGTGAGGAGTATCCTTCATTGGTTGGTTTCATGCACACATATCGTCATGAAGTTAATAGGGTGAGGGACTTGTTGTTCTGCTTTAACTTATTTGGAGACATTGCTTACATTGGTTGGTATTCTTCTAATGTTACAAAAGATTAATACATTGATGAAGCATGCACAGGGGAGATTAATCTATATTGTGGATTTTATACGGATTAGAAAAATGGTATATAAAATTCTTGATGTATTGTACTATTCCCAAGATAGTTTTGATACACCTATTTTCAAGAATTAGAAATATTTGTTAGATCTTAAAAATCGCAGAACTATTTGAGATTTAATATCCATGATTACCTCTCGCATCAATGTTAATGGGAGGGACATACCACCGTACATTTTGCAAAAACATCAAGCTATTCAAGGATCGGAATGAGAAGATGTTCCTGTGACACATAATCTCTTTGAGTATGTTATAATTGAAATAATAATAAAGCGTAAAAAAAATCAGAATCCTTATCATCATAAATTAGAGAACGCTTTCTCCAAAGATAAATTTTTGAAGCAATGGATGTTCTGAATCCTAATTTTTGGAATACCAAAGGTGGTCATGCAGCTTTGTAAGAAACCATTTCCATAAATCCATGGGTACAATAATGGAACATTTCACAAAGACTTTAGAGTTCAAGGGTCTAGAAATCAAAGGTATACGAAATGCTGATTTATTAAAGTTTGAATCAACAAATTTTGCAATAACAATGAGGAACCAATATAAAAATTTAGACGAACCTTCTGAAAGTTGTGGTATTACAAGGATGTGGTGAGGAATCTATCAAAGTTCTATCTTACAAGAAGACATCAGTTAATATTTCAGATTATATGAGTTATGCCAAACAATGATTTTGGGGTCTATGGAGGATGAAAGGGTTTTCAATACTTTATCATTTATAAAATCAAAACTAAGAAATAAGTTGGATAAATATCTTGAAAGTTGCATGAGGTGTTATGTATCTTGCTACTCCATAGAAACCTTTCCTTTCGACAGAGAAATTACGCATTGGAATTCCCTTTCCAAAATAAGAGGTGTGAATAATATAGCTACAAGTACAATTATTCCCAATGATGAGAGTGGAATTGGCACATCGTCACATTCTATAGAAGAGAACATTGAGTCAGTAAGAAGCTATTGATAATGAATTGTTTCAAATTTAAGTAGGTATATCCTTGAGCTTACTTTTATTTTTGTCACCTTACATTTTAACTCGTGGTTTATTATTCGATTTCATATTAACTCTAAGTGATGCAAATATTGACTAAGGAGGCTTTTTATCAAATTTTGTTTCAGCTCTTGTTATCATTAAATATCTTTCATGTTACAGGTATATATATTTACATTTATTTAAATACAATTATTTCATCTTTTTATTTAAAATGTGGGTTGACATCCATCTGAGGAAGCTCACACTTCTCAGACTAACAATGTCGAAACTCACCCATCTATCTACTAATCCATTTCTTGTGTTGAGTTTTCTTAAATCATAGATCTAGCACACTACGAATGATGATTTCTCATATTCCTTCCATATGCTTTCTCACATCCATCTAAAGCACAAGAGGTAACTTAAACCCTATCATATGACATTTTTTTATTTTTTACAATTATGTTTAATTTATTTTTATATTTTTGAAATGCTTTGATATATTTACGAAATGCTTTGATATATTATTTATATAATTCATCATCCACAATCTGCTTGAAACTAAATCTACATCCACATAAAATTCATCATTATCCATATATATTTTAATGTCATCATCCACATCTAATGTCATCATATCACTATCATAATCCTCGAAACTCAAATTATTATTAAAATAATTATTTATCTATTTAAAAACAATCATCCATTATCATCATTCATCATCATCTATATCCATTCTAATGTCTCTATCGTACTACATTCCAAATTTTCTAGATTCCACGATCGTGCTTGAAGCTCAATCTATAGTCCACATACAATTCATGATAATCCATATCTATGCTTCTATTCCAATGTCATCATCCACATCTAATGTAATCATCGTTACAAGTAGAGAGAAGAATATTTAACTCTTAGTATTAAGATGTCTATGTCATATCATATTCTGGATTTTCTTAAAAAAATAATTAACCATTATCACAACACCATCACATTCAAATGAAACATAAACACCATATACAATCTATAAATTATATACATAATATAAAGGAAGATATAAAACTAAATATTATAAAGTATTTCAAGTTTCAAATTCCGAATCCAAATAATAAATTTCGAATTCTATACATAATATAAAGGAAGATATAAAATTAAAGATTATAAAGTATTTCAAGTTTCAAATTCCAAATCCAGATAATAATTTTCAAATATAGATTATAAAGTATTTCAAACCATCAATCTTTCCACCCTTAAACATGAAATTTTTTAACCCTCAATTTTTGTACCCCCTTCCCGAATGGATTCCACTCATGTAATCCTTTTAGTTTCCCCAATGTCTTCTCAGCCTATACCCCTTTCCCCAATGGCTTGAATAATCCTAGAACTAATGAGATCTTCTACAACACTATCTAGATTCTTTACAATTCTTTGTACCTCCTTTATCGCATCTCCATGGGATAGAAAACTTGGATCTACACTTCCTTTGTTTTGAATAAAATGTTAGGTTGAAGCCATACTATTTAATTATCTCGCTTCAATGTATTATTTTGTTTGTTAACCAAAACAATATTTTCCTTCAAATTCTTTGCCATGGATAAAATTTTCTTTTTGGTTTCCAAGTGAACTTGGAAAGCCTTTTCTCAACTCTTAAAATTTTCATATTTTAACCGCAAAAAAGTTATATCAATTAAACATATTACTAAAATAAGAGAACGTCAAATTAGCAAAAAAATATTTTGAAGTGATAATACTTACAACCGCTCTATCTCTTTTGGCATTTACAATCGCTACCAGATCCTTGTCTTTAGATCATTTGTGAAAATATGCCCGGCTTCAACACTAATATTTTCCTATTTGTTTAATGTTTTATCCAAAATTTCATCTTTATAGTTGTTATACATGACAAA